>MJVA01001149.1:600000-946897 GCA_001939245.1 Talaromyces wortmannii
TAGGAACAGAGAGTCATGCTGTCTCTCTAGAGTTCCCTTTATAAGTCCAGGTATGTAAAATAGATACTCCGATCAATAACTCCAGTCTCCAGAAGGATAAGTATTGGCCAACTAGGATCACTCGCTAGATCAGAAGATAGCTTCATGAACGGTGTTAGTGAGGGCCCTGTCCCGAACCACCCATATGGGGTCAGCCCATAACAATGGTGGACCACGAGGATCATGGCCGTCTGATAGAATTCAAGAAAATCAAAGGAAAAAGAGGGTAAAAACGCTATTTCGCTCTCTCTCAGGTTTGCACCTGCTATTACCAGTAAAAAGTGTGGTTTTCACCGGGTGTAAAAATCGACTGTCAATTCTTTAGGTGTTGTACACCACTCACAGTGGCGTTCGATCATGGCACATCAGGTTGAAAAGTTGTGGGTAAAAAGTGGGGGCCGGGTGAAAAAGAAAATACGGACGGACCTCTCAATAGTTAGGTCACGGCCGACAGAGCTCTGGGGGTGCTCAGTGAGCAGCCTCAGGACCCTGTTTCGGGCTCCGTGTGCTCCCGGAGCCAGGGTGAGCATAAAGCGGCGTGACGCTGAGCCCGCTAGCGTCGCACATATTTGTTATATACGTCGGCGATATGTAACATTTGAGTGCGCTGGTAGACAACTATAGCCGAAATCTGTCGCTACTTTTATATTATTTTATATGATGTATTATTTTTAGCTTATAGAGTAGTAACACTAAAATTAGTAGCTTTTAATGTTTCAAATATTTTATTTTTGATTAAAATTGATAATATTTTAATGCTTTACATAATTATAGTAGAATGTAAGATTATTTAATTTAGATAGTAAAAACTTAACGCATATTAATTCTATAAAAGGTAATACTCTAATCATTTTGAGATACTGCCCCCAGAAAATTCAAATAGGATTAGGTTGGGCAATGCGTGATGAGGCACTGCAGAACCTCCCTAATATCTTTGTCAAGATATCCTTCTGCATTCCGCGACCAGCTTTATCAGATTTCACAGTAAGATGATTTCCTAATTGTAGAGTTTTTTACCCGAAAAAAAATTAATAAATAGGGTCCTTTATTAACACTAATTGGTGCGTAACCGCCTATTGTGACCTAGTCGACCGAGATTCACAAGAGGTACAATGACCAACGTCAGACCTACGTGAAAGGACTACCCATTGATACTGCAATATACATAGAGGACTTCTATAATAGTCTTTTCAGAGACTTACATTGCAGGCTTATTAGTACATAGCTAGTTTTTCTTTTGTTATCTGTTGCTTATCCACCATGAAAATACTATGTAATCTTGGTGGAACAGGCAGGTGAAAAGATGTATTTATTATCGGATCTCAGCTAACAAAACCTACTAAAGAACGAAATATTCTATATTAAAAAGTTTAGATCTATAATAACAATTACTTCCTTAGAGATATAGAGATTATTTAAATTAATATACA
Organism: Talaromyces wortmannii; assembly: GCA_001939245.1. Taxonomy (NCBI): domain Eukaryota; kingdom Fungi; phylum Ascomycota; class Eurotiomycetes; order Eurotiales; family Trichocomaceae; genus Talaromyces; species Talaromyces wortmannii. Next base: position 601,470 of record MJVA01001149.1, read on the forward strand.
CTGTCTAGTACAATTCACCATGCATTTGTGATCGTACTTAGAACATTGAAGGCCAAACAAACAAATAAAAATAGAGGTCAAATTTACATTAAACCAAACTTTTTGACGCTTTGAATAAAATAATAATGACAACAATAACAATTTAGCTTTGTTATAATGAAAAAATACTTAAATAAAATCATCATACTATTGAATAATAGCAATAAGAGCTCTCTACACATGTATTCGCAATCAACTGTCTGGTATCTGATGATCAGCCGCATCTACCCCAGCCTTCCATCGATATTGAATTCCAGGGTGATCTGCGGGCAGTCCATGTTCGCCTTTAATACCATAAAAGTTCTCACGATATGATCCTCCCTTGACTGTATAGTCGTCCCAGAAAAGTCCTCGCCGGCGTAGCTCCGGAAGAAGTAGGTCTGCGATGTCTGTATATGTTCCTGGCTTGATGGCATATGACTTCAAGATTACATGATTAGCCGCCAACCTCATGTCAACTGCTTCAAGAAAGAAGTAGATTTGAGAAAGAAAAAGGGAATACGAGAAAAATGTCTCACAAAGTTGAAACCATCCAGATCCGCAACCTTGACCCATCGCTCCAACTCATCAGCGACCTGCTGCGTGGTACCAACAACAGTAGCACAGAGACCGCCGACGACAATTTGCTCTGCCAATGTTATCTTCGTCCATTTCTCCACACCAGGACAAGACTTCGACCAGCCCTCAACAATGGATCTGATTCCGTTGCTTTCCACATAACGTAGTTCCTCATCGTCTCCATATTTGCTAAGATCAATTCCAGTCCAACCACCAAATAATGCTAGTGCACCTTCCTTTGATCCAAGCCCTAGAAACTCGCGATGTTTTTCGCGGGCTTCTTCCTCTGTTCGTCCGATCACAGGACAGACGAGTGCGAGGAACTTTACATTCCGAGGATCACGACCGAATTCACTCTGAGCCATTGAGCGAATGTCTGCAATGTTCTGGGCAAGCATCTCAGGTGAGTGACCTGAAACAAAGACAGCCTCGGCATGTTTTGCGGCAAAGCTTTTTCCTGCCTTGGAAGTGCCAGCTTGCAGCAGCACAGGAGTTCTTTGAATACTGGGGTTGCAAATATGCGGACCCGGAACACTGTAATATTTCCCAACGTGGTTGATTTCTCGCACTCGTGTCGGGTCAGAGAAGACTCCTTTTTCACGGTCATAGACAACCGCATCATCACGCCAAGAAGACTCCATCAGTTTATATATGACTTGCATATACTCCTCCGCAATAACATAGCGCTCATCGTGCTGGAATTTGTCAAGTTCAGCTCACGGGATGTAACATAGACTCAGGAATACATACCGAAGGCTGCTGAGTATAGCCAAGATTTCGCGCCGCCGAGTCCAAGTAGCCAGTAACTATCTTGACAAAAATTAATTAAATATTCAAATTTATTCAAATTTAACTAACATTCCAACCCAGTCTACAAAACTCCTATCAGCGAAGTTACTAGTATGAGCCTCGGAAAACAAGTACATACCTTCCGCGTGACATATGATCAACGGTGGACAACCTTCGAGCTAGATGATACGGCTGTTCATAAGTTGTTGTAATTGTTACGCTGAAGTTGATGCTTTCCGTAGCCGCAGCCATTGCTGAAATGATCGACAATGGCTCGATGTTTGGAAACTGGGCACCGGCAGCAATTGCAGGGGCAAAATTACGAGGGCCTTTGTAAATTTCGTAGCCTCCAATTGTGTCTGCTATGAAGATACCGTGGAACTTGGCTGCTTCCAAGGTTTTGGCGAGCTTGATCCAGTGGTGAATATCATGAAACTCTGGTGATTCATCGGCCGGATGCCGCCAGAGCCCCGGAGATGGACCACTAGCTATAGTAAAAAAAAAGTCAGCAAGAATGAACTTTTTTGAACCTTTTAGACCATGGTAACAGCGTACGTGACATGAGAACCATGGCGTTGATGATGAGCTGTTTGGGGCGGTTGTCCGAGGTCTCCATTTTGATGGTTTATAATGGTCTTTGACAAGCAAGTTTGACTTCAAACACAAATTTCGCAAAATATAAGGCTTTCCTTTATATTTTGGAAAAACGTAGCATTTATGTAGGTAGTTAAGTACCAAGGGTAGCGGAAGAATATATGTGTTATGACAAATACAATTACGACAGCCTCCAATGACTTTGAATGTCGCCCCAATCTCGATAGGCCAGTCCCACAATGCCCAATTCTTATGTAGCTTTGCAATTTGCTATTCTCGTAGATCGAAAGTCGTTACGTACATCAGGGATGTTCGTGTCACCAAGGAACGATAGTGCAGAATCTTGTCTCCATTAGACCGAGAAGGGCTGTGCGTTGCCTTCCAAAGAACTCTGAAAAGCCACTGACTCATGTTATATCTCATTATTGAGTACTGGTCTCACTTTAAGTGTGATCATGAAAAAATTATTAACTTTACTAAGTGTACCTTGCGGGGCAATACGGATATACATGTCGGCATTGCCGTATCTAAACTATAGGCCCACCCGTTTAATACCAACACCGAGTTACTCCGTATTGCGTCCTGTATCGAAAAAAACCCCCCGAAACCGAAAAACGCAAGAATGCGTCTAGATCATTTGACTACTCACTCAGAGCCAATGACATAGAGCAGGACAATCACGTACATTGATTCATCCTTGAACCTATGATTAATATTCCTGCACCTCTTACTAGGGTAGAATCGAATAAACCCTTCTTTAAATGATTGCCTACTGATGGTTGATATTAACTGAAGTTACATATATATGTTACATATATAAGTACTAGACAACAAATCGGTGCTTCCACATTATTGGTATCCATGACACGTATTTGCGATGACTACAGCTCCTCGGAGGATACCACAGATGTGGGCTGTCTGGCTCGATTTCCCCTTACGCAAAAAGCCCTCGTTTTGTACGGTCTCGGTCAGCAATACGTTCTCAACTCACAGTATGCTGTTCCAGTGGTGAGGAGCTCAGAGGAAATGCTCATCAAGGTTGAGTCCATTGGACTCAACCCGATCGACTGGAAGGCGCCGTATGTACCCAAGAATGTTAGTACCCCTACCAAGCAGCATTGCGCTCACGGACAAGTGTAGTGCGTTTAATTTTGGAATCCCGAAAGTTCCATGGGTCTGCGGACGAGACCTTGCAGGCACTGTTATCTCTGAGTCCCCCTGCTCATCGCGCCTCCGCGTTGGCGACCGTGTGCTCGTCCCATCCACCGACTATCGTGACATTCGCAAAGCTGCCTTCCAGGAATATGCAATCGCCACATATTACAATGCAGCCCGAATCCCTCCAGACAACTCGACACAGCAGGGGGCAGCGGTGGGGGTGGCATTTGTTGCAGCTTCCCTAGCCCTCGGAGTCTCATTTGGCTTGGATTTTTCAGTCGCGGCGAAGTCACCTGGTCCTAATCTTATAGACATAATTTCAAATGGACTCTGTGGGAGTGATATAACTGCAGATATCCGTAAAGAATGCGACTCCTCGCGGGGGGGTGATAGAATCCGGACTGGAGACTGGCTTGTTATTTGGGGAGGTAAGCCCAAGTTCCTTTCCAACATGCTTTCGACGTGCTGTTCTATTCTTTGCGTAGTATGTACTAATTTGGCACTAATAAGCGTCTACAACGACTGGATTTATTGCACTACAGCTCGCCAAACTTTGCGGATTGAAGGTCATATGTGTGGCCGACATTGCCCGTCATGGAACAAAGCTGCTTGATGTTGCCGACCTCCTCGTTGACCGATTAGATCCTGATCGCGCAGTTGAAATAATCCGTGGAGTCACGCAAGGAAAACTACGATTTGGTTTAGATTTCATTGGATCTGAGACAGCTTTGTTTCTACAGCGTGCACTCTGCTCGAATGATAAAAGCAAGGCTGATGCACACTTGTTAGGAATATCCGGTCTTCCTAAAATCCAAAACCCCGAAATTCAATATCATCATGTCCCAATAAAGCTATTTCATACGTCTCCCGTGGTAGGCGAACGGCTGGTTTTGTGGTTGGAAGACTTGCTGCAGAGAAAGGCATTGGTGCTTCCGGAACTCGTCGTTCGAAAAGGAGGTTTAGCAGATGTCAATAATTCCTTGACTGTTCTGCGCAATGGCCTGGTATCAGGAAAAAGGATTGTGATTGATTTACAAAGTTGTGAGAGCTAATAGCTAGATATATGGAGAAATAATTTCAATTGATACTGTGCCTGTACTTGTGATCGTTTGAACTACATACAATTTACTAAGTAATCGGTGGTGCCTGCGGTCGACCAGTAAGTAGGTGTTTCACAGGTAGATTCCCTTAGATACCCTACTCCTGCTGTCAAAAAGTGTACGTCCCCTGGAAACCCACACATCTCGATAAAGAGAACCAATTTCGCTTTCTGAGTATGGGTTTCTTTCTGCTTGAGGTATAACATCACTCATAGATTTATTCCGCTACCTCAGAATCCACCTTTGCAAAAATCTCAATTCGGCCTTCCTCGGGGTACCCAAGTACTTTCTCACGGGTCACGGTGATGTTTTCTGGTTTGGTTGCGCTAACATCGAAATTGAACCGGCGAATCAGATATGCAACGGTTAGATATAGTTCTAGATAGGCTAAGCTAAATCACCATCCTCTCATTAGCTTCGGCAAGTCAATAGCATGGTCAAGGTGTAGACTCACTTCAGTCCAAGGCAGATCCGACTTCCCTTCGTAAATGTGACGAGATACTTCGTTAAATTTTCGCCTTTCTCCGCAGCCCGAATCCACCTTTCAGGCTCAAATCTTTCCGGATCAGGGTAGATATTCGGATCGCGATGGACGAAATATGTAGCTATGCTGACGGGTGTCTGTTGAAGAATATAGAATGAGCTTGAAATTCCATAGTAGCAGTATTTTAGTGGAATTTTTCATACCCCTGGCGGAATGACATGTTCCTTGTATCGCAAAGCTTCATCCGGCGCAACGCGAGGAAGTCGGATTACTGGCGCATTAGACATGCGCAAGGATTCGTTTATAACAGCCGTCTAAGATTCCATATTAGTTTCTATCGTTGCCCAAAAGCCCTAGCTTGTGGTGCTATACCAAATAAGGTAGTCTCTCTAAGTCCCAACATGGAACACTGCTAGTAGGCGTAGGCAAGACCTGTTTCAGTTCGTTTCGCAATTTCTCCCGAATTTTAGTATCCAAGGATGTGTAATACACTGCGTAAGACAAAGCACGCATCGTGGTTTCTGTGCCTGCGATGATAAAGGTAAATGCCTCGTCTTGTATGCGACCGAGAGTTCTCTCATGTGGCGGCAGTTTTGGGTCTGTCAATGTTTTAAAAATATTGTGATCTCCAGTCAAAGGAATTGTGCGGCCTTGGATAGTTGCAGAGAAGTGGTGGAAGATATCTTTCTGAAAATTAAAAAGTGCAGCTTTCCCTGGCATTAGTTTAGCCATTATCTGTGGTGGGATAACACGCAACAAGCCATTCAGCCATGGGAAAAAACGATGATAGTGACTAAATTGAGCAAAGTCTTCAGTCGCATCACGAATATCGCTACGAAAATCTTTGTCTTCCAAAAAAGACCAACTCTTTCCATAGCAATAATACGTAATAACATCAGAAGTCAATGCTGCAAAGGCGCTGCAAAGGTCCACAGTACGGTTTTCTTGATGGATTCCCTCAAAACGTTCCAGAAGTTTTTGCACTCGCTCTTGAACAAAAGGCGACAATGAGTATATAGAACGCTTGGAGAAGAAATCATTCAAGAGGCCACGTCGAAAGCGATGGTGGTCATGGTCAACAGTTGAAACCATGGAATGAGGAACCCCAAATGTAGGCACAAATTTGGGATCCTTATCACGCCTGCGGTTACCCGAAGCATAAATCTCATGGTAGAATGTTGAATCTATCACATGGACCTCACGTGGACTGATACGAATGATAGGGCCTAAAATAATTAGCCGTCATATCTTAAACTATGCAGTTTTGTTTTCTATCACCGTATTGCTTGTGTAACTTCTCTATCTGAAAAAGGAACCTTCCACCACAAACTATGTCATAGTAAAACTCGTAGAGATGTGTAGCCGCGGCAAGTTTGGGACCAGGTATTCTGGATAGGGGATGAAAATAAATACGATAAAATGTCCGAAAGACTAGAAAAGTGATCACGCCTAGAAGAATAGACGTGGTATGAGAGTGGCCAAAATGAGATAGATAAATATCAGAGGATCTCATGTAGAAGAGCTTGGCATTTGAGAGGACGATGTCCGAGAGCCTAGCGTCCATGTTGTATGACCGTTAGATGTGTGTTCCTCTCAATAATTATCAGGTTTGATTGATCTTCTTCAGATTCGTTGAGATTTATACCTAGGCTCACAGACCCATGTCAGCTGTATAGATTCACCTACTTAGTGACGACCTAAAATACAAGAATTATTTGTCATGGCGGATCAATTGATCTGCTTTGTTCTCGGCTTGCTTTTGGTTCTGCGAAACTCATTTTTCAAGCTCTCAATTTTGCGAATCTCAGCCCGCCACAATGGCTACGAAACTTAAGAAAGGTAGCATCTTCCTTGTCTCATGAGTCGCCTTGACCCACACGATACGTTGGCCATGTATAATGATAGCTGAAGTGAGCAAGTATTTGGTGTGTATTTTTCATATCTCAGCCCCATTAATTAATATATACCAATAGTACGTATTCGCTATAATTTCGAGTCAGATCTACCGAGGCACTATTTTAGTATTCGGGGAACTTTAAAGTTACGTACCTTAAGACTCCACATTTACTTACAGGTCCACAACATACGCCGTACGGTTTTATACAGCTATTACTTGGTATTGTAAATAAATGATGAGAAGCTTGTAATATGATCATCTATATCCAAAAGAAAAGAACTACAATGTTTGCTTATATTGAAATTTTACTCAATATAAGAAATTAATTTGCTAGTCATCGAGAAAGTTGTTCACATCGAAGTAATCATGATAAATATAAGTTTCTCTATAACCACAATAACCACGGGGTACAAACACCAAAACTGCACGTCTGGTTGTTTGTTATGTCGGTGTTTTACTGTACTGGATGAGAAGTAATTACATATTGCGACGAAATGGACTGTGGGGCTGTGGAGTGGTTATCAAAGCCGAAGAATTAACTGCATTCACTCAATTTCTCGTCAAAGGAGAGAGTTAGCCAGAATCCGTATTGCCGCCACCAACCTAGATTGAAATTTATGTCCTATACCATCTAAATGGAATTGGCACAATGCATTCTATAAATACATGTTTATTTTTGCGAAGAATGAAACGATGTCTTGGAAAGTTAGAATCGGTAAAAGTTTTCCTCAACACGCTTTAGCCATACAGGAAGCCACTACAGTCATGTCTAACCCTCGCTTAATTTCTCTCGAAGCCTTTCTTGAAAGTCACCCGACTATCAAATACATCCCCCCTTCATCTCCAGAGTACCTTTCTATACGGGAGCAGTGGAATATTGGTCGAACCGATACCCCGTTAGCCATTGTCCAACCGCAGTCTGCTGCTGATGTGAGTGCAGTGGTCAAATATGCTAAGTCGCAGAACATTGACTTCACAATCCGTACCGGCGGACACAACATCGATGGAAAAGCGATTACGGAAGGTGCCCTAACTATCGATATGCGGGCTATAGCATCCGTAAATATTGCCGCAGACCGCCAGTCCGCTATTATCGGAGGAGGGACTTTGATGCAAGATGTAGCCACAAAACTTGGGCATGAAGGTCTCGCGACGCCGATAGGGACTGTTCCATCTATAGGATATGTGGGCTGGGCGGTGTATGGAGGCTATGGGCCATTTTCTGCACGCTGGGGACTCGGGGCTGATCAGATCATTGGTACCACAATCGTCAATGGCGATGGAAAGGTTATCAAAGCAGATGAGAAACTTCTAAAAGGAATACGAGGTGCTGGGGGGATATTTGGGGTCATCGTGGATGTGACAGTTAAGATATACTCGCTCAAGAAGGCAAGTCATAACAGCCTTTTAATATTCCATCTGGGCTCGATCAAGATCTAACAATCTTCTAGATATTGGCAGGAGCAATTATTTTTGATACAAAGGACATCACCAAGTCTCTTGTAGATTACAACTCTGGGTATCAGAAACTGCTAGATAGCGGTCTTCCACAGGAGCTCAGTGTTCAACAGATAGTTGTCAATTCCCCAACGAGATTATATGCAATCAGCATCGTGTGGAGTTCAGATGATTTTGAAAGAGGCCGGTACTGGGTGGAAGAACTCGCACGTCTCGGCATCGTATTAGCAAATACTGTCTCTATCCATAATATTTCCGATTGGATTGCGGCCAATGGAGCCGCCGTGCCGTCAAAGGTGTATGGATCGGCCCGAACAATGAATCTACGACAGATAACCCCGCAAGCTGCTAAGATTATCGGGCATTACATCACACAGATGCCTTCTAATGCGGCCACGTTGTTCTCAATTCATCAACTGAGAGGCATTTCTGCAGCACCAAGGCAAAACTCTGTCTTCGGAACGAGAGAGCCTCATTACATGCTTGAAATTCTGGGTTATGCGACTGTTGCGGATGACAAAAGAAAAGCAGAACAATGGGGAGTAGATTTTGCGAAGGCTTTAGAAGAAAGTGGCGAGGAAAACATTCTTCCTACGAGATACATTTCACTTGATGGGTCTAATGAAGCATATTCCGTTAGCAGACTATTCGGCTCAAATAGCCAGGAGGTCCGCGCGTTAAAGAAAGAGTACGATCCTAACCATGTTTTCAAGTTGACAGTGCCGTCGTTGTGAGTTGCTAAAGGTTGGCGTGGTGCTATATGTATAGGAAAAGGGTTCCTTATCCTTTGTTTCTTCAATGTACGCCGTACATATACAGTGCCTAGTCAAAATTTTATCTGGATTTAGATCTCCTATATCCCCATCATTGCCATCAACTCTATCTATCTATACCACTAGATACATGTATGTTCAATAAAATTTAAATTTAAAGAAAGAATTTCTTAATCAACATCGAGCAGATCAGATTCTCCCTCCTATGCTATAATGCGACACTGCACAGCATCGTTGCTATGTCTCTGATGTCATTTTTGGCGAGAGGAAGTTAGTAGAAGACATGTTGCTGCTTAGAACGCTTTTTGATTCCTTTATTGGTTCCGCTTCCCTTTATGCAAGTTTTCAAGCTTTGTATAAACTGTCTCTAGTGATGGATGTACAATCTGTGTCTCAGCTTAGGCTTGGAAGCCCGAGCTTTCCCCAATGATAAGAGTAGTCTCCTTTTCTTTCTTACAGGCCCTCTTGGTTAGAAATGAACCCTTACTAGGTTGACTTGTCTTGTTCCCTGATCCCGAACCCTAATAGTTGAGAATATTAGCTCGACTAAATCACAACATATAGTTGACAAATGTGAACTTGATATATCAATTGATACGTTTCTGCTCTATAACTTTTCGATAATGTTGTAATCTTCTATCTATGAAATTTCCACAACTAGCACTTCAGCAAGGCTCAATAACGAGAGCTATCATTTACAAAGCAGTGGAACGTATCATCACCATGGTCAGAAAAAGACGCGAACCGAGTATGAAAAGAGGGATAGAAGTATACCACCAAGAATTCATAGGTTTGAGACAGCTGTAAGGGCTTTTAGAGCCAAAGCAGTAGAAACTCCTCTATTACCCAGCTTCTTGTCAACACCTGGAAACCGGTACATATAAACCTGCTCCCAGCCCCCATCCTCACACTGTAAAGAAAGAAGTTTCTCCACTTCGAATGGGCACGAGACTCCAACGCTCTTGCACACCAGAATACGCATAGCAAGACATAGTGCGTCACCATCAATACCAACGCGTTCTTGAACTCGCTTCCTGAGAAGTCCGTGCAGTTTCTCAGCCACGGCCTCATCATTTGATTCCTGAACCAGTCGACTGACGTAGTACAAAAACCATTCTGGGGTGGGGTAATAACGAGTCCCATCAAGATAGGCGTGATAGAGCAAAATGTCGTGAATCCACTGGAAGGTAGTTTGAACCTGGTAACTTCGTCCGTATTTGCAAAACAATGTGACAACATTGACCGATATCACAGGGTCAATTCTCGGCCGCGATGTGTCGAAGTAGAACTGGCAAAGTCAATTCTGCATTGTTGCGAGACTTGATTAAATACTCACTTCTATCATGCCGTCGTTGTCGATATTACCAAGCATATCATCAAGGAGGCCGTGAATTGTCTCTTCATCATATTCCAAGACAGACAACGCAAGGGAAGTTGTATCCAAGTCGTCAGGGTACCTCCGGGTGGTAAATTTCGGCTCCTCTGAATTCATGGGTTTTAGTCACAAATTTCAACACGTTCGCAGCCAAGAGTTCCAATACCACTAAAGAAATTCCACCTCCATTCCGGACGCTTCAGATATACCAGGTCCCTGAGCGATTCTATCAATGTCCGTGGGGACATAAAAATACAGTCGCGGAAGGCGAACTTACAAATCACGAGTGGCTTCATAAATTAAGAGCTGTGAATAGTTCTCCTTGACAACAACATCACCACAGTCGGTTGTTGTATCCAGTTTTCTAGCATTAGCTTTCAGCCATGCACGACCTCTTTCCAATGGATCATTCAGCAGATTTGTTAATACCGAAATAGTTTGCTGGGCGCTTTCAAATAGTAATCCGCGGATGCCAATCGCCTTAGCTGTAATCATGTTTTCAACAAGATCATCGACAAAGAAAGCTTCCCTGGGGGATACACGGAGCTCTTGAAGAACCTTGTAATAGAAGCGAGGACTGGGTTTGCGCACTCCATTATCTGATGATGTAAATACACGGTCGAATACTGACCAGAAAGACGGACCCCACTTGTCTCTCAGAGCCTGATAATCGGGCTGCGATATATTCGTCATCAGCAGGATTTTCAAAGAGTCCCCATGAGATTCCTTTAGGCTTGAGAGAAATGAGATCAAACTTTTGTCGTAATCTGCTCTCTCGCGGCCTTTTTTAATCGCATCATAGAGTTCTACCACTGGAAATCCGCATGATTCAGCTAATGTACCGTAGCATTCATCTTCGCTTATTTTGCCGGATTCGTAATTCATCCAGATTGAGGTTCTAATCAACCTATCAAAACTGATAGTGTCTTTGTCGGTTTGGAAATGAACGGAATTTAGTCTCGATGTTGTGAAAACACCCCCAAGGTCAAAGATCAAGACCTTGGGAGTTGGAAGGCGAAAAGACTGCATAGTGGAGAGATATTCTGTTTATGTATTGATTATGTTAGCTCGATACACCAGTATGACATTTTGTTTAACCATAACTGGTATATAATAACAATACTCGTATACTTACAAATGGCTGGGAATGAAAAGATCAACTCTGTTGTTCATGCACGTCTTCAAGGCACCAAGCGAGAGAGAAAGGGGCATTTGAGCTGAATAAAAGGCTCGTTAAGGGATCCAGCTCTGCGTAGTAACATTACGTATAACTTGATATACGAATCCACATACTGTCGAATCTGGCCATACTTTGAGTTTCCATCAATTACGCAGGATACAGCAGAAAGTGTATGGTAATTACATACTGTACGTCCAGTAACCCTCTGTAATCAAATACGTAGTTTATTTTACATACGGACTTCAATATATCCATGACTCGTAAAATATGAGAGTCAAAGTGCGCAGTTTCCGCATGGTAGTCTGCTTTTTGGGTCCTACGGAATATCTCCTCGAGCTGAATTGTTTTTATTAGTGAAACAAGATCTTCAATCCCTGACTCAGGGCATATTAACCTAACCTAACCACGAATTTAATGTAAAGCCTCTATTGTATTAGTCAATACAACGTTGAAACTTAATTACAAATCCCGTGCTGCGTGGCGATCTAGCCTCAAACAAAGCTTGTGTACCAACCTTATCTCAGCCACCTGCGCCCTAAGCATACGGAGGTGCGCGTCAAAAGTTTTGCCAGTGGGACCATCCACTAGAGACCTTTAGTTCGTAAATTAATATTTTAGCTAAGTATTAACATTACTAGTTATCAAACTAGCAAATAAAGTATTTATAAAACGATTTTAATTTAGTTTAGTTTCTAATTTATAAGGTATTTAACTGGATAGACTAGAAATAATATGTAATTGCATGTATTTGAAAAAGAAATTATTTTTTAGCGTGGACGCTAATAATTTCCCCACTGCCCTGACTTTTGGCGGGTACCTCCGTATATGGTAATAAGTTCCGGCATACTCGGGCCGACTGGCCACAGCACAGTCAAGGTTCTGACCAGCAAGAATCAAGCGAGATTGGCAATTTGGAATAATTATACCTTTGACACCTCTCACGGATGTGACACCGATTTGAATTTTCACATATTGTTAAGCCTTGCTCCATAAAGTGGCATAATATTGGATATTAAAGGTGGGGCCACGAGGGCGAGAAGAACACTTATATAGGACATGTAGTATCAAATTAAATAAGACAAGAGGAATGAAATATTCAGTAAAACACAGCCAGGCGTCCGTTCTAAATATTTTTCGATTTAAAACCAGAAATGGATACTACGTGAGATATGACCACAACCGTGTCATTGAAAAATCAATCAATTCGCTAATAGTTTAAAAAGGCCAGAGAATTCGCTGCTAATGCTGATCCAGCAGGGTGGGAATCTTGATACCGAGCAGGTTTTGACGCTATACGATAAACTCCAACCTGTGGAGCCGGGCTTTCTTCAGGGTGAATGGCAGGGTTTTTCAATTGATACTGGCCATCCAGGCGTTAAAATGCTTGCGGATATGCGTTGGGTAGGAAAGGATATTCACAGTATGGACAGTGTCGATCCAGTAATGGTATATGATGAGAATGGTTCTAGAGTTGTCTTAAAGGATTGGGGACGCGCACGGGTGAGAAATAATGTTGAAGCCGATCCCTTCTACTACCCCCTTTTCTTTCCGCAAAATCGCTATTCCACAATTGATTTGAAACTAACTTTTGGATCTTAGATAAGAGAAGTCAAATTTCGTGGGGTTGTATCCGCTGCTGTTTTATACAACGACCACCCGATCATAGATAATTTTCGATCTCTAGGCAAAGACATTGTCATTGGAGCTATGGACAATATATTGTTCCAGGATACGTTTTTTTTCTATTTGAAGCGTTTGCCTGAACGTGAGACAGTGTGAAATATTAGTGAGCCTAGGCTGCGTTTTCCTTCCCGTGATTCTTTTTTGAACATGTGATGAAACTTAAATAAATGCCCTTGAACTGATTACGTTTTATATATCGAGTAAGCCGTCTCTGTATTAATCACAGTGTACGAACGATCTCGCTCTAGAGTTGACCGCCTTTTTTGTGGCGGAACACCATGCTATATTTGCGATATCCAAAAATTGGATTTTCTAATTATATCTGTAGTCTTTTGGTCGACAAATTATTAATTATACTCTCATGTACTCTGTATTGTTTCTGTAAATTCGAAATGTATCATTCCGTTCGTATTTCAATGTAATTTTGTGGAGCTTTTGATTACTTGAACTTAACAAGAATCAAGATGCCATAACTAAAAAATGAGATGTCCGAGGTTCTCCGTACATATTCTCCATAGCCTAGTTCCAAATATTAGTAAAACCCTTGATTCAAGGATTGCGCCATTTCTGGTCAAGTGGTGAAAAGGCTGTCACCTTGAATTATGGTTCGAGTCTAATTTAAATTCTGGCTCCATCCGACATTATTAAAACTCAACAGTCATGGATTGGTAATCTATCACCTGACAATTGCTTGCTTGCTGAAGTTGCAGAGATTGAAACGATTTTCCTTCATTGGCAGAGAAATTGCAGGTGGACTTCAGTTTTTTCCCACCACTGTGGTTCACCAATTACTTTATACTGGAAGGCATGAAAAAATGGGCTACTTTGTACAAGCATGTCAATATATTGCCTGTATCGTGAGCACATACAAATATTCTCCAGGTATTTGATTTAATACCAACTGAGACTGCTTTCAGCTACTCTTTCGATTTATCCTGACCGTCATATACAACCGGTATCTTCATCCTCTTCGAAATTATCCCGGGCCATTTCTGGCATCAACAACACGTCTTCCGTACATAAAGGCATATGTACAAGGCACAAGCCCTCAATTTGTCAGGGCACTTCATGACCGGTACGGGAATGTGGTGCGGATTGCTCCTGATGAACTTAGTTTTCGAGATGCGACCGCATGGATGGAGATATATGGTGGTCGTTCATCTAGCAAAGCAAGCTTTTTGAAGGATACGAGATTCTATAATGTGTCGAAAAATGGTGTCCCAAACCTTGTGGTTGCTCCGACGGACGAAATTCATCATCGTCAGCGACGTATTATCTCACGCGCTTTCTCAGATGCTGTATTGAAGGATCAGGAGACTCTACTGCAGTCCTATGTCGACCTATATCTTGTAAAGATTGATGAAAGAGCAAAAGCAACCAAAGACAGGGTTATTAATGTCCTGGAATGGTTTCATTTTGTTACCTTTGATTTTATGACAGAGTATATCTTTGGGGAATCTTTCAGCTGTCTACAAAACTCTGAGTATCATCCGTGGGTACGTGTTATAATTGATACTATCAAGGCCTGGCCGGTCATTAGCTCAGCAAAGTATTTGCCTTCTATTGCGACTTTGATACAAATGATAGCTTTCTTCTTCTATCGAGACATACTACGACGACGCAGAGAGAGCTTCCAACTTGGTTTATCAAAGATGAGAAAGAGACTCGCTCGAGAAAATTCAGGTCACTATTCTGATTTTATCTCCCATGTTCACTCCAACAAAAAATCACCAGAATTATCATTAACTCAAGGAGAATTAGACTCGAATTCTTCCTTTTTGGTCTTAGCTGGGAGCGAAACACTGTCAACTTCACTGTCTGGTTGCACATATTATCTGCTAACCAACCAAAGCTCATATGCAAAACTCACCAATGAGATTCGACAGTCGTTTTCAAGTTTGTCGGAAATAACGTTTGCGAAATTGGCGAAACTCCCTTACCTCGATGCTGTTATAAATGAAACATTTCGCATTAGACCGCCTGCGCCCCTTGGAATGCCACGGTGCGTACCATCTGGGGGTTCTATTATTTCGGGTCACCATATACCAGAAGGGGTATGTTGCATATAACTTTTCTCAATCTGATTAATATTTTGCATTCATTAATCTCATCCAGACGACTGTATCTGTTCCCCATTGGGCATCCTACCGATCATCTTACCATTTCACTGATCCGGATAAATTCATTCCCGAGCGCTGGCTTCGCGGAGATGAAAGATTTGTGAACGATAGAAAAGAAATTCTGCAACCATTTTCTGTCGGGCCAAGGAATTGTCTTGGGAAAAGGTTAGTTCCATGAACCTCTGAAGCCACTTGCTCTAAGGGAAGACTTGTGATTTTTGCACTTCTTCATTTTGCCTGATCTGGAAATGGATATCATCTGGATAAAAACTGACAAGTCCATTTAATAGTTTGGCTCTTGCAGAGCTGCGTCTGATCCTGGCTAAAACTTTATGGAAGTTTGACATGGAGTTGTGTGAAGATAGTTATGGATGGGATATGAAACAGCGCGCCTTTGTAGCTTGGGATAACACACCGCTTATGGTACGTTTGATTTCTCGAGGGCCAAACAAAACCAGCATGTAGACGATCGAGAAAGTCTATTATATCAAGTAGCCCAGGATACAAGGAAGAATTCCTATCATGCTGCCAGACTGAATGGGCGATATATCTTGCTTTACTCATCATTTATGGTCCATGTTGGAAATTTTATTATATAGATGCCTATTTCAAAAACAGAAAAAAAAAAGCTATATAGGTGGCTTCTACCTTTGTTTCAGTGTACCGGATGGCTTACATAGTATGCTCTATTGAAGGTTATATAACTTCTATTTGATTTAGACATAGAAAATATTCCGATACTCCGTTGGAACTGAAACATCAAAATGACTAGCTAACGTCATTTGTGCTGACCATCGCTGAATCTCAGTCTCTTATAGGAAAAGTTAAACGTAATAAAAAAAGTCACACAGGAAACAGACATAAATAAGCCTTTCATTAAAAATACGTTATGTGATACTCAATATGTCCAAGGTCTAGCCGTACTAGGTACGTAGTATGTACTATGCGAAGAGAGCATGAAGACACTCCTCTCTGCGCACCTTTTCCTGTTTGTGTTGGTGGGGCAAGCATATGGGCCTTAGGGGTTACGACTATTAGACTGACGATCGTCTTCACATACTATTGGGTGTTATCAGCTCCATCATTAGAAACAAAAAACAATTTCACGTCGTTCAAGGTAATCCACCTTAGCGTTGGTATCATAACTCGTATATTGGTAGTGTATTGTTATTGTTTTCCAATGAGTCAATAATACTACTTCGAGGCCCGACCGCCATATATATTGCTGAGGCATTGGGGGGTGGGGGGGAGTGTGGGTATTCAAATATATCCATAGGAACCCATATCTGAGACTAGCTATAGCAGTTAGAACAAAGTTTAAATCCGGCATCTTTGCGTTAGAAATTATGCCGAAAGATGACAAAACTACGTGAAGTCATTGTCGATCAAGCCGGTTCTTACGATAGAAAAGCCAGTGTTGTTTCTCAGTCTCATATAAAATCGGCCAATCTTCGCACTTTTCAATTATGATGGGATTCGGTTGATTTCTTACAATAAATTTCCGGAAAACCCGGCGGTGAACCACTGCAGCTGGATTTGAGTTCCATCGCGACATATTAGACCTTGAAACTTGTGGCCACTTATCTCCACACTTAGTAACAACTCAATGTGGACCGAAAAATACATAGTTGCTTTGAAATCTTACTCATGAAAAGCACTAGTAATTACCACGCTAGTATTTCCCTATCGACCACTTACAGAATATTTGAAATGTGCAATGACTCAATCAATGCAATTCGGATATGCTTGCAAGTACATTTACTCTGTCTAAATGCCACTGGGAAAATTCCTAGTTACACTAGGACAAAAGTATACCATCTTTGTCTTCTGTCTCATCAACTGCGATCATTTCTTTATAGAGTGGCGAAATTGAATCAAATGAATACTCGGGCAATTGTTAGCTACAGCCCAAAAAATGGCGCAGCTAGATTCCAACTGGAGTCTGTAGTACTCCGAGATACACGACCGAATGAACTTCTTATTGAAATGGTCGCCTCCGGCATTTGTCACACTGATCTTTTCTTTGCGGAGACATATGAAGGCATTCTTGGCCCTTTTCCAAGAGTTCTTGGCCACGAGGGTAAGCACAGCTCCAGGAACTCTACCTACGTTGCGAGGGTTGGGGAGTTGGGATTGCCAGAACACATTTTTACTTCAGCTTAAGTGATAATTTTTTAGGAGTCGGCTGGGTACGGGCTGTTGGGCAAGACGTACGCATTGCTGCCGTAGGTGATGCAGTGAGCCTGTCATTTGCGTCATGTGGAAAATGCCAGCCATGTTCAAATTCGCATCCAGCTTATTGTGCCAATTTCGCAGTCACAAATTATGGGGCGACAATTGCTTATCAGGCGTCTGGTGGACGAGGTGTTACTGGCTACTTTTTTGGCCAGTCAAGTTTTGCAAATCATTCTAATGTCGTTGAGAGTTCAGTTGTGAATATCTCTCAATTGATAACTGATGAGCGTGATATGCATGCTTATGCGGCAATGGGATGTAGCTTTCAGGCTGGTTCTGCTACTATTACCAAGTTAGCAGGCGCTAGAGAAGAAGACTCCGTGGTTATCATGGGTGTTGGTGCGGTTGGCCTATCTGCTATTATGGTGGGTCACTGCAAACCCTCCCCTGTTGGAAATAACGTTTACTTAAGTCCTTTAAAGTCATGTCATACTGATGGTCAACTTTTATTTAGGCTGCAAAGATCTGCAGATGCTCGCCCATAATTGCAGTTGATCTGCATGAAACAAGGCTTCAGATGGCAAGAGATCTAGGAGCGACGCATGTGATAAACACCTCCATCGGCTCTATTGACCTTGCTGCGGAAATACGGAAAATTACCAATGGTAATGGTTCAGCAATTACAGTTGATACCACTGGTTCACCGGTTCTTAGTAAGGATGGCCTGGATTTCACCGCAGATAATGGTAGAATGGTTCTTTTGGGTACTCCACCCTTAGATGCGGAGTTCAACATCGGAAATTTAGTGGGTTTTATTAAATCTGGAAAATGTCTCATGGGAAGCATGGAGGGGGATGCAATTCCGGAGAAGGTATGGTCATCAAGTGTGACCTGAAGCGCTTCATGTTAACAATCTCATAGCATATTCCTCAAATGATAAGGTGGTTCAAGTCTGGAATATTCCCTATTGACCGTTTGGTGAAAATGTATATGGTAAAGGCACCGAACCAGAGTGTTGCTTTGCTTTGACTAATTGCTAAATATCTTCAGGTTGAAGACTTCGAACTTGCTATCCGTGATATGAAAGCTGGTGGTACTATCAAGCCAGTTCTGCTTTGGAAATAAACCAATCGACTAGAATATTTGCTATGCATGGATATTCAAGAAGTGTATTTTTAATCTATATGCAATATTTAAAGATTGAAAATCAGAATCCCAATCACTAAATTTTGAACAAGTTGTTACTCATATGTTTTACCGGTTAAGCAATATCATTGAGATGATATAGAGTCAAAGGCAAATTTTACGGCTTTTTTTTTATGAGATTAAGCTACATTTAATGTATCTTCTAGTCTATAAGACGAAACATTATTGTTTCGAAGAAGGGTTTTCGATCATCAGATAATGATGTAATTTTTAATGGAACTTCTTCAATATAGCCTTTAAATTGAGCGTATAGATCTGAGACATTAGCTCTGTAACTTCTAATAACATTGGATAGATATATATGACCCCTGACTCCCTGGCCAAGTTCTTAGAGAAATTATGCGCTGAGTATACCTATAATATTCTTCTGCGTGTGGAAAGGTCAAGCCGGAGGTACCGCAATATAACATCCGGTCAACTGGTAGGTTCGGGCATTTCATCAATCAATAGATTGGTCTCGGTGTGTATTTGTTAACTCAGGGTTACAGAAAAGTTATAAATATGACACACAATGGTGCCGTCAGAGTCTGCACATGTGCAAACGCGCTTGATCCCGGTATTTAACACATCTACATATATAGTATCCATAAATACCACATTACTGAAGAAGTGGTCCCAACAAGCTCTTTTGTAGCCAAGAAGAGCATCGATACAATATGATCTCGATTCCAGAAATCACAGACAACTGAAAACAACCATGAATCGAAGGTTTTTCTGCTTAATATCCTCTTGTTGATTTACTGCGGTGCTACCAGCTGATTCAGAAGTTCCCCATCGGTTTACCAAGCATCATACGATCAATCAGGATACTGCTGATGGGACGCCGCGAATTGGGAATTGGTTCTGGCTATGAAACATTAACATACCGAGCATCCTAAAAATGCATCCTTTTCTAAACCAATGAATAATCCACATCTTATCGGAAAAATAAATCAAATCGGTTTTTTTCCGTCCTTGTCTCAGAAGGTATCCCTCTAACCCAATCTTCAGACGGGATTTTGTCGAAATCTACAACAGTATAAATGAGTTAATGAATTGAGACAGCAGAAAAATCCAGAACAGAATTGATGGAATCCACGACATTCCTCTGTTAGGCAAAGTACTTTTAGAGGACTATTTCTTTGACGGGACTTAAATAGAATTTAGCGGCATTGAACAAAATGACCAGATTTTGAAAAGGCTGGATGCAGCCACAGAAAAACATCAATAGACTCGAAGAAAAAAGAATGAAGGCATTGGATTTCCTCAAACATATAACACATCACATAAAAAGCCAAACACCTGGATTGCAGGTTCCGCGACTAGCCCAGGTATGCAGACAGTTTGTTCTTTCAAGGCATGCCCAGGAATGTAAACTCAGGTTGTACATAAGCCCAATTAACTAAGGATAAGCTTTCAAGACAGTTTCAAGTTAACTGTGGTACATAGGTAAACGTGCCGGTATTATTGAAAATTTAACACACGATCAGTCGTACTATGAAACACTCTCTGAGTTATAACATCGACTAATTGATCAATAGAATAGCAGATGACATTTGAATAGAAATACTCCTAGGGTGAACGCGCAACTTCATCATCTTCTACCCGAGAAAGTCCGATGTGACTACACGCTGAACTGCAGGGTAATGTGGAA
The DNA here is from genome assembly GCA_001939245.1 of Talaromyces wortmannii. Lineage (NCBI taxonomy): Eukaryota > Fungi > Ascomycota > Eurotiomycetes > Eurotiales > Trichocomaceae > Talaromyces > Talaromyces wortmannii. The sequence goes on from MJVA01001149.1 coordinate 621,692, forward strand.
GAGTTGTAGAAATTTTATATAATTTTCTAGCGCTCATAATTAGCAAAGTCCTAAAATATCCCCTGATAAGGTAGGCATGTTATATGTAGGGCTAATATTTCAGAACTATATGTTTGTGAATAGTGTTACACATGAATTCTGATGTTATAGTAAGGAATCATCTGAAAAATAAATAGTAACTTGTTGGCTTATCACATTAAATTTTAATTAAAATAAACCTATTATAAGAATCTAAATAAATAAATTAGATTCTTAATATTTTTTTAGGATTGTGAATCTAGACTACTAATATATGTTTTAATGTAGTGATATATTATTTACTTTAAAGTAAGGGTCTTGTCTTTCCCATATCAGGGCAATGTGTGGTAATTGGCAGCTTTTATTATTGCATGTACGTGGTTCAAAGGTTATGTTCATCTTTTGCGGTGAACCTGTTCGTGATATCCAATGAAGTTGCATGGTGTAGGTTTTATAACATCGGAAAAGTGGATGGGTTTACTTACAAAGTACAAGAGTAGTTAAACAAATATTTATAATCAAGCAACTCTGGGAGTAAATCACAACCTACCATCTTCTGTGGAAAAACTCCTCTGGAACACGCCACAATCTAGACTCCTTTATTCACCCTAGCATCTTGTGGCCAAGCCTGAAGTTGGGCCAGGAGACACAACATTGGAAGTGAGCCATTATCACCTTTCTATGTCTTGTGAGCCAGTTTCCACGAAGGAATTACTGGTATTGCTGTATATATCGTATTATTTTAGTAGTTACTGATATAAAGAGTATAACTGGCTGTAAGTTATCTATTCTTCTGATAAGATTATATAAATATAATTAGATTTATAATTAAGAAACTATAAAAACTTAGTATTATTTAATAATTTAATAAAATTGATATAAATTTAGATTTAAAGGATATATTAAATTCATTAATTCTATAAAATCTGAGATTTTAATTTATGTAAGTAATTTATTATTTTATATAGATATCTTTTTATTAATTCAATTTAGTTAAATATTAAGTAATTCTAAATACTAATTCAAAGAGATAAAAAAATAATTCTATTTTTAAATTTTTAATTAGAAAAGCTTCTCTAGGAACCAACTCGGAGCTGAGTCAGTAATCACTAGATTCAATCTGTCGCAAGGTTGTGTTCATGACTGATGCAACCACCCTATAATAGTAAATTCGCGGTAGGGGCGAGTTTTCAATAGCGCGTCGATAGTCTGGAGTCAAATGATTTCGAAATTTTGCGCCATGTGGTGGTTGGTAGTACAAGGAATTGCTTGTGAAAGGCGGATTTCTTTGCTTTTTGCGTTTCGATGACAGAGCTTTGACTAGGCTGCGTTCTGTGCATGGATGAACACACCTTCGCCATATCTTTTGTCGCATCAATTTGAACCTGAGTGACGGAATGTCTCCGGGCTCCCTGTGAATGGGCTTCAATTTGCGGATGGATCTGGTCTGGTCAATGCCATGGTTAAATAATGGGGAACCTGTTCGACAGCAGCTTACGTCTTGGATGATCAAAGCTGTGAGAAATGCCAAACTGGTATCCGCTTCGTCGAGTATTGCAGTGTCGCTAATGATAAATCCGTAGCATAGCTTCGTTACGAGACTCAGGTCAGCAGTCCCATACGCGTCCAGCTTGTCAAGGACGCCGTTATCCCCATGCAGTCGCCGCACATATTCATCACCACGATCCATAATGGAGTCTGGAGACCTTGTGTTCCATTCGGCTCGCCTATTTGCCACAGGGGCATTCAGAACAAGTAACGAATCTGCCTCGGACAATCCAATAGCTTGCAGTGAGTTCAAGACCTGTTTGTAAATAGACACTCAGTATATTTTTTTCACGGTAGATTGATCGGAAAAAGGCCATTATACTTTTGGAAGCCCAATGGCTGGTATGATTTTGATTAAAGCTTCTCGTATCCTTTGACTGCGTCGATATTTCTCCTGACACGGCATATCCGGGTTCTGACAGACGTAATCGAACACACTACGCACCGAGGCGCTTTCACCTAGCGAGCATAGTGCAACACATGCGACTACGTACCAAGTATCCTCAAGAGGCAATGAAAATGCTTCCAGTTCCCGGAGGCATATTGCGGATATGACTGCTTTTGAGTGATTACCCATGTTTGCGGACAATGGAGGGAGATGTCGGTTGAGTAGAACGAAAGATGACATACACTTTTGCATGACTACAGGCATAGGATATAGATATATGTACGAAGGATTAGATAAAGAAAAACTATCTCAATATAGTGTAGAGAAATGAGGCATGGTTTCTCAGCCAATAACCGTAAAAAAGGGGCTTACAGTGTAACGTTAAGCAAAAGGAATGGCCCAATTTTGAGCCGGTAGCTGAGGCACCAAGACAATAATAGCTTTCCCGTTTATGGACAAACAGAGATGATCTTCGAGCACAGCTCCAGCAAGCAACCAGTAGTGAATGACAACAACTGAAACTACCTAGAAATCCCGGAAGATATCAATGAATTTGCCATCATGCCATCTTATATCGGTCTTAATGCCGCCCCACTTCCACTCCCCATTCACGCACACATAGGTGATAATGGCAAGCACATGGCTTTTTGCTGCCACTGATGACTTTTTGCCTTCAGAATTGTCGCCCACAGGTGGCGCGTCAAATCGGTGGTGGGTGGAGCGTATCTGGTGGTGCCCCTCAATTCGATCGACATCAACCTTGCGCCACTTGGTCGCGCCTACAAAATGTTGGGTGCGAATCAAAGGGTCCCCGAGAAACCCTGGGCTTGACATCATCTGCAGAAATTCAGATGCGGGCATAAGTTTGTCAATGTCATTGACACCGGCATAGTTGATCTGTTGTTCGAATCATGAGATGTCATTTTCAAAAATGTGGTCGATTACCACAGCAAAAAGAGAGCGCTATGGTAAAGCGTACCTTAACCTCTGAAGCCACGATCCGCGAAAGCCGATCCCAATCCTATACACATAGCGTGAGTATTGTTTATCGTCACTATTCCTTATCATGATAAAAATAAAGTCACCTTTGTGTCATAGCTTTCAGCCCATTCATGCGCGAGTTCCTCGCAGTCAAGCGCCTCTAGAAAACCACCATTTAGCTAACCAGCATAGAGCATCATGAGTCAGAACGCATTTACCCTGCGGTGTGACTTTAGCTAATATCATTGTCAAAGGTATTTCCCAGAAAGATATAATGAGTTGAGAGCGGGAAACATTTGTCTTCACAAAGTTTATGTAGTACAAAGCACTTTTTGCGAGCTGGGTGAGGCCTGTACTTCTTAAATGCCGAATCGTCTGTTCAAATACTACTAAGAAAGGAATCTAAGGGCCAGACAGTACTGATCTCTCAGGCTACATGGGTGAAAAACGGACCTTCTTGTCTCCTCTACGGCCAACGGCTCCGCATGTGGGTTTTTGTGTACGTATCTCAATTATTAGAAGTTAGAAGCATCTTTGTTTCCGCAAAGCATGACTCGTCCTGCCCGTGTCCAAAAACTGGTATGGTTTACACTTCAGCCCCAACCTATCGTAATGGTCAATGACTCGTAGTCTATCGCTTCAAATCTTCCATCACACCATTCGTCCTTCTGAGTGGAAAAGAAAAGTATGATTACCCCGTATATGCATTGGTCTTGTCTTTATGATTCTGGGTACCGTGTGCGTCGTGGCAGTGGATACATCTAGTGAAGCCTAATGTGTAAATTAATATTTTAGTTTATTATTCACATTTCTGGGTAATATATTAGTAAATAAAAATGTATTTTAATCCCTAGATATTAGATCGACTATCAGATAGCTATGACATGCATATAACGTATTTTATAATCCCCGTCGGCCACATAAGTGACCCTGGCTACCTATCACACAAAAATTCTTATATCAATAAAAATAGAACAAATAATTGAAATTATTATATAATTTCTATAATAAATTATTGGGTGGAAAGTGGGAGAAAATTGAGAGGGTGGCTGGGCTCGCTTATGTGGCCGACGGCGGTTATAACATACGGTAGTTGGTATAGAAATAGTATGTAATTTTATGTAATTTAAAACAATTAATTCTTAGCGTACGCACTAATCTCTCCACTTGCGGTCCTTCTGTACTAGTAACCCGCCCTGCCTACTCGCTAGATTTGATATCTTTACAAGTCCCAAGGTCCTCTTTCAGAACCTTTCCTCCTATCACCAAAGGCTGGCAATGCTGTAAAATAAACACCATTCGTGCCCACTGTGTTGAACTCGGGTTTCGCCACGTATGCATAGTCGCCCGTTGCACCGCTATATCGCCTTTTGCCATTAGTCTCGTCTCGCCCGAGTCGAGCACCAACTCGATCTGCCCTTCCAGCACAATTCCGTAATCGAGGCTTTGGGTGCGATGCATAATGCCGGGCAAACTAGGCGCAAAGTCCACGACACGACACACAGTACCTCCCGGTTGAACGAGGCCCAAATTTCCAGTTGCCACACGTTCCGTATGCGTGTCGAGGTCCTTATTGTCATTGAGGTTGACAGGAAACTCGGACGTCGTATAGGCAATGCTGAATCCCAGAGTCTTATCTTCAAATTCCTGCCAGGAAGCTGGTCCCTCGGAGCCGACGATGGCTTGACCAGCGTCGTTGTGGGACGTTATGTAGCGCGTGTAGCCAGGAAGTGGCGAGATCTGGCCCGGATTGGCCATCTTTGTCATGCGTTTTTTTTTCTTGCTTGACTGCGCAATAGTTAATATAGATAGAGGTCGATGTCGAAGAATGCGCTTCGTGACAATCGGAGGACCCCTTTTTATCTGTATTTATAAATTACGTGCCCCTGTTTGTTTACGGATACCTGTAAATGGTATTTTAGGAAAGAAGACTACTCTATAAGGTTGCGGAGCAAGGCATTATCCCATTGTAGGAATTACAGAGAACGCACGGAGGAACAATTTTACTAGTGGGAGCAAGTGCCAGCTATCCACTATCAGGAAATTCGGCATTGCATAAAACTACCATGATGCTCCACATCCTCGGGGAAATCCGAGCGAAAAACAGCACTTGAGGACGACTGTCAACCTCGAACGGAGGTTAGACCAATCCAATGGCGACATAGTATACGTAGTAATGTATGTATCCACAAGACAAATCCTCAAAAATAAGACAAATCTTCGAAAATAAAACAAAAACAATTGGATCAGTCCACTGCATCCAGAGCGGTCCAACCCGACCTTTGTAAACAAGCCATATAGCATAATATGATTGGACTTCAACTTTACCAAAAATCATGCCGATATAATGACTGCATTATCAACGGCAGCGTATACAGGATTCCAACCCAACTGTACTATTAGAAAAGCCGAATCGGTTTTCGATGTGGCCCACTTTCCCAGGCTAGCTTGGTGGCTATCAACCATTTTCTAGTGGCATGGATTTTAGGTTATCTCAATTCATTACGAGCTGGGAGATAGCGATGGTGCACGGTTCTAATCATTGAATTTAATACCTTGAACTAGGTTTAGTCGTAAAAACCAAAAGTTTGAGGCATGCGATTCGTTTCACTGGTGTTTTCCGGTGCAATAAGAATTAAGCAAAGGCGTCACTCTTTTACCACTCGCACGACTACGAAGAAAAGTTCTCTTTGAATCCTAAATTCACCACCGAGTTCAAATCTTTATAATATTTATTTTTTCCTGAGGACAGGACAATTTCAAGACAAAATAAACGAGCCTAGAGCAAAATGGCCATTTCAAAAATGAATGGCGAGGTACCAGCCAACGCTGGCTTTCCCATTGCAGTCGTGGGAATGTCGTGTAGGCTTCCAGGTGGCATATCCAGCCCATCCAAGTTGTGGGAAGCTTGTTCCAAACGGGAGAGTGCCTGGTCGCCGATACCAGAAGACAGGTTCAGTCTTCCCAAATTTTATCACCCCAATCCTGGGAAAAGTGGCTGTGTGAGTTTATATGGTCTAGGAAGGTTTTCTTCAGTCAAAAGCTGACTGTTCTTGATAGTTCCCTGTCAGAGGAGGACATTTTCTAAAGGAAGACCTAGCGCATTTTGACGCCCGATTCTTCAATACCAACGTTCAAGAAGCGGAAGTGAGAATTGAGTTCCAATGTAGAATTATCAATTGATACTGACAAGGATACTCAGGCGATGGATCCGCAGCAACGACTGTTATTAGAGTGTGCCTATGAGGCTTTGGAGAACGGTGGGCATTCAATTCATGCTATCACCACGCGCTAATCGGTTATTTTTTTGAATCTTAGCGGGAATTCCAATGGAAAATGTCGCTAATACAGACACTGGAGTATATATGGCTAGCAGCAGTGCTGAATACCTAAGCCATCTTCTCAAAGACACAGACAATATCTCCATGTATCAACCAACGGGATCGTTGCCGTCAATTCTGTCCAACCGAATTTCTTATTTTTTCAATATGAAAGGGCCAAGTATGACCGTGGATACTGGATGTTCTGCTAGCCTTGTTGCCCTGCACGTAGCATGCCAAAGCCTAGCGCGCAAAGAATCAAAGATGGTGCTCGTGGGAGGTGCACACATTTTACTTGGCCCTGAATTTTTCATATCTATGGGAATGGCAGGGTGAGCACAGCCCCCGCCCACCTCTACTTACCCCCCTCTTTCCGAACATGTCGTCAACTGGTGGTATTAACGTTTTAGATTCTTCTCGGAGGATGGGCGCTCTTACGCGTTTGATGATCGTGCGTGTGGCTTCGGCCGTGGTGAAGGATCCGTGTGCGTTCTTCTGAAACCCTTGAGCGAAGCGCTTAAGAACGGGGACCCTATCCGCGCCGTAATACGCAATACTGGAGTAAATCAAGATGGTCGAACCCCTGGAATCACCATGCCAAGTGGTGAATCACAGCGGGCCTTAATACGGTCAGTCTACAGTTCGATCGGCCTCGATCCAGCTGATACCCAGTATGTCGAGGCCCATGGTACTGGAACAGCAGTAGGAGATCCAATCGAGGCAAAGGCTTTGGCTGCAGAGTTCTGTCAGAGCAGATTAGCCAGTGACCCATTGCTAATTGGATCGGTGAAAACAAACATTGGCCACCTAGAGGGAGCAAGTGGCCTGGCCGGGCTAATTAAAACGGTGCTGATGCTAGAAAATAACAGCGTTCTTCCCAATATTAATTTCAAAACCCCCAATCCGTCTATTCCATTGGATATGTTGAAGGTGAAGGTATTATGCCAATGTCATCAGAAAAAATTGAAAGTACCGCGTCACTGATTTAAAATAGATCCCAACAGAAGTGATCTCATTTCAAAAAGGGATGCTCAAGCGTGTATCAGTCAACGGATTTGGGTTTGGCGGAACAAACGCTCATGCTGTTGTCGAGAGTGCCAGACATTACCTAGGTGATATGGCCAAAGAGTCCCCCAAAAAATGTGATGTCAAGCTAGTCAGGCGAAGAATATATGTGCTCTCAGCACATAACAAAGAGTCTGCGCAAACGCAAAGAGCAAGACTCATCAAATATCTAAATGCCCGACATGGTGGTACAGATTCCACAATCATGGAAGATCTTGCATATACTCTAAGCGAAAGGAGAAGCAGATTCGCATGGAACTTAGCAATTCAGGCATCTACTACCGAGGAACTAGCAGAATGTCTTAGCTCCGAAAGGTATCAGGCGATGAAGCAGAATGTGAAGCCCAAGTTAGCATTTATTTTCACAGGGCAGGGTGCTCAGTGGACGAGAATGGGAATGGAGCTGATGATATATCCCCAATTTCAACAAGTCATCAAGGAGGCAAGTGAATTGCTCCAAGAAATCGGTGCCAAATGGTCACTATTAGGTGAGTATAGTTTGTTTACGAATGAAACAAAAGCTTACCGGTTGATATTAGAGGAACTATCTCAGAACACTCCAGAGACAAGGGTCAACGAAAGTATTATCAGTCAACCCGCATGTACCGCGATCCAGCTGGGACTGCTTGAGCTGTTGGCCTCCTGGAACATTAAGCCACATGTGGTGATCGGCCACTCAAGTGGTGAAATTGCTGCCGCTTATGCTGCTGGTGCATTTGACCGACATGTCGCAATTTCCATTGCATATTATCGTGGCACTTTGGCGGAGAAAGCTGCACAACTTCATCACGGGAGCATGCTAGCAATTGGAGCAGGGCGCGAAATAGTAGATCCTTGTCTCCAAAATCTCAAAATGGGCAAGGTCGTCATCGCCTGCGAAAATAGCCCAGAAAGTGTCACAGCATCAGGGGATGTTGAAGCAATCCTCGAGCTCCAAGTGCTTATGAACGAAAGAGGCCTATTTAATCGGAAACTTGCAACATCATGTGCATACCATTCTCCTCACATGGCTTGCATCGCTGATGACTACAGGAAGAAATTAGCAGATCTTCCAAAGCCACGGAAGAGAGACGGCATCCGTTTTTACTCATCACTCCATGGTGGGAGCTACCCCGTGGAATCTCTGAATGCAGACTACTGGGTCGAGAACCTGATCTGTCCTGTCAAATTTTCCGATGCAATGAGTGCTCTGCTTTCGGACTCGCTGGCAGCGGGGGGGGATGAAGCAGTAAACACGTTGCTAGAGATCGGACCACACCCTGCTTTACAACAGCCCACCAAGACCATCATACAGTCGGTTACAAAAGCAGATAGGTTTACTTACCTTCCAACTTTACTTCGCGGGAAGGACGATGTTTTCAATATGTTAGAGGTTGCCCGGCGAATGTTCATGGAAGGCCTTGCCGTGGAGTTTCGTAAGGTGAACCAGGCCTTGGTTAACACAAGCCGAATTTTGACCGACCTGCCGCCATACCCTTGGACTCATGTAGATAAATATTGGATCGAGACCAGATACACCCAAAACTCCCGATTCTCTCAATTTCCAAGAAACGATGTTCTGGGAACGATTAATCTTGATTCCATCGGTCTCGAACCGACATGGAGGAATACCATCTCTGTCAATGATTTGCCATGGCTCAAGCCCCTGTCCGCAACTACCTTCGAATACCCAATTTCCGGGTACGTATCCATGGCAGTCGAAGCAGTCTATCAACTCGCCATCCAGGCCAATGTCATATTTGATGATATTCGACTTCAAAATATGGAAATCGTCGAGCCGCTAGTGCTTCCCGCGGGGATGACATTCGAAACACAGATCACTCTAAGACCAGCGCATGTGAAAGATGCCTCTGGAGCGCTAGACGTTAAAAATTGGCATGGATTTGAGATATTCTCGTGGACCAAAGAAGAGGGTTGGCGTCATCACTGTCGAGGACTTGCTATTGTGTGTGAAAGCAGCTGGAAAAACCCAATAGATGGTGACATTCAAAGGAAGGCTGCAGAGAGAAACTGGGTGTCTACTTGTCGCAATATCGAAGTCGCCTGTAATGAGGAGGTCGATGGAGTACAGTTTTATCGATCACTGGAACAAGGCCTTGGTACCGAACTGAGTGAATGTTTAAAAGGCGTACAAAGGATTCATACGTCGCACCTTGGGTCTATCGTCGAAGTTCTTCTTCCAAATTCGGCTTTGGCTGTGCCTTTCCAATTTGAGAATCCTATTATTTTGCATCCGACGATGATTGAGCCTTGTCTTCAGTCGATTTCTCCAGCGCTGATAATAGGGGAGTTGAATACTACGAAAGTCCTCCGCCATCAAAGTATTGGGAACCTGCGCCTGTCTATGGACATGACTAGAGTACCAGGCACCCAGTTTGGCGTATATTGCCGGTTGGAACATGGCGCAGCCGGTAAAATGAGCACATCGGCTTTTTACCTTGATAAAAGTCACAGTACACATATTCCAGGGCTTGAAATTGACGGGTTGGTGTCAATTTGGGAATCTCTAAACACGACCGGGATGGACCTCAAGCCAAGAAGCCTTTGTTACAAGACCTTGTGGAAGCCACATCCCAGGTTTATCTCGCTGTTGTACTTCCAAGATCGGAAGAGTGCAATGGGGCAGAATTCCTTCCACAACTCTAATGGATCAAGAGAATGTAACGGAGACATATCAACAAGTGTGGCTGTATCACCCTCCCTTTCTGATGATACTAGCCTTCCTATAGCAGTCGCATCAACCCTATCGTACATCGAGCTTTTAGTCCATGCGAAGACTTCCCGGTGCTCTATAATAGGCACCGGGAAAGCGTTTGCAGCTATGTGTCTCCGTCTGCTACCTATATTGCATGGCAGAGTTGAGTCAGTTGAATTGGGAGGTATATCAGCAGATGCGTTTTCAATCATCTCCAAAAGGCTCTCTAGTTTAAATGTATCGTGTCAAATCAGTTACAAGGATTTTGGTGAGACTAACTCAAAAGGAGACAATAATCCCAAAAATGTGGATATCGCTGTCATCACACCTTCATTGAGACTCTCAGATCAACTCGAATATTCCATGGATCGAATTCAAACTTTTTTGAAAGAAGACAGTCACCTTATTATTATGAGACCCAATTCTACAGAAGCTCACCCCACCAATCTACTAGAACCAGGCGTTTCTGAGCAACTGAACGGGTCAGACAATGTAAAAATTGGAGATGCGGTTTCTTTTGATGAGGTCCAAGGTATGCGTCTAGTCTCCGCATCGAACTATTGCTCCGACAAAGCATGGGATATCAAAATTTTCGAGAAATCGCCTATGCAAGAACGGGACGTGTTCATCAAGGTCATTACAATTGACGAGATAGCTTCATATCCGGCTCTCTCCTTATGGGAGTCATCTTCAGCTCCTTGTCGTCTAGACCAGATTGAACCAGCAGACATGGTCGGTCAGACCTGCATTCTACTGGCAATGAAGAGCCCACTCCTCCAAAGCTCCAGCAGCAGAATATTCAAAAAGCTCCAAGGACTAGCATCATATTGCAGCACAGTTCTTTGGGTGATTCAGGGAGGCTATCAAGATTCGACCTCTCCAGATACCTATATGGCAGCGGGCTTGTGTCGCACGTTACGCTGGGAAAATCCCAGCTTGCGATGCGCGCTCCTAGATCTGGATGGGAAACGTGAAGGACTAGATAAAAATGCACTGAAAGTTATCGAAGATGTTCTGCAAGAAGTGCTTACGTCTGATTCGGAACTGGAGTTCATGGAACGAGACGGCAACGTCTTCATTCCGCGGGTAGTAGTGAACAACACCCTTAATCGCTGCCTTTATCCAGAATCACCACTCGGACCGGTGTTAAGACTGTCTTTGGCGGAATCCAAAAATCCCCTCAAAATTCTACACGACTCTTCATTACCAAAGAACGAGATTATATTCGTGGAGGATGACATCGACGGACTACCCCTAGATGATGACTGGGTTCAAATCGAGGTCAAATCCTTTCCAGTAGCATCAATGGACAGTATAACGATGCAAACTCATAACAGTGATGAACTTAGGTGCATTTCAAGTGGTGTTATCACGAAGGTCGGCCATAATGTTGAGGGTCTAGGCATTGGAAACCGTGTCTATGCAGTGACGACTGGAGTGTTTTCCAGCGTAGCGCGCAGCCCAGCCAAGCTTGTCAGCTGCATTTCGGATGACATGGACTTTTCTGAGGCTACGTCTCTTTTGAATACATTTACTCCGGTTTACTATGCCATGGAAAATGCTAATGGTCTTCCTAGGAATGGAAGTGTGCTTGTACATAATGCATCCAGCAGGCTAGGTCAAGCTGCACTAAAGTTGCTAGAAAGCACCAGCACCAAAGTCCTCGCAACGGTCAACTCGGTCGCAGGAAAGGTACTCATCATGAATACGTACGGTGTTCCCGAGGAATACATATTCTCTCGTGAAGAGAGTTCGTACCCCAGTGGCGTGCTTCGTGCCACGCAAGGAAAGGGCGTAGACGTTGTTATCGACGCTGGCAGGGTTGATCGAGTGGGCGACTGGGAGCCTTGTCTAAACCGATCTGGAAGGTTCGTGCAATTGCACCAGGTGCAGTCTCGTTCTCAGCTTCCTCGGCTTGTGAAAAACCAACAGTTTCGCTCGGTTGACTTTATGACCGCTCTCGTTGATCAAGCGGACGCGGTCATGTCAATTGCAAGTATGGTTCTCAAGCAATGGAGCGAAGGCAATTTGAAGCCTGTCCGTCCACTTCAAAAGCTTTCTCTTTCTGAATACGATCAGAGTCTTTCTTTAGCTCAAAATGCAAATCTGATTGGAGATATTACGATAGAGGTTACACGGCAGGATAAGGTGCAGGTAAGATATTTCTAGGGTGAAAATATCATTGACAATATTTTCACTTTTTGCCTGTCTCCTCCTATACATTGGATCCTAACTATTCCTTTTCAGGTTATTGTTTCGCAACCCCAAAAGTCACTCTTCCATGACGATGCTACTTATCTGATCACTGGTGGAACCGGGGGGTTAGGCAGATGCCTGGCTCGCTGGATCGTCAATCAAGGGGGTAAACATATTGTTTTAGCATCACGGAGTGGCATGAATAATAAGCACATTCCACAGCTTATGGATGAATTGACCAAAAAGGGAGCGCATATTGTGGTTCAGCAATGCAATATTCAAGATGCCGTACAGGTTGAGACTCTTTTCCGACAAATTTCTGAAGATATGCCACCCTTACGAGGCCTGATCCACGCTCCTTGGATCCCAATGGTAAGCTCTAGAGCTCTCTTTGTACAATAGGAAACGCTCACTTTTTTGCAGTATGACATCTTCGAGCGAATGTCGCACGAGAATTACCTTTCAGCCATTCAGCCCAAGGTTGACGGTGTGTGGAATCTTCATAAGCAAACCTTGAAGAGTAACCTCGACTTTTTTGTCATGATGTCTTCTGTTCATGGGATCTTCGGCAACCGCGGCCAGTCTTCCACGGCAGCTGCCCACACGTTTCTTGATGCATTTATGCAATACCGCCTGAAACAAGGGTTGCCAGCAGTTACCATCGATCTTCCTATTATTACCGAGGTCGGGTACATGGCCGAGAACACCGAGACGATGGAACTGGTATCCGGCATTGTATTCGATAGTGTCAATGAGGCCGAGTTTCTGTCCTTGATGGAGTTGGCTATCAGCGAGACCCATTCTCACCACATTATCACTGGTCTAACCGTTCCGTCGGACAAGGCCCAGCCTTTTTGGATGAGTGACGCACGTTTTTCGCATATCAACCAGGACAATCAACTCGCCAAGGCGAAGAAGAGTGGCAAGGTCGCTTCTCTTGAACAAGCCCTTGATGTGCGAGCTGCCCTGCAAGGCGTGAGCTCTTTAGATCAGGCGGTCAACGTTGTCTCTCAATCCATACTTGAAAAGCTGTCCAAATTAGCATCAGTGCCTTTGGATGAGCTTAGCAATTCTAGCTCGTTGACCGACTATGGGCTGGACTCAATCAGTGGCATCGAAATGAGAAATTGGATTATGCGGGACCTAGGCGCGATGATAGGGCTACAAGACTTGCTCACCGCTTCCACCGTTGATGCCTTAGCTAGAAAAATTAGCGAGCAGTCCAAGTTGTTCCCCACCTTTCGAAATGGCATCTGATCACTACTTGTCCATACGTGACAGCGAGCTTCGATCTTGCGGGTCGGAATCATAGGCCTAACTTATGCAGTCTTCAGTGCTCGATTTGAAGGGCAAGGATGCGATATATATTAACATCTGTGTGCATATATATCAATAAGGGGCTTTGCACAGGGGTTTCCAAATTGAGAGTTTAAAGTGTAAATTACTTCTGGTTATTATTAGATAGACTTGTTCCCGAAATATACATGCGCTCGATCGTGGAAATTTGGGCTTTGGCATTGGTATTTGCATAGCGACCCTGCATGTGATGTGTTGCAACACCTCTGTTTTTCCGTAGATGCCAAAGGTTAAACCTAATTTATTCTGACTTCTTAGCTACATTTGTCTCGTATGCCTTTTCAGCCATGTGGTATTTTACACTAAATAGGAATAGCGTGTTATGAGGAGATTGACAGCAGCAATCACACCATCACAAAAGACCCCAGTTCATACCAAAACCGGACAAGTCAGCCAAGAGATCTTCATAACGCGAAAAAACAGTAGTATCGTGAGACCTGTCGGCTCGAATTTTCATACATTTAAATATATATCAGCTGGTTTTCCGCTCGACAATCGTGATTGTTGTTTGACACATGCCGATTGCCTGAGCAGCCCCCATCCCGCTAAACTCTATCGGCGACCAGATCGTCGGGCGAGCTTTTGCAATGGCTGGAAAAGATGCAAACCTGAACTTCAACACTTTCCCTGAAGACAACAACAATAAGACCGTTGAAGATGGCGTACCTGACGACGATAGCGCTAAAGACGCGTATTCGGCGCCCTTACATCGCAAGCTAAAGTCGAGGCATTTGCAGATGATTGCCATTGGTGGTAAGTGAATTACTTGCAAGAAATGAGGATTCATTTTTTTTAAATGTTATTATTATTCTGACGAATGCGCAGGTATTATTGGGCCTGGTATTCTTGTTGGTTCTGGTAATGCATTGAGCAATGGCGGGCCAGCAGGAGTTCTGATTAGTTTTGCGCTGGTTGGGTTTATTGTTTTCTTCGTCATGTATGGAGTTCTTCTACAACAAGACAAAATAATTGCTGATTTTGTATCTGATAGGCAAGCGCTCGGTGAAATGGCTACGCTCATTCCCGTGACCGGTTCTTTTGTGGAATATGCAGAAAGATTTATGGATGACAGCGTCGCCTTTGCTTTGGGATGGGCTTATTGGTACTTATGGGTTACAGTGAGTTGGTTCCACTATTATTCGGGACGCGCAGCTAATATTTCGAAGGTCCTGGCCAACGAGTATACATCCATCGGTCTTGTCATAGGATACTGGACAGATACTGTCCCGTTATGGGGTTGGATCCTCATCTTCTGGTTCTTGTTCCTTGGAATGTCCAGTCTGGGTGTCCTGGTATACGGTGAAATGGAATTCTGGTTGGCATTGTGCGTACTAGTCGTTGGGAAACTTTGTCCCCTGCTGACGTTTTATAGAATCAAGGTCATATCACTGATAGTCTTCTTTATCCTCGCGATATGTATAAGCGCTGGCGGCATTGGGCCTCAAAAGATCGGGTTTAAATATTGGCACAACCCCGGAGCATTTGCTGATTCAATCAATGGTGTTGCAAAGACTTTTGTTGTGGCTGGAACTTTGTATGCCGGGACAGAAATGTAGGGTTTCCACATTGTGTTGCACTTTAAAAGTGATATTAAACGGTTTATAGGGTCGGCATCACTGCTGGAGAATCATCAAACCCACGACGCGCTGTTCCCAGGGCAATCCGCCAAGTGTTTTGGCGCATTCTCGTCTTTTACCTGGGAATGATGTTTTTCATCGGCATATTGATACCCTATAATGACCCTCGCCTGCTCTCTTCAGGATCCAAAACTGCCAGCTCGCCGTTGACCATTGCTCTTACTGAAGCAGGAATATTGCCAGCCGCTCATCTGATCAACGCGCTTATTGCTATTTCCGTGCTATCGGCAGGAAATAGTTCGCTCTATGTCGCCTCGAGAACCATCCTCTACATGGCAAGAAATGGAAAAGCGCCTAGATTCCTGGGTGTTACAAACAAAGCCGGAGTTCCCTGGGCGGCACTGATTTTCACTAATGTCTTTGCTTGCATCTCGTTTCTCGATTTATCATCCAGCGCCGGTGTGGTTTACTCGGCTTTGATCACTTTGTCAGGAGGTAAGCTACATGTCTTTCCAAGTCTTCGATCATTCTTCTATCAGAATCTCACAAATATCTTTAGTTGCCACGTTCATAGTATGGGCGTCCATCGGCATTGCCCATATTCGCTTCCGCCGTGCCCTGAAAGTCCAGAACCAAGATGCCTCCATTCTGCCCTATCGTTCGGCATTTTATCCCTATGGCACATATATCTCGGTTGCAGCAAACATTTTCCTGGTTTTCTTCCAAGGATACACGGCCTTTCTCAATCCTTTTAGCGCCAAGGATTTCGTCATCAACTACATCCTTATACCCGTTTTCTTGATACTGGTAGTGGGCTACAAGTTTTGGAACAAGACAAAGTGGGTCAAACTGGAAGAGATGGATATTTGGACTGGAAGAAGAGAGGATGCGGTCCAGCATGTGTCTGGTGCACAGGGAGCGAAGCCAATTGGTAAGGGGAAGCTGTGGTGGAAGAGGCTGGGCGATGTTTTTGTCGGGTAGAAGGCTATTGAATGGATATTTCTGGAATAAATATATTCAAAATTTATCGATTGAGAACTAAATACAGAAATTTTAACAATTCTTTGAAACACTGAACTCTCAAGTGCATGTGTGTGACCGTTTAAAGCAACGGCTTATCTGTCGTCCCGGCCCTGCCTTATCTACCTTATCTTATCTCGTGAGTCACAGCCCCGCGACCACATCCGTTTTTTTGCTTCCCCACCACAGCTACAAACAAGGAGGCGCTCTTTGATTTCACCAACTTCGCAACACTTTCGTGTCTAATATCCCAAGTTTCCGCAATCCAACTGTCGGCCCAACATGGCGGACGCCGTCGCCGAAGGCGTAGCCAAGCTACAGCTCGATGAGGAGACTGGTGAGATGGTCTCCAAGGGCGAATTGAAGAAGCGTCTGGCGAAGCGAGCGAAAAAGGCGAGCAAGGAGGCAACCAAGGCGCAACAGGCCAAGGAGCCTGCCCCAAAGAAAGAAACTGCCCCGAAACCAAAGCAGGAGGAAACACCAATTGATCCCGATTCTATGTTTAAGGAAGGATTTCTCGCGCGAGTCTACGAAGAGAGGCCGACGGGAGCGGACACTATTACTCGGTTCCCACCTGAGCCAAACGGATAGTGAGTATTTTTTCTCTCTTCCGTTTGTTTTTATCGTTCTCGTGTGCTATTTTGGTCTTTCTCGCGCGTGGTAATATGAAGAATACTGACGGCTCCCAAGTCTGCATCTAGGTACGCATCTCAACCCAACAAAGACGATCCTATCTAACATCAGTTCAAAAGGCCATGCTAAGGCAATTGCGATCAATTTCGGTTTTGCTCGTTTTCACGGCGGGAAAACAGTAAGTGAGATGGCGGAATGACCAAAGAATGCTCTTGTCTAACACTTTGTACAGAATCTTAGGTACATATCCGGATTATAGTTTGCGATTCGCGCCATGCTAATTTTCAGATTTGACGATTCAAATCCTGAGAGCGAAAGGGAGGAGTACGCGCTTAGCATTGTCGACATTGTCGAATGGCTTGGTACGACTGCTTTCCCATTGAATATAGCTAGACGCTTATGTCTCAGGATTCAAACCGCATGCTATTACCTATTCGAGCGATAACTTCGATAAGCTATATGCACATGCTGAACAGCTCATTAACCTCCAAAAGGCATATGTCTGCCACTGCAACGACACCGAGCTTAAATTGCAGCGCGGCGGAGAGAAGGGTACTTCACCTAGATATCGCTGCGAGCATGCTGAGCAGGGCGTGGACATCAATCTCCAGAAGTTCCGAGATATGCGAGATGGAAAATACAAACCTAAGACTGCTTTCCTACGTTTCAAACAGGATATCGAAAGCGGAAACCCTCAGAACTGGTACCCTTTTCTATAATTTGGCGCACGAAATTTCGTCTAACATGGGCATAGGGATATCGCAGCTTACAGAGTTCTGGAAAAAGAACACTTCCGGACTGGTGATAAATGGGTTATTTATCCAACCTACGACATGACCCATGGAGTCACAGATAGGCATGCAGAAGATCAGAAAACATTTTTAACTCTGACTGACTAGTGTTTAGTTTCGAAGGAATTACCCACAGTCTTTGCACAACGGAATTTTTTCAGTCACGGGAGAGTTACGAATGGCTCAACAAGACCCTCTCCATATACGAACCAATGCAGCGCGAATACGGTAAGTGTCGGTGTTTCTTGGTTTGAATCTAACCCGGCTGACTTAAATTCCTTAGGTCGTTTCAATATTACAGGCACCGTCATGAGCAAACGTAAGCTCAAGCAGCTGGTTGATGAAAAATACGTCAGAGGATGGGACGACCCCAGACTGTACACCCTCATCGCTCTAAGACGGAGAGGCATACCACCTGGAGCCATCCTCTCGTTCATCAACGAACTGGGCGTAACTACGGCAAATACGCTCATCAGACTGACCAGATTTGAACAGAGTGTTCGCCGATACCTAGAATTGACGGTTCCTCGCCTCATGTTGGTGCTTAATCCCCTTAAAGTTGTGCTCGAAGATGTGGACTCACTTACAGAGAGCGACCGGGATGTCGATGTTCCTTTCTCTCCTAAGAGCCCCGAATTTGGTTCCCATAAAGTTCCAGTGACCAAGACCGTCTACATTGATCAATCCGATTTCCGTGAGGTGGATAGCAAGGATTATTTCCGCCTCGCACCTAGCAAGACCGTAGGTCTACTTAATATGCCCTATCCAATCACGGCAACCAGCTTTTCCAAAGATGCAGACGGCAAGATCACGGAAGTCCGAGCAGTTTTCAACAAAGAGGGGAAGAAACCGAAGACATATATTCAGTGGGTTCCAGAGGGCTCGCGAAATGTCGAAGTTCGCATCCATTCTGCGCTTTTCAAATCGGATGACCCTGGTGCTGTCGAAGGCGGTTTCCTTAGTGACATCAGCCCCAATAGTGAGGATATCTATCCGGATGCTCTCATTGAGCCTGGCTTCGAGGAGGTTCGTCGCAGAGCTCCGTGGCCTGAGGCAGAAGGAGAGAAGGAAAAACACAGCATCGAGAGTGTTCGATTCCAGGCGCTGCGTATTGCTTACTTTGTGAGTCCAAGCATATTGTTAGTATACTCATAACACTGACTTTTACTAGGCCATGGACTCGGATTCGACTGAGGACAAGGTAGTGCTGAACCGCATTGTTTCTCTCAAAGAAGATGCTGGTAAGAAGTGAACATGAAGCAATCTTACTGCGGCTTCCAAGTAGACCGAGCGGATGTTCTGGCAAGGCCACTGCTTTATCTGTTTCCTCGCTCATGTAGCGACACTAAGCCAAGTCGTTACGAGATGATTTCTATTGAATACAGAGAGAACTTGATCATCATCTATACTCCAACATGCCAAGCTTGTAGGCACAAAATTTGTAGTGAACTTTGACCCTTTAGAAATGGCTGTTATTTGTTGACTGATATGGAATTGGCTACGTCCCCATTTATTTTTCTTCCATGTAAATTACATGTACTGTCCCTCGCTTCCCCGCATCTCCGCGTTACATTATTGATACACTGGGGAACGCGGAGCGACCAGTAGGAACGCTGCCCAGACAGAAGCTTTGGCACTCTGCGCCCCTTGCGCTGTTGGGCAGGTATTTAATAGTCGATTAGAACAGTTGTCATTTTGTTTTTGAATTTTCTCTTCTTTCATCTCACCATTCATATTTGTGCAGACTTTTTCTTGTGAGAGTTAACACCCCAGTTTGAAGTGGTCATGTTTTGCTACGATGTTCCCCAAAATCAATCTGATTTATTGTCCAGAATAATGCATTTTTAACTGAATACACACGAACTGTATCTTTCTTTCCTCCAAATGTCATCTCTTTTATTTCCTTTTCACAACGGTACGCTTAACCGGCCTCGACTCCACATAGGCTCAGTATGGATTTGAGAATAGACAAACATCCTGCTGTGATTTCCTCCCACGAGTCGCCAAGAGGAACACTACATATTTCCTTGGGCCGTCCTCTTGTACCAAGATTTACGCTAGAGAGCACGTCTGTGTGTGAGACTGGTCAGTGTCTCGGTCGTTTGCGTGCCTCTTGTATATTGATTCAAGTGTAAACAGTTTTATACTGAGTTTTAGTTATAAATGTATCTCTTCGGATCCTTTTCATCTTTCAATGTCATATTATTTGGTTGATGTACGTTAAGTCGATATACAACAACATCATTTGGATATCGGATGCAGGCCATCCTTCCCGATTGGGCTAGATCCAAATCTCAACATTTGAACCCTAACTTGACCTCGTGTTTCGATTGTCTCATCTTATACTTTGTCTACAAGGGCCAATTATATATCCTAATTGTTGTCCTAACCAACGATCTGGTCGCTGGTCGCTTATCAGCTCTGATGCCCAGCCGCGCTAACAGAGGCCTGCTTCCATCACCAACACCGCAAATCACACCATGCCTCGACCAGCTTGCGTCATAAAATAACACCAGCACGTACAGACACAATGCGCAGCCAGCTATACGCCGCTAATTGCCAATTAATTCTGCCAAGCTGCGCACCTGCCGCTCGATGCATTGATTGTAGTAGGTTTCCTTATCATTTGCACGTCCCTCGCCGCTTTTGGCGGGGATATGGTATCATCGTCTACCACTCTCGACGCAGTGTTTACTCGGACAGTTTTTCTGCATCGTATGTCGTGAATAGTTGGCGCAATGACGACTCCGTGAAATCGTCCATTTGGACCGAGACCGGCATTGCCATGTGGTTATAAGTCGCGCCAATTGTTCCGATTATGATGTCTGGAATCCATCGGTTGGTTGAGAAAGTTGTCAAAAATCTCCGAGGAATAAGTTCAATGTCAATCGATCTGAATTGATCAAGATATTTTCTTTACTTTAGCGCAATGAGTACCGTCCTCACTGGTCGCGTGGCCAGGGCGGCCAACCGCTCCTACGGCACCACCGATTCAGGTTCCCCAGAAGAATCTCCAGATAGCAATCGCATACCAGACAAAAACACAGCGACCTTTAGCACCTCCTCACTTTCTTCTTCTGATCTTGCCCCATTGGCGGATCCCAAGGGTGGTCAACGGTTCTGGCTCACCAGGCTATTCAGGAAGACACGGAGCGGCGATGAACCTAGCTTCGATCTTGATTCCATTGCGACGCAGCTATCAGTCTTTGATTCTCCAGAGACGGCAAAGGATTATCAGCCTCGTCCAGACTGGGAGAATATACATCGTTTTGACCCTTCGTTTCGCTGGACATGGCGTGAAGAGTACGCGTTGATCCGGAAGATTGATATCCGGATCCTGATTTTTGCGTGCATCATGTTCATGGCGCTGGAGCTGGATCGCGCAAATATACAGCAGGCATTGACGGATAATTTCCTCAATGATCTACATATGACTACAAATGGTTAGTCATTGTTTTATTCTCTTCATACGAGATCTTTTCGCATACTGACATCAAATCAGACTACAATCTAGGAAACACCGTATTCAAACTTGCCTTTCTATGCGCCGAGCTCCCCTCGCAACTCGTGAGCAAATGGGTTGGCCCGGATAGATGGATTCCAGCCCAGATGATATTGTGGTCGATTGTCGCCTGTGGGCAGTACTGGCTGAACGGGCGCACGGCTTTTTTGACATGCAGAGCCCTGTTGGCTATTTTTCAAGGAGGTTTTATTCCGGATGTTTGTTAATTCCAATGCTTTTTACTTGGCTGGAGGGTTACTAATTTTTGATAGATCATTTTGTATCTCTCTTACTTCTATAAACACCATGAACTCTCTATCCGGTTGAGTTTCTTCTGGACGGCCATGTCGATTGCAGACATTTTGGCCAGTTTTCTAGCGTTTGGCCTACTACATATGCGTGGCGTGTTGGGACAGTCTGGGTGGAGATGGCTGTTTTTGATTGAGGTATTTATTAAATATACATAATTTCGAATATACCTCAAACTAATCCGTCTACAGGGCCTCATTACACTCCTCGTCGGCATCCTAGCTGCTGGCCTCATGCCAGCTGCCCCAACCAAAACAGCAAGCTGGTTTCGAGGCAAGAATGGCTGGTTCTCTGAGCGGTATGCCATAGTCCTTCACAATCTTCCTCTGGCGATAAAATACTAATCCGAAAAATAGAGAGGAGAAAATTATCGTCAACCGATGTCTCCGTGAAGACCCTTCCAAGTCCTCCATGCACAACCGAGAGCCCATTACGCCAAAGCTTCTCTTCAAGTCGCTGGCCGACTATGACCTTTGGCCGCTGTATATCCTTGGACTGATGTTCCAAATCCCCATGAGCACGCCAACCAATTACCTCACGCTTTCACTCAAGGGCATCGGGTTCAACACCTTCCAGACTAATCTCCTTACCATTCCGTACAGCGTGCTGCACATCATCCTGATGCTTATCCTCACTTATGTGAGTGAGGTAACCGGTCAATTGTCTCTAACGGCAGTGACTGGCCAAATATGGGCTCTGCCGTTCTTGGTTTATCTGTATGCGGTCAACATCAACAGTGTTAACAAATGGTTGGCATGGGCGATTATGACTCTTTTGCTCAGTTACCCTAACGGTAAGTGAAACAATTTTCAACCTGGCAATTGAGAATGCTATGCTAAACATTTACCCCAGCACATCCCATCCAGGTAGGCTGGAACTCACGCAACTCGAACACTGTCCGGTCGCGCACTGTCTCGGCGGCTGCATACAACATGTGCGTGCAAGCCGGTGGTATAATCGCGTCCAATATCTACAGAGCCGATGACGCGCCGCGGTACAAGCGTGGTAATCGCGTGCTTGTGATTCTCGTCTGCGTTAATATTCTCCTTTACCTACTCACAAAGGCGTACTATGTGTGGCGGAACAAGTCGCGGGATAGAAAGTGGAATGGTTTGAGCGAGCAAGAGAAAATTACGTATTTGGAGACGACAACGGATGAGGGGAGTAAAAGGCTGGATTTTAGATTTGCGCATTAGAGGCATTGGATAGATGATCAGAGGATGTTTATATTAAGAAATGTATGAAGAATACGCTCGCTTTAGATACGTTAGAATGAGAACTCCAGTCTAAGCACCGCTAATGAATTTCCTCACTTGACAAGTACGCTGATAAACTTGACGAAGTACACGTAATGCAACATAATAATATGATCTGGGTGGAACAGAACCGCAGCGACGAAATCAAAAACTAAACAATCCACTGCGTCTTTTTCCATAGGGATAAACCAGCAAAGCCGCCATGAACAGTCCCACCGTAATGCCGATAGCAACCTGTATCATACCAAATCCGAGATTGAACACCGAAGTATCTGACATACCTCCCCCGCCTCCACCACCACCACCTCCTCCTCCAGAAGATCTTCCACCGCTCGTTTCGTTCTTGTGTCCAGTGACATTTCCCCGGATCTGGTCAGCAGATGCCACACCAGAGATTAAAGATCCAGTAGCAGCAAGGCCGGATGGCACCAGCACGAAAATTCCTGGAAGAATGGCCGTTGCAGCATGACCGTGCCAAAGTCTACTATATAGATTTCCAAGGACACCAATAGTAAAAGCTCCTAATGTGTTGGCAACCTCTGAACTACTGCCGATCCGCTTGGTAGCCAGATAGTTGACTGCATAACCAACAAAAGCAATGAACATCATGACCGGCGCTTGCTTAAATTTGCCTTGATTAAGAATAACCAACCATATCGACATTGCAATCACAAACGGGAATCGCTGTAGAAACGGGTTTTTGATCGGTGATGGAGGGCAAGATGTATTTGAATTTGCATTTCCGTCCATCAACCCGTAGACTGTGACGCCTACCGTGATTCCATAGCCCAAGAAGAGAGAGTAAATGATAGCATAGACCATTCTGATAGAGCCCGCAATCAGTTGATGCGACTGTAACTCCAAACTGCTTGATAACACCAAGAAACCTGGCAGAATGAGGGCAATAGCCGCCTGGGAAATTGCAGAAAAACAGAATAGGTACTGTTGTTTTCCGTCCACGATTCCCCATCGAATGCTTCCAAAGGCCCGAGCGAGAAATGATGTAAGTACAGAAGCAAATACTTCAAACACGTTGGAGTATAATGTGGACCGAGGGGCAAGTACCAATTGCATAAATCCTAGCATCGCACCGAGGATAAACGAGATCGGCATGTCAATAGGACGAGCATTAAAAGCAAAGGGCCCAACGGTGGCGCTGGCTAAGCCGTACATGATAACCAAGAACCAGGTGGGAAACTTGGGCTTGCGGTTCATGATGTCTTCCAGTTGCTTCGCCGCTTCCTCCACCCCAATCAAGTCATGTACCACATTCTTATACACACTATGAGTATCAGCAAGTCGACCAAGGTCAACACCTTGTGACACACGGATCAATTTAAACTCGGCTGTGCGCGTTGAGGAATCATCAAAAGACATGATCATGCAGCCGGGTAAATACAGGAATTGGGCGTCCACCTCGAGAACGCGGGCCGTCATCTGCATGTACTCTTCGAGTCGGTGAGTTGGAGCGCCAAACTTCATAAGAGCGCGACAAAGCTGCATCAGATAGCGTTGGCGCGAAATGATTTCAGCAATATGTACAGTCACCCGAATTTCATCTTCCAACCGAGGCTTGCCACTCTGCTTTCGTTTTCTTGCCGCTGCTGACAACATCTGGTTCGAGTGATTAGGGGCCCCCATGGCACTCATGTTTGAGGCAGCACCGACTAGTGAGCTTGTTGACTTGTTCTGATCTTTCTTGTACCATTTGATTTTTTCCTTGCGTGGCGTGGCAGCGCCAGAGGATGGGGTCGACCGGCCTGAGGTATGCCCTCCTTCTGAATCTACATCGGTGCCGGTACTATTTGATCGGCTGTCATGGCCCTGTTGTGCTTGGTGAAGTTTGAGCAAGTTACCCAAAATTCCCCCGCCACTCATTCGAGCCTTTTCTTGTGCTTCTTCATCTGTTGCAAGGGACGGATCACCCCCCTCTGATGGCTGTCTGGGGCGAGGACGAGACCTTGGACCCTTGTGGTGCTGTGTCAGTTCGCGCACGAGTCGATGTGCTTCTGAGGTCGCGTGAGCTTGGTCTCGTCGACGTTGTTCATCTGTCTTGTGGTGGTCGTCGGTCATATTCGACAAAGCGACACCTTCATCTCCAGCCCAGGTTGTATCGCGGATAGACGAGGTCAGTCCGTCGCCTTCCATGGGAGGGCGGCCTAACTTGCGAGCAATCTCTCTCGCTTTCTCAACACTCCAGAATTTCTTTGCCTTGTCAAAGTTGAAAAGTTTCTTTTGTTTCTCTTTCTCTTTTTCCAACTGATTTTCTTCCTCGACCTCCGCCTCCCTATCTTTGTCAGCGGCGCCGTCGAAATCTCTTTGCTTCTTCGGCCGACTCTGGTCGCCATCGAGTTGGACTCGATTGGCACTGGTGACATCTTCAGATTGTCGCTGCGAGTCGTCTTCTCTTCGCGAAGGTGGCGGATGGAACGGCTGGCGGGGGTGATCAGTGTGTTCTAGGCGTTCAGCAAGCAAAGTACGCGCGTCGTCTCCATTCTGGTCGTCAGATAACGAGCGGAAGCGAACACGAGGCCCGCGTGGCCTGTCTTGGGTGGGCGCATCTTGCTCCTCGCCGCGAAGAGTCTCGTCGCTGTGAACTGAAGCCACCGACTGGCGGCCCCGGGGGAACTCATGGTGCTCCTCGGCAGCAGACATGGGGATATAAGATACACAGAGAAATGCAAAGGTAGCCAGGTCACGGAGAAGCGAGGTCCCGCCGAAGTTTGTCGTCAGCGACAGTTGTGAAGACGGCGTGCGGGCAGGAAGCAGCGGCCGCCGGGGCTGGGAAGGAGAGCGCCGGCCGCGGGTGTGCGTGTGGGTGGTGGCGCCAGCGTCGACGATGCGGGCTCATCTTGATCTTAAACAACGGCTCTCTCGGGTGTTTTATTCCCAGCCAATGCAAGTTGGCGATAACGTTGAAGGAACCATGAGTTTGCCGTCCTTGCGGCGTGGGCCCAGGGTTTCGGTATGCACGCCTGTGGATCGATCGCTGACACTGCCTCTTGTTTCGTAACTTGTCATTATTTTATTACCATTTAGTGTTGACTTAGCTACTGGAAGGATAAATCATGCTATGATTTGTGAAAAGTTGTTGTTTCGCGCATGCGCCGGTCTGACATCACAGCGCTGGCAAATATATTTCCTAATCGGGACAGTTGCCACCACGCCTTAGGGCTATCGACCTTAGGGCTTAGGGCTATCAACAACACGTTCTTATCATGCACCGCCGCCTTTCAGATTCCTACAGCCAGTCGATGTGATTCGTCTGTCCCAGCTGATAATGGCATCCCTCGCATGCATGGGTGGCCATTAAACTCTACAATATCGGCTTCGCAAACTAGTGCACGCCCTTCCGTTAATGGATCCGTTGCTATCTATCCATTACCGCCACTCTTTCATTGCGCCTAGCTTTTATCAACATGCCTTGTATGTCTCGTTTCGATGATTCATCTTATCGGATTCTTTTTTTTTTTTTGCGATTTGTCTTTTCGTCAAATTAACTAGCTTTCTATAAACCACTGTCAAGGCGGAGAATAAGTACAGCAGTGGTTAGGTATAAAATTTTGAACATTTCAACTTTCAATGTTCCAAGTCTCAAAATATCTGTTAATTAAGATTTTATATTAAATACATGTCAAATAACTCGGGAAATTAATCTAATATCACTAAGAAGTATTGTCAAATGGACAAGTATGCTGCGCTTTAACCCAGCCCACAAGCCGGTTTGCAATATCAGAGGCATAGCAGTGAGTGGCTATGCCATCCTGAAGTTGACCAGATGAAGCTACAGACCCTGAATTATACGCACGAGCTGCCTTATAGTACCCCTGTGCAACATTTTCCTGTAGCGCAGAGGTCACCGAGCCCCCAAGTAAAGATGCCAAACCGTCCCCACCTGCAGTACCAGCTGTCCCATCATGGATCATTTGTACCATGTTATCTTTCGGACACGGATTCATTCCGACACAAGTACCCGTACCTCCATGATCTTGCATCAGGCCAGGGTTGTTAACCCCCACGTTTGTTGTTGGAACACGAACGCAGCCTTTTGATTCTTGCATAACAATGGCCAAGATGTAGCGATGGTCGACCATAGTTTCTGTCGCTACCTGCTGAATGGAATCGTGAAGGTCATTCATTTCTTGCTCTGACGGGTTTTCCTGGCCAAATTGCGTGCAAGATTGGGAGATCACGGGCTTGTTATTCGTCCACATATTCTCAAAGGACGCCCTAGTACAAGTTTTAGTTTCAAATCTCTCAGAAGCAATAATTCAAATACCAAACCTACCATTGAGAATATGAAGGCCAACCAGCAGCAGTCGATCCGTCTCCTGAATAAACAGTATATTCATCGACGCCATTGCCCACTCCATCGCTGTCATTTAGTGTAGTTGTAGCGGCCAACGAAGATGCAACGGCGTCGATTGCTCTGCCATTCAAAGCATTTTCGAATGCAGTAGGAGCAGCCAAGGTTTCGGCAAGCAGGAAAGCAGCAGTGATTTTTTTGAAATGTTTTTTCATCATGTAAAATTATGGGCTTATTATACCGTTTTGTGAAGGAAAAATGTCGTGGTTTAACATTTGAATGTTTACAATTACACTAAAGAAGAAAAACAAAAGTATATGTAGAAGTCCCCTGGTGAATCTAAGTGTGGAGATGTCTAGATGCCAGGAATGTCCATCCCGTTCAAGGGAGGTTGTCAGGGCTTAGGGTTCAGCCCCTTCGGAGCATTCGCCTTGAAATACCATGGATTGAGTGAAGCACTTGTTATCAAAGATACGCAGCTATCTTGCGAGTCATTCAATAAAAAAAATATAATTTGATATATTTGTGATTCTACATTCTAGATCAATACCCCTTCATAATCAGTTAAAACTTGAGAGAATCAACAGCTTTCAGAATCCCATACGATGATTTAGAAGGGGCAGAGGAGTTGACTAATATTCCCAATCCTTGATAAGAAAATTCTATCAAAAAAAGACTTTGCACCTTACTAGAACATTACCCATCTCCGCCAAAAGTACGTAATATTATTCAGCCCGAGTTTACGGTTGACTAAAGTTTTTGTGTGAAGTTTAGAACATTGCGGCTATGCGTTACTTGTAACGCGTGTAAATGTATAAGAAGTAGAAAGGGGTCTGGTCTGAAAATACAAGGTATGTACAGAATAGAATAAAGATTTCATGCGGTAAACGTATTCGGAATCGCTGTAAGTCAATTATTGAATAAATTGACATCTTACTAAACTTGATAAACAAGTGGTCATGGATGTATCTATTCACAAATAGCTTGGCAATGTAGAAAAGCATTGGCACATTGCGAGGGGAAAACCTTAACTGACGCGTCTCTTCAACCCCTATAAAGCAGCTAAGCGAATAATTCCATTTATGAAACATGCCACACTCTATACAATTACAACTGTGAGTTCGAAAATTTATCAGCCCGCCTTGGCGGCCATGCCAACATTGAACTCAACAGCATCCTGAATGCCTACTAACGGGCCGAGGCGCAGGAGTAGAAACCATAGACAGTGGCTGGTCGACAATAGTTGCGACTAATAAGAGCCGTTAGAATGTGGACTTGGTTTTGTGTAGCTACGCTGCAGCCTATTAAACGTCTGCGGGCTGCGACACATTCCTGCCAAGACATGCCAGAACACGGGCATTGTATTGACACTTCCTAAACAGGAAATTTGCTCTAGCCCAGCCCGCGCGCCGAGAACGCGACATGAATGAGGACAATCCTGGCTCCCGACAACTGTCTTGCACTAGGTTGGCTATTTTCTTCAACCTTCAACCTTCAACGGGAAGAGTCTTGTATCCTCTTCGTTCTGTGTCGAGGCTCTCTTCTTCCTCCCTGTCCCTGGCTACGTTGGGATTTCGTCAATAGCAGCCATGTATATACACTGGTCATGGGTGGCTTTTGCCTCAACGGCTGGGGCAACTTTGCTTCCATTTCCTCTGCCAGAACCGACACAGCTATTTGCCTCTGATCAAGGGCCGTTGGATCTCCCGCCGATGCCGTATGTTTTCCAACTCACCCAACCGTTTCATGATCGTGCTAACGAAAGAGACTTGCAGTATTTCTGCTCTCGCAGGAGCTATCTTTCCCTTGATCTTTCCACATACAAGTAAGCCCCCGTCGACAAGTAAGCCCCCGCCGACGAGTAAGCCCCCGTCGACGAGTACCTCGACTACAAGTACCTCGACTACAAAGCCGCCTGCAGTCCCTCCCGTGACATCAGCATTTCCAACTCCCACGCCAGACAAAGGAGACCAGACGAGTACTCCTGACTCACATGCGACTGATAGCAGCAGTGCGGCTGTAACCACCACCAGCTCGACTTCCGGGGGAAACTTTTGCGCCAATCCCACTCCAAGCCAGAAGCCCGCAAAGTACTGGTTGGAAACGCAGGATCATACTGGATCTGGTCGTGGATATGCACCTTTTGTGCAGGGAAATGCCGCGTACCCTGTGTATCGAAATGCGCTGGATTGCGGTGTCAAGAATGATGGTAGCGGGAACCAGACCGCTGCGCTACAGAATGCCATCGATTCCGATGGTCAAGGAGGATCTCGTGAAGGAAGAGGGGTTACCTATATGCCAGCCGAAGTGTTCTTGCCTGGCGGAGTGTACACACTCGATAGCACTCTTTACCTCCGACTGGGCACGATTATTGTAGGAGATCCATTGAACAGGCCAGTGATCAAAGCCAGTCCCGACTTTGTCGGCTCTACTCTGATCAACGGCCAGGATCCTGCAGCTGGACACCCAGAAACGACGTTTATGATTGCTTTGAAAGACGTGATTCTTGATACAACTTACCTAGACCCTTCGGCCGCGTTCACTGCCCTGCAATGGGGTATTGCTCAGGGTTGTGCTCTGACAAACGTTGAAATCAACATGCCGCAAGGCTCGCTTGGGCATATCGGTATTCATATCAACGGCGGCTCAACTATTGCCGTGACAGATGTGGTATGTTCTTATCTTCAAGTACCTTCAAAATGCTTTTCTAACCTGTCTAGGCAATTAATGGCGGTGGTATCGGTATCCAAAACTCCAACCAACAGGTCAACTTCAAGAACATATCGTTTACGGGCTGCCGTACTGGGTTTGCCGGCACAGGAGGCTTCACTATTGTTCTCCAAGGAGCCACGTTTACATCTTGCGGTCTCGGTGTAGATATGACCAAAAACTCACTCGGGTCAATGGTCATCCTCGATTCTACGTCAACCAACACCGGGACGCTTGTGAAATTCCACGACTCCTCCAATGATTCTGGCCCGCGAAACAGCCAGCTGCTTATTGAGAACCATGCTAGTAACGACGGAAATCCGCTTGCTGTCACATCCAACGGCACAATCGTGCTTGTCGGACAGTCATATATCGATACCTGGTTCTTTGGTAATCACATCCCTGGCGTTTTCCAAGCTGGCCGTTTCCTCGGTACCTCACGACCAGGTGAGCTTTTGGGTAGTGGTGGGAAATATTTCACGCGACAACAGCCTAATTATGCAAACGCCCCTGCCGGTCAGGTTGTCAACGTCAAAACTGTATCTGGCCACCCGGTTCAGGGAGATGGCAGGACAGACGACTCGGCCAGCTTGAATGCTATCCTGCGTGATAATGCTGCCAACTGCCGCATCTCCTATTTCCCCTTTGGAGTATACATTCTGAAAGACACCTTGGTTATCCCACCTGGCAGCCGCATTGTGGGTGAGGGTTGGTCAGTTCTGTCAGGAGCAGGGTCCGCTTTCACCGACTCTGCCAACCCCCGTCCAGTCATCAAAGTTGGAAACCAGGGCGATGTTGGCGTTGCCGAAATTCAATACATGCGGTTCACCGTAGCAGAGCCCCTTCCTGGAGCTGTGGTCGTCGAAGTAAACATGGCCGGAAGCCAACCTGGCGATGTAGGAATCTGGAACAGTTTGACTACAGTCGGTGGAACCGCAGATACTACCATTTCGAGTAGCTGCACAAATCAGGACGCGAAGACCTGCATGGCTGCATTTATGCTGATGCATCTCACTTCTTCCTCATCCGCATATATTGAGAATCACTGGGGCTGGACAGCAGACCATAACCTGGATGGCGGACCGTCGCCTATCATTGTCTCCACGGGCCGGGGTATCCTCGTCGAGTCGACCAAACCCACATGGCTAGTGGGTACGAGTTCTGAGCACAACTGGCTATATCAATACAATTTCCACTCGTCATCCAACGTGTATGCCGGCATGATGCAAAGCGAAACGCCATACATGCAAGGTCTCGGCGCGGTTGAAACAGCCCCAGCACCTTGGAGCGTGTCTAGCGCGTACAAAGATCCAGACTTTTCTTGGTGCGCAGAAACAGACCAGCTCTGTCGGTCTGCACTCGCCGCAAACGTGGATGCTGGAAGCAACATCATGCTCTATGGCTCCGCGGCATGGGCGTTTTTTGAGGGTCCATGGAATGGCCGTTACGATACCCCCTGTGCAAACGGGATTTGCCAGAGTAACATGATGCGTGTGACTAACAGTCCGCAGAACTTGGTCTGGTATTCTATCAGCACCAAGTCGTCGGACGTGATGGTGTTGGATGGGAGTTCCAACCCGAGAGAATACAACAACCCTGGGGGTTGGTCGGGTCTCGTGCAAGCTTATCGCAAATTCGCCTCCTAGGCGGATGGCCTGTGATTGAGGTTATAAAGGGGCTGATCCTAATTTTTTCTTTAATCATTTCCTTTCTTTTGGCGCAAAGGTGGTCTCGACATAAATATTCATTTATAATAGTAGTGCGATTTGTATATAGTTTCTATTCCTCGACTGTCTTGTGCGTTTCATGAACCGTCCATTGATGAAAGTCTCAGGAATAGGCTACTGGCGGTACATGGAAGAAACATGGAACGAATGGGATCAATAATTAGGTAGATGAATGAAAGACATAAAGAATAATATACATAAAAGTAACCGAAATAAAGTAGGCCGAAATAAAATAGAGCCCAGTGCTGTCTGAACTTGAAAGTTGAAATCTATCTGCGCAGTGCCAGTGCGCCTAGGCAGGTTCACTTGGGCAGTGTAAAACGAGAACCTGCCGGCGACGAGAAACCCGGCCAGCGGTAAATATCTGTTAATGACGGATCAAATATTTGGGCTCGGAGGCTGGGGTCTTCGATTCCCAAAGATGGATCAACGTTCATTGTACTTTGCCAGGTTGACGGGGTATAGGATCCAAAGGACTGCATATCTGTATTGTATATGTTGCTCAACAGACCAAGGTCATGGTTGGGGCCAACACTGTCGAGAGACCCATTATGGGCCGGCATGGCCGAGAACAGAGGCTGTTGTGCTGGTGTTTGTATAACTTGGGGTTCGGCAACGGGTCTTTGGGGGCCTCCCGGTGCACATATACCAGGGACTGGGGCGGATACGTCTTTATGGTCTGAAATATTGCTTTAGAATGACAGTATTTCTTCTCCAATTAGGCATCATACCTTTGAAATGTCCCTTGGCGAGCTGAGAGTCGACCCCAGGATGCTTCTTTTCTACATGTTTCATAAAGTCATTGTACTTGTCTGTTCGGAATGCCCTATGGCAGCCTCCAACTAGGCACGCAACTTTTGGTTTGAGGTGTCGGTCCAGATCAGGCTTTCGACTGAACCTTGTGCCGCAATCTGGACATGTAACGGGCTCCTTTGGTCGTGTTGGAGTTATCGGGGTGCCTTGAAGCGTATCAGCCATTTTGATGTATTGGTACAGAGAAATTTATACGACTCGATCTAGTTGAAGACTGACAGTCAAGAGGGATCAAGTCCTTTTATAGCTGGAATGGCAGCCTTGCCCCGGGGATATGCGTCAGGAGTAATGCATCCCACACGTTTACTCTTTAGCTTGGGGCAACGCGCATGGGAAATTGATATGGCTAGGTAACTGTGTCTGTTCAAACGTTTGGCCATATACGGCAACCGTGCGGGTCGCAGCTCAAAAGGCGGAGGATGAAGATCCACAACCAATGCCAAACGCGCTTTTTTTGTGGCTAAAAGTTTCACTGTTCTACTGCTCGCTGGTCTGTGCGGTCATAAAACGCCGCCTTTACGGCGGGCTTGGGACTTGACTGGGACTGGGCTGGGACTTGACTGGGACTACTTGATTGGGACTGGGCTGTGCACAATGGGCACTGGGCAACATTGAAATGGGCCCTCCAGACTTCGCGCTCGTTGTTGGACTTCCGAACCGCGCTAAAACTGCGTGGCCCTGAAGTACATGGTTCCAAGTTCGAAACTTTTGCATCTCGGCATTATCGTTGCCAACTATTATTGTAATGTGAGGGACCCACCAGTGACAACATGACACTGCTGTGACTAGGGCAAAATTTGGCATATGGCCACTAAACAATAAAAAATCATAATCAGTGTGGGCGACCTTGGCCTCCACGCGCCAGATACTGCAACAAATTCTCAATTCTCATCAAGTGTCGGGCGCCATCGTAACATTGGAAGGAATAGGATTTTGAATGTTGGGTCATGAATTCCTGGGTTTCTCATAGGCAATCAATCTGCCTTCAAATATACGTCTAATATTATCGTGGGACGGTGAGATTGAGACGGAGCAAGCGATCTCCAACCAATCAAGTGATTGTGACAGGCCGCTAATATCAATTGATCGAAATTTCTGCTCGAAATGCTCTAGTCCCGCTCTGTGCTAGTCCTGTCCTGATCCTGTCCTGGTCCTGTCCTGTCCGGTCCCGTCCCGTCCCGCCCCGTCCAGTCCAGTCCAGTCCATGCTCACTGCTGCTCACGGCTTTAATGTTATCAAGACTCAACAGTGCCAACACCGGATTCACTATAGACGCTAAAACACTGGGGACGCGTTCGTCGCCTCCGCCCTGGGCGATCCCCAGCTCCGTTAGAAACGAGCCATGAAACCATAAAAATTTGGAAAGTCCTTTATTTCATGGACTTTCATATTTTTAAATCTTGGCATGCATGTCAAGGCGTGGCCACCATACAATACGGAATACATAATCTTTTAAAATGTTTTATATTATCAGCTATTAAATGTATTGTTATTAATTGGCATAAACAGCTTACAGCATAGATAGGACACAGTCGCATGTTGAATAATAGTACCTATGTAAGTCTATTATTACCTTCATGTCTATTGTAGATTTTTGAAAAGGGGAGACCCTGCTTCTCCAGATGTCAGTTAAACGAGGGTACGCACAACGCTAACTTAAGCACTGGCTAAATTTTTTTTAAAAAAAAAAAAATCTTGGGCTGAGCGCCCCCCGGTCACGTTGAATTCTGTCCTCCCGGCCTGGGGGGCCGAATTCAGCTCACGGAGCCTGGAGGACAGAATTCAGCGCATGGACAGTATGGCGATTTCCACTTGGTCCCCGGTCAAAGCTACCTAATACGGCACCCGCTAGTCTACCGTCGTTACTAGAAATGGCAGACTAGTGATGATGGTACTGGTGATGGTAGCGGTGATGGTAGACTGGCTACCCGTCCACGGTCCTTTAGTGTTAGGGCTGATCAGCGTAGCATTTATAGAATGATAAAACTCGATTGTTATGAAACCATAAAATCTCTGCATTCCACGGGGTTTTAAAATCCTAGCATTCATGCACGTCCATTACACATCAATATACAGGTGCTGTCGACCGGCCAAAAAAGCTTCATTGTCTGAATAACTGGGACGCGCTAAGCAGCTAATTGTAGTAGCCGTGGCCGACAGCCTCATCGCCCACGGCCCATATGATCGAAAGATCACCCCTAACTAAACCTACATCTTTGGAAAGCCCGACGACTACTAGTCCAATCTTGGCGCATGTCAAACGGAATTTTTCCACGTTGAAATTTTCCACATTACTACTCAATGCTCATCAACTGCCGGGTACGATGGAAAGAAATAGAACGTACAAACAATCTGCCTTAAGATATATTAGCTGGACCAAGCGATATCCCATCAACGGTGACGGGCGACTTCATATGTAAATTTCCCCGTCTGGCCTGTCTCATCCAGTCTAGTTCTATACTTATTACTGTAAGCTTACCCACAACCATGTAGTCCGTACGGAGTACGTAGTATGGAGTGATCGATCACCCAGAATGGAGTCACTGTCTAGGACACCGGCGAGCCGGGTGACGGCGCGCCGCCCACTCGCCATCCCTAGTGCCCGCAGTCCGTTGACGCGCCGCTAGTCATTCTCCCACTCGTCATTTTCTGGACATGAGCAATGGGCAACAAACCGGCGCCGCGCTCATTATTGTTGAGCTGAGCGACGATCTCTCTCGGAATGGCGGTGTTGATCTTGACCACTGCCACTACGAATTAGGTTGTCTTAGTTGTGCACCAGATTATGACACTATATGATGGCCAATTATTGTAAGTGCATGAAACCGGCCCGGAAACAAGGGAAACAAGGGAAACAGAGGAAGCGACGCACAAGTCCCCCAGGCTGGGCAACAGATTATTCAAGATGCGATGTGCATATAAGTGCGTAATAGAATGATAGAATATTAATGACAGAACCCGGCCGCAGCCCTAAAACCATCAATTTATTAAATTCCTCCATTTCATGGACTCCTACATATTTAGAAATGCTGAATTGGCTGTCCTTGTTTTCCTTAGGGAAATATATATAGCAAATTGATATGGCTAGGTACCCTTTCCTTGGTGTTCCTTTCCAAATCCATATACTTCAATATCCAGAACTTAGATTTCTAGAGAAGGAAAGGTGGCACGCCAACTATTAATTGGGTTGCTAGGAGATGAGCGGGCTAGTACAGAGAGAGAGGAGGGAGAGGAGGGAGAGGTCCGAGAGGTGGGGCCAAAAAGGGACCGACCCTCTTAGTGGGGACTGCTTACTAGGGTCATACATTTGTCGACATAAGCTCTACCAGTTGATACGTAAACTATCCAAATGTTTCTAATTTTATTTACGTCGTCCACGCTTCGCAGGTATCAACTAGATGAACGCACAGCCCTAAAAATATACTTTGGACCAGCAATACATGGAGCATTCAATCTCGTTGGATCCCTAGGGATTATTTTTAAGATACTTCACTACATTATAGGAAAAAGGTTGATAGGTATGTTATTGGCGATGAAAGAAATTGTAGGTCTTTCTATAGATAATTACATATAGACCCACTTCATTCTGAGCCTCAAGCTTCCAGATATCCCATTACCTGTTCTATATACCTTATAATGACAAATATTTTCTTGCACACATTGCAGAATAGCATGGATAATCTACCTTCTGCAGATATGGCTGGTCCTCTATTCCCTGGGGTTGACCTAGACTTAGCCAAATTTTTAGCCACATCAGGCGTATAGCTAAACAGAGGTCTCTGGTCGCTAAAGAAGTAACTGGAATTGACTTGCATGTCTAGACTGACAGAATAAAAATTGACTCAATGATCTATTTCTCAGCATCATGAGAATATTTAAACAACCAGCATCTAAATGAAAGACCATCTCCAAATTGAAGCCACCGCTGGCCAGGGCCATGCGAAATGCCCATTTGACAAGCGCGACTGCAGTCTCTTTTTAACTCAAGTCTTTTTTTTAAATTCCTTCTACGGCGTCGCCTCGAATTTCTCCCGCTGAGCACCAGCATTGGACTGATTATCTTGGCCACTGCTACTCCTTGTTTTAATCCAGCATTTCACTTGTCTAGCCCATCTTCGCACCTGGTACGCCACCACCCACCACTCAGATGCCGTCCTGTGGTCCTCACTCGGCTGAAACACCTCAAGACTTGCTCCCCGTTCTCTCCAATAAGGAGACTTTGAGTTATGCTGCATTTGATCCACAAGCCTTGTCCTGCGGCCAATATACACTTTGCTGCATAATCTTGCAATGTTGTCGAGATTAAAGACAATCGCATAAGTGACAAAACCTACGATGACGGCAGTGATGATAAAAGGGTTTCTAGTGCCCTTGTCAGTGATGTTTGGAATCGCCCAAAGCGCAGCACAAAACGCCAATGGCAAGTAAAACAAGCTCACGTATGTGAGCAGCTTGACGGTTTCTGCCAATCGGGTCGATGCTCTGCTTTCGATGAGAGCGCTTGCGTTGAATAGTCCGTCGCGTAATGCTTTTGCTGTTTCTAACTGATGTCTAAATTGCGATCGCAGGTTTTCCAAGCTTCCACGGATTTCATCGGCCTCTTGAAGAAGTTCTTGCTGGCTGGGGGGTTCCGGATCTGAATTTTTGGAGTTGCTGCTGCCTGGTTCAGGCACCTCCATAGACGCGCCTCCGGAACCCCCATAGCGCTTTTCTTTGAATAAGTCCCATTGATTAATATTGTCTTTGATGCTGATGTCAAACTCATTGAGACACCCGATGACCCAGAAGTATAGTTTTGATCGTCTGAAAGCAGCGTCATCGGAGAGGAGCTTGACGTAGCTCTCGGGGTCCATGAAATCGTCACTGAGCAGCTCAGCTATGTAGTCATTCAAATCTGCCCACCGATTTGCAACCTCCTTTAAAGCCCACACAATGCAAGCTAGCTCGGCAATTTTGCCGTTTTGCAGGCTTTGGAGTCGAATTTGGAGTTTTCCCTTTTCCTCGGTGCTCCACGATAATAGGGCTGCGAAATCAGAATGGCTAAGAAGCCAAATCTTCCAAGGGCGGGTTGACTTGACGGCTAATACCGAGAATGCACACTGCCTAAAGTTTCGCACATCTTTATCTTTATCCAATGTGTTTGGCTTCTTGTAAAGAGTTCCAGTTTTCCATATTCCATGGCTGCTGCCGTCCTGGCTTCCGGGCAATATCTTTTCATAAAATGTAACATGAAACCCGGTGCGGTCGTCCTTGTACGGATTATCGAGCTTGCTACCAAGCCGTCGCTTGCAAGTTACATAAAGGGTGAACGTTTTATCCATCTCCCAAGTCGTTTCCATTTCCAGATCCTCTCGCAGGTGCGTCATCAGCCGTGACCACCACCGCGGCATGCCAGGGACTCTCGGCTATAATCAGGGCCCAAATTTTGTCACCAATACTGTATGTAATTCAGAAAGAGATCCAGCCCAGCTTAGCTTACACTCTTATCCCACTGCGTCCACCGTGTCATACGCTCTCGCCTGAGCAACTCTCCCAGCACCGCCTCCCGTGTCTGTGGGCTCTCCGTCTTCATGGCCGGCGGCAGCAGTTTTGTCAAATCTAACAGCTGCAGCGAAGCCTCCGCAACCATAACAAGTTGCAATCCCATTTCGAAAGCTTATGAACTTAAAAGTTACTTGGAACAATCAATAAACAAAACAATAGAACAATAAAATGCTTTCTTAAAAAAAATAAAATAAAAGGGAAGTGAGGGGAGCGGGACTAGTTTCTAAGCCTGCGGTTCTAAGCCCTAATTTCAACCGGAGGCCAATCACCTGCCTGTTCTTAGAAGCAATGATGCCTAATGTGAAGACTGATGTATTTGAAGAGATGCATAGTTGGTCAGATCTTTTATCGCGGAACGCAGTGTAACGATTATTAGTTGGAGATAATTTCCCCCAAAACAATGCTTATTAGTCGCTCTTAAAATATAAATTTCTTTCTTTTGGAATAAGCCCCCCTTGTATACATCAATTTATATTAACATGCCAATAATATTACTGCAATTTGGTCTCAGTGGGGTCAGCAAGGCTATGTGTACACATTAGTCAGTTTAACAACGTTCTTGGAGAGCTTAGAAGCCTGCGGGGTAGCCTGCATGGCCAATTTAAAGTGTATTTAGAAAATTTATAAGCTTTTAAAAAGCTTTTAGAGAGACCTGTCAGCCTGCAAGTAATTGACCCTCTTTATATAGGACTGTTAAATCAGTCCAGTTGGTCTTCCTGCGGGCTTCTAAGTTTCTTGAGTATACTGTTAAATTGATTAAACTGGTCTTGTAAGATACTCTACAGGTTACCCTGCACGTTTTTAAACTTCTAATCTTCCTGGCATCTAGAGTATGCTGTCAATTTTCTATGTAGTTTGCAGGCAGTAGCCTTTCAAGTTTAGTGGTTAACTAGGAGTGTCTGATATAACATGTAATTCTACACTGCGTTTATGCGCCATTAAGCTTGTAAAAGAGAAAGGTGTGGTCGAGAATAAGTTCGGCAAATACAATAGCCCTAATTCAAGGTTAAATTTAGTTGCTACATAATTTCGACACTAGGTACAAATTAAGCTACTTCATGCGACACACGCATACGCCAAGATAAAGCTTGTTACAGTTACATGTGGCTATAACATTTTCCTCAGCTGAGAGTCAGCATTGTTTCTTGTTGTGGCGCACTGACTAGATTGAACTTGGGTGTACGTCGCGCGGTATTACGTTGAGTGATTTACTTTCACAGAGGCAGAAATAATACACATATTCTAAGCATATATTATAAAAGGCTGTATTTACTATAGCATTGAAACTGCATAATTGTCAATACCTTCCTCAAGTTTGTCCTTGTATGGTGTTCGACTTTTTGGTGGTCGAAAGACAAGGTTTTTTTTAGCAGCGATTCGCCAGTTGACGCCATCCGGATGTTTGTTAGCAGCGCCATATAGCACCTTTTGCGTCATGAAACTAGATCCTTTTCACCTTTTTGGGGGCCAGCCATAAACAAGTTTCAGTTTTGAGAGAAATTATTGTAATCATGAATAATAAACTATTCTTAAGTATTCTCGAGCTAGAAAAATTAGCTTTGCATGGATCAAACGTATATAAATAAGCGTCCGAGTCCCACGATAATCAATCCTCCAGTCCGGATTCCTGCCGATCTCAAGAAAAAGGTTATTCTAGAATTCTAAACGCGACTCTACATATTCACCATGAAGCTCTATTCCGCTCTCTTCAGCGCGTTGCTGCTTACCGGAAAGGCCGTGGTAGCTGATGATGCTTTCACCCTCTGGGGTTGGGGTGTTCCAGCTGATAATAGCCCTAACCTAAAGGTCTTTTATGCGGATGGTGAGTGTTACCTCCGAGTATTGATATTTGGTTAATCCCTGGCTCAATGGGATATCCACAGGTCTCGTATACTTGGGTGACGCTTCTGCTTGGACCGGCTCTGTCGTCACTGATGTGACTTGTAAGTACCTTTCCTTTAAACGACACAAAGAATTTTGTTATTGACCCTTGCTGTAGTCAGCTACTCATTCACCGACGAGACATTGACTGCCAATGCAGTCACCGACGGCGTGACACTCCCCGACAACACCCTGCTTTATCTCCTTCCGGACACCACGAGCCCGCTGCCACTAGGGTTTACTGGTGACAAAACCCCCTCTGGTGCAATCAGCGACAAGTGGACGTTTTTCGAGACATACGCCTTGTACGAGGACACCAACCGTCAACTGATTGAATATTTCTGGGCCAAGGAGACTGATGTCTCGGGGGTTTGGCAACTTTTCTGGGATCGTGAGGATAATAAAGTTGACGGGTATACGAGGGCTATCCTTCGTAACTACACTATTTCTGCTTGAGTTTTTACTCAGATTCGAGGGGTAGTGTGCTCTTGAGGTCCGTTTTTGCGTGGCGGTTTAGAGGGTACTGAGCCGTAGAGCGATGTGAGTGAAGGCAAAAGAGAGGAATATGTGTCTAGCTCCCTCGAGGTTGATAGTACCAAACTTATTGATTTAGCATAGAAGAAAAGAATCAATTGATGCAGGCAATAGACAAGCACACTTTTTGTTTTCAGATCAATTAATTCCTACATGTAATATCAACTAAACTCCAAGCTGAGTAATTCGCAACAACATTAGGTGAATAAACGTCTCAGTTAACCGTACAAAGCAGATACACGAGGCCCTTTTTTTACTATAAAGAAATATTGAGTCTTGAACATCGGTTCATCATTAATTCCTAAGTTTCTCGTATAACCAGTCCAGGGACAAATAAGAGTCTAAATAAATACTTCACAAGAATGCAAGGTGTTTTCTTCGGCGACAAGACAAAACAAAATCGTAAATCAAACAAAGGAGATTAAAAAAAGGTATTAATGCAGTGAAGAGAAGAAATAAAATGGATCAGCCAGTTTATTCTGGGTTCCGGCCAACCATAAGGTACATAGGGGTGAAGAGCTTCTTCTCACCGCCAGCGACGAGACAGTCAGCAGCCAGGGCAAGGCTGTCGGCGGTCTTTTGCGTGCCTCGGGGCATGAGGCCGATGGTCTCGAGGGCACCCACGAAGCGGTGGACAAATCCACGACCCCACCAGGTCATACGGGCAATGGTAGGGAAATCCCATACTGACTGCATCTGCTTGAAGTTTCCGGCGAGAGGATAGTACCATGGGACGATGTCTTCACGGTCGGCAAGATCTTCATGGTGCAGGAGCTCGAATCCAGCAGCTTTGATGGCGTCAAGACCCTCGGAGATCTTGACCATGTTAGAGATACCATCACCCTGCTCAATTCCGAGACGAATTTCACGGTGCTCCTGGTTGTCGTTGTCGTACTCGTCGGTCATCAGCCACTCGTAGACACCAAAGATACCGCCAGGCTTAAGGACTCGGCGAATCTCACTGTAGACACCCTCCAGGCTGGGGGCATGCACAGTAGCTTCAATAGCATAAACGGCATCGAAAGAGTTGTCAGGGAAGGGCATTTGCATAAAGTCGCCCTTCTCGAAAGTGAGCTTGTCGGCAAGGCCTTCGCGCTCAGCGTAGCGAGTAGCACGCTGGATCTGGTAGTCGTTGTTGTTGAAGCCAACCACGTTGACTCCGGAGAATTTGACGATCTCGCGGGCAGGTCCACCGACACCGCAGCCAACATCGAGAACCTTCATGCCCTCCTTCAGGCCCATGACATGGGCCAGATAGTGTTCATGACGAGCGATAGCTTGGTGGAAGGGTTCACCGTAGGCGAAGCGGCAGAAGTGGAAGGAGGTTCCCCATCCGTATTCGTAGAGATCGGTGGCGAGGTTGTAGTAGCTTCGAGACCTGTTAGAATGCGACAGAACGTAATTGAAGCGCGGTTTGCAACTCACTGTCGGGTCAAGGTAGCATATTCTGCTCGTCGAGCCTCGCGAGTTTCCTCTGTCTCAACAGCAGCGGCCTTATTGTCCCAGTGCTTGAAGTATTCGTCGACAGCTACCTGGTGGGCCTTTTGGTCCTTGTTGCGCATAGCAGCAAAACCACCGGTTGCGCCTGAGGACTTGCCATGCATGGCCTTGTTGAAGGCGGCATCACGCGCGTGATCTTCCTTTTCGAGCTTTTCAGGAGCCATTGTTGAAAATATTGTTTAGGCGTGAAACAAAAAAAAATTCGCTCGCGAAAAAGGGGGGAGTGGCGGGAATCGAAGAAAAAAAAAAGGGCTCAACGAATTGCTCAAAGAACACGAATTCACAATCAGGAATGACAATGCTGGAGTTGACTTTGACAGCGACAGAGGCGGGTCTGGGGAAATTCGAGTGTATAAAAGCAATGGGGAGAGGCAGAAGAATAATTTCTGGCACGGGCACGACAGGACGCCTATCAGGGGAACGGCCGCGCAGGCAGGTACAAATGGCGGCGCCCGCGGGATCCGAGCAATTGCACGCTGTGATTGGTGGAATGGGCGGCGGTCACGGGTCCCGAGGACTCCGGCACTCCGGGGCTGCACAGCCACACTATTTGCTGGGGGTGAAGCATGTGACTGGGGGACAGCAACAGTCACGTGATATTAATCACACCAGCCACACCATCCAAGTGGCGTGCGGTGGCTAAGAATTTATCATCACTTGGCGCTTGCTGCGATCTTGACTCTCCACTCTCCACCACCTCCCCTCAGAACAACAACAGCCACGATGCCGCCTCAGATCAAGCAGGATCTCAATCGGTCGGGATGGGAGACCACCGACTTTCCCTCCGTCTGCGAGAACTGTCTCCCCGAGAACCCGTATGTGCAAATGCTGAAAGAAGATTATGGCGCTGAATGCAAGATTGTAAGTTTTTTTTATCCGATAATACCAGCAAGCAGCAACTAATGCTCGGTGCATCAGTGTACGCGCCCGTTTACGATATTCCGCTGGAAGGCCGATCGCACAGCCCGGACGAAGAGAACCAACATCTGTCTGACATGCGCCCGGCTGAAAAACTGCTGCCAATGCTGCATGCTGGATCTGTCGTTTGGTCTACCGATCGTCGTGCGCGATGCCGCCTTGAAGATGGTCGCGCCTGGCCCGCAAAGCGGTATCAACAGAGAATACTACGCCCAAGAACACGAAAAGGAAATCGAAGAAGGCCGCGGTGCCGTCGAGGCGTATGAAAAGACAGACGAAAAGGCTCGTGAGCTGCTCAAGCGGCTGGCCAACAGTGAACCATACTATAGAAAACCGCGCCGAATCGAAGACTCACAAGAAGAAGAAAGCGCATCGCAATCGGAACAAGCTCCGAGACGCAACGCATACGGCAACGGACCGGGCCCCATCCGCACCAACGACACTCGACGAGGTGGTGCGGTTCGTGGAGGGCGAGGTGGGCGAGGCGGTGGCCGCGGAGGACGTGCTTTTCCCCCTACTGCTCAACTGCCGCCGTCGGAGGAAGATATCAGACCGCCCGCAGACCCTAAGGTTACTTCGCTTTTTGTCACCGGTGTTGAAGACGACCTTCCGGAACACGAGGTGCGCACCTTTTTTAGCGAATTTGGCCAGCTGCGATCGCTCGTCTGCTCCCACCGTGCCCACTGTGCTTTTATAAACTATGCGACCCGTGCCTCGGCAGAAGCCGCCGCTCAGCATTGCCAGGGCAAGGCCGTCATCAAGGGCTGCCCTCTCCGCGTACGATGGGGAAAACCCAAGCCGCTTGACAGTATGGCGGACGAAGAACGGAAACGAAATGCGCGCGAAGGGCGACAGGCTGCTGGTCCCAGTCGTGGAGCGCACTCTGGTCAACGAGCCATTGCTGCGCCAGGGCAGACAACAGAGATGGCCGAAAAGCCAACCTATACGGTTGCTCCGCCTCCTGGCAGCGGGGATGTCCAGTATGCTAGTTTGTCTGGGGACTGATTTGTATATTTTTTTAAACCCAAAAAACTGGTCTTGCATCTTATGATAAGCGGGCGTTTTGTGCTGGTGTCTTTTTGTATTAAATATAACATTTACTCGTCAAGTCTAAAATTAGTAATGGAGATGCATTGATTTAGATACAGTACAGAGGTCTTTCGCCAAAAAATAAATCGTAAATATATACAGAGAAGTTAAAATGCCGCTCGGCCCATCACGAGCAAGGCTTGTGAAGCTTGACGTTCTTTCCCGCAATCTTGACCGAATCGTTGTCACCCCGTTCAATCTCGTCGTGAATGCGAAGTTCTATAACTGATCAGAAACAAACCCCTTCATTTTGTTCGGGACAAACTCACCCCATTTCCCGTCTTTATCC
The DNA here is from genome assembly GCA_001939245.1 of Talaromyces wortmannii. Lineage (NCBI taxonomy): Eukaryota > Fungi > Ascomycota > Eurotiomycetes > Eurotiales > Trichocomaceae > Talaromyces > Talaromyces wortmannii. Next base: position 665,657 of record MJVA01001149.1, read on the forward strand.
TCAGCGTCGCGCGCTCCCTGGACTATATTGTGTCTCAGGATACTGGCCGCCTCGAGGGCATGCTGAATCTGCATCGGCGTGTCGACGCCTGTGTGTTTATGTTGGTCGAATTGCTTGCGGGCTTCTGCGCGGGCGGCAACGAGGACACCGAAGTCATCTATTATTCGTGAAGTGTTAGTTGCTATCGCTGTGAGATGGTAATAAAGAGGCTGATTGTACCTCTGAATGCGAGGCGAGTCGCGCGCAGGACCTGTCGGTAGGCGGAGAGGGCTGAGAGGGATGGGGTAGCCATGGTGAGAGTGCCTTCAGTATTTATATTTTCCGGAGGTAGAGAATATGCGTGATTGGTGGTGATACTCGAAAGAAGGCCGTATAAATCAAGCATTAAGATGGAGGAAGAACAAGCCGGAGACTGCGAGACAAGGTAGACGAACTTCCGAAATCCACAGCCACTGATTGGCTTCCAGCCACAAAGTGGGTCCGCCAGGGAAAATAATTTTCGTGAGGCGGAATTACGAACCAAAAAGTTCCCCTCCTTTGCCAGCCTTCTCTTCTTCCAGGAACTCTCAAACCAGGACAATGGCTGCTGTCGATATCCCGCTGCCGGCCCTGCCCCAGGGCTGGAGCGCCGAAAAGGACTTCAAGGTTCTTTCTGCTCTGACCAGTGCCACTCAGCGCAATGTCGAGCCTGTGGGACCACATTTTTTGGCCCACGCCAGACGGGTTTGTCTCGCTTTTTTGCATGGGTTAAAAAGAAACTCTCAATGCTAACTACAGTAGCTACGTCACAACCGCACCTTCTCCGAGGATGACCGCATCCAGGCCCAGAAGAACGTCAAGAAGGTTGACGAGGACGAGGACGACGAGATCTCCGAGCCCGAGGATCCGATGATGCTGCAGCGCGACGCCAAGGACTGGAAGGTTTGTTGTGTATTTTTTGACATAGGCTTGCAGCCATGCTAATTTGATGTACAGAACCAAGACCACTACGCTGTTCTCGGTCTCAGCAAGTACCGATACAAGGCCACCCCCGAACAGATCAAGCGTGCCCACCGCAAGAAGGTCCTCCGCCACCACCCCGATAAGAAAGCTGCTGCGGGCCAGACCGACGAGAACGACAGCTTCTTCAAGTGCATTCAAAAGGCCAACGAAGTCCTCTTGGATCCTATCAAGCGCCGTCAATTCGACTCTGTCGACGAAGCCGCCGATGTCGAGCCTCCTACCAAGAAGCAGGTTGAAAAGGGCAAGTTCTTCAAGCTTTGGGGACCTGTTTTCAAGTCTGAGGGCCGTTTCTCCAACAAGCAGCCCGTCCCCGTAATTGGTGACGACAACAGCACTGAAGAAGCTGTCGAGGAGTTTTACAACTTCTGGTACAACTTTGACAGCTGGCGTACTTTTGAGTACCTCGATGAGGATGTTCCTGATGACAACGAGAACCGTGACCAGAAACGCCACGTCGAGCGCAAGAATGCCAACGCTCGCCGCAAGAAGAAGACCGAGGACACTGCGCGTCTCCGCAAGCTGGTCGATGACGCTCTTGCCGGAGACGAGCGTATCAAGAAGTTCCGTCAAGCCAAGCGCGCCGGCAAGGACAAGAAGCGTCTTGAAAAGGAGGCCGAAGCCAAGCGTCTTGCTGAAGAAAAGGAGGCAGCCCGTCTGGAAGAAGAGCGCAAGAAGAAGGAAGCCGAAGAGGCAGCCAAGGTTGAGCGTGAGCAGAACAAGAAGAGCAAGGAGGCGGCGAAGAACGCGGCCAAGAAGAACAAGCGTGTCCTCAAGGCCAGTGTCAAGGACGTCAACTACTTTGCTGACGGTGGTGACGCTTCGCCCGCTCAGATCGACACTGTTCTCAGCGACGTCGAGGCCGTCATGGCCAAGATCACTCCTGAGGAGCTTGCTGCGCTTGCTTCCAAGCTGGGCAGCGCCGGTACTGATGCAGGTGCCGTCAAGGCTGCGTACACGGAGGAGGCCAAGCGGTTGATTGGCGAGGGCAAGTTGAAGGAGACCGAGATCAAGGTTTTTGCTTAAATTTATTTCTGACTATAGACAACGATAACTATTATTTACGATACATACATCATTATTCCACATTTCGTAAAAACATAATCATGGACAAGATAGAAATCGCATTATTAGCTCACATATCCATGTCTAGGCGTACTGGTGATCGGGCTTGTCCATCACAAGCTTGACTGCGCCGCCCAAGAGGCCTCCTACTTTGCCCGTAACTCTGGGGTCTTCCCCGAAGAAGATGTTGGGAAAGCCCGGGTCGAACGTCTGCACGCTCTCCAAGTACTCGACCTGCTGCGGCGTCAAGCTGATATCCAGGGCCTGAATATTACCCTTCAAATGCTCAACCTTGCGACATCCGACCAGCGGAATAACACGGGGCGCTTTGGCACGCACATACGCCAGCGCAACAGCCTGCAGCGAGTCGACATTGTGCTCAGCGGCCACCTTGGCCAGGGCCTCGGACATTTTGACTTCGATCTCGTTCTGCTCGCCATTGCCATACATAGCGCGCAGCGTCTCGCCGTTGGCCTTGCGCTGCTCAATCTCCTGTCTCGTCTGGAACTTGCCGCTGCCCAGCACGCCCCAGGGACACAGCGCCATGCCAAAGTGGCGCGCCATCGGGATGATGTCGCGCTCAAAGTCGCGCAGCATTATGCTCCATTTGCCCTGGTAGACGGAAAAGGGCGTCTTGCCCTGGGCGCGCGCGTAGTAGTTGGCAGCCGACGCAACCCAGGCGGGCGCGTCGGAGATACCCAAGTACAAGACTTTACCCTGTTGCACGAGGATGTGCAGCGAGTCCATGACCTCTTCGATTGAGGTGAGGTGGTCCCACCAGTGCAGGTACAGTATGTCGATGTAGTCGGTCTGCAGCTTCTTAAGGCTGTCGCGCACGCTCATGTGCAGCGAGCGCCGGTGGTTTCCGGTATGGTTCGTGGCTTTGCCCTTCCCAAGGGCGAAACCCTGGTAGTCTGTGGTGTATTTGGTCGCAATCACCATTTGGTCGCGGTTCTTGCGGCTGGCCATCCACTCGCCAATCCATTCCTCGGACTCGCCGTTTTGGTAGTTGTTGGCCGTGTCGATGAAGTTTCCGCCAGATTCGAAAAAGTAGTCGAGCAGCTTGAACGAGGCGTCCTTGTCCATGGAGCCCATTCCCTTCGCCCATGCCTGGCCGATGGACATGCCGCCGAGGGCCAGTGGCGAGACGTGGATGCCGGCAGTCGACGACAGAACGCGCAGGTTGCCCAGCGGGGTGGGAGGGTCAGGAGCCGGTGCCCACAAGGATGTCATTTTGCTGATTGGTGAGATTTGTCAATTGATATATATGGTGTAGATAAGTAGGTATCAACTATCGTCGGCTGCAGTCAGTTCCGTGCTGGTCTGAAGTGATGGTTAGGGCAGGCTGGGCCGGCAATATGTAGTTTGGCAGGCCTGGATATAAGACCGGCGTTAGGAATCGCCTCCCAGCCATGAAATGATTCATAATTTACATTTCCGGAGGTACCGATTTTTATTTCCGTCTCACATGCTGTGGTTGAGCCAAAGTATCGCAGAATGTGGGTTCGCTGGTGTTTGGGTGGAGGCATACTAGGAGGCCAATTCGTGTGGGGTTTGCAGGGTGGTTTCCCCTCGGCGGTTAAGGTTTGCACTCGGCATCGCTCTAGAGTCTGTGTTGTTAGATCTAGTCTCCATAGCGTGTTTGAAATGATCAATTGATATTGATCAGGCAAGATCGATTGTTGATCGAATGTCAAGTCGATGTCTGAGTGACGTCAGGTACCCGGTCATCATGTCGGCCGCACTGGCTGGTGGCGGTGTTATTCGTCCGATGCGGGGATAACAATCACTACTCCCATTCATTACCATTAGATCGATGAGCATTAAGCATAAGTCATAAAAACTCGTCCGTCCTGATTCGGAAATTTGGTTGTTGTTTCCTGATGCGCCTGTCAGCCGGCTGCATTAGCGCGCCCAAAAGGGTTGGCGCGTGCGGGCTTTACTGCTGATTTCCGACTGCCTCAATGTTCCTTCTTCATGATTTCGGACGAACTTTCAATATTAAATAAAGATGCTATTTCAACATTATCATACACGAATCCAAACTACCCGGCCCTTTCCGATTCGACGCGTGCTGCCATCGAAGGGCGCGCCGGCGGGGCCGTGTCGCTCTCGTTGGCAAAGTCGCTGCCTTCGTCGACACTCTTGTTGGCATCCTCGTCTTGCTGCTTGTCCTTGCCGTCGATGCTCAGTCCGTTGAGTGACTTTGCAGTGTCTGAAACTTTGTCACTGGTTTTGGAAGATTCACCGCCATTGTTGCCATCGCCATTGGCGTTAGCATGGGCGGGGGTCTTGCGCTGCTCCGGTTTTTTGCTCGACTGTCTGTTCGGCCGCTTCGGCTTGGAAGTGCCGCTTGATGCCGGCGGCGCTCTAGCGCTGGCGACCAGCTTCTGATGATATTCTTCGCCGCGCGCAGGATGCTCGTTGAGAATACGACGCGCTGATTCTCTGCCGATAACGGGCAATTTCTTCACGCCGCTGACTACGCCCTGCGGAATCAATTTCGGGTCAAGCAGACCAACCTGCATCAGCACACTGGCTTGGTCCCAATACAAATGCTCGGTAAAGATTTTGTCTGCCTTGAGGGCGACAATGGCAACAAGGATGACTTCCACCCGCTTGCCAGTGGGTGGAACGCCGGGAAGCATCCAGGGCATTTCCAGTGTGTGGTCAAACGTGGTATATATCTCGTCAACGACTCGGTCAGATCCCACCGTGCGTGACAGCAGACGCAGACGCATCGATGGAGGCTTTGTTGAAAGAAACTCGTTTTCGTAGAAGCGTCGAAGGGCCTTGGCGCCCACGCCGCCGGCGAGGGTCGGTCCGAATGTGACTGCAGCGTTCTTGTGCGTGACATACGTCGACATGGTGTCTGGCAAGCTGTCGTTGAAGAATTTGCCTACGCAGTCAGTTTGGACTTGTCGAAAAGAAGGCCTCTACTTACTTTCTGTGTTAATCTCCCACTGTCGTTCCAGATCAGACTCTTTGCGAAACACCCTTCTCAGCACGTCCAATGACCGACTCCAGGCTAGTTCAGCTGCTGTGTGGTTATACTCGTCCATGTCGTGCTCGCCAAATCCCGGCTGTACATACTCATAGGTATACGCAGTGTACGTCATGTCCTTGCGCTCGCCAATGCCCACTCCGGGGTCGATGTTTCTTGTTACCGCGCGCTTTTTCTTCGATTGCAGGCCAAGTACTTGTGGTGTGGAAACTACGTTGATCGTATCCCCTGCCAGATGCACCAGCACTTTTAAGCTTGGGGGGAAGCGTGTGCGGGTGTCGGGGATGGATGTTGGATAGTAGGCAATCAGGGCCGTGAGTCTGGCACCGGCAGTCGGCTTGTGGAAGTGCTCCAGGCAGAAAGATGCCGCATCTCCATACGCTGATTTTTCAGGACTGTCAGCTTATTTACAGGCTGTTTGTAGCTGACTAACCTACCGATGATAGCAAACTGCTCGCCCACGCGGAGTCCCTCCTTGAGGCTGTTCAGACGGCCGATGTAATCCTTTCCGCCGGCGTTAAGCGGAACGTAGCTCACATCAAATCCCTCATTCTGCCAGTTGCGGATTGTTTCTGTGTCGAATTCGTCTTCCTCAGAAGTAATACAAAGCCGAGGGGTGGATAGCTGGGTGTTGAGGAAGGTGTTGTACACCAGGCCGTTGCCGGGAGCGTTGATGGTGACGGAGGCCATGATTATTACAAGCACTTTGAGATGAAAGAAATAATGAATTAGATGCAAAGAAGTAAAATTTGTCGAAATTGACGCTCCCTGTATAAACAGGCTATAAAAACTGTCAAAGACACCGACGTCACCGTGGGGAAGCCGCAATGACGTAGCGGGGCTTCGGGGATTTGCTGATTCGCCCAGCGCGGTGACAGGTGGACTATATTATACTCTCCCTTTCAATCAATTGATAATTTTATTATATTATTCTTACTACGTGTTCTATTCTTAATATGTATTCTTATTGTCGAGTTGTAAGGTCTGTCCGCGTGTCCGTTCAATTGGTCACATGGAGATAGCGTATCGATAGTGAGTCTTTTTTTATTTATTTGTGTCTTCTTCTATTTATTTATCTATAAATGTTTCTTAAAAATATTTTATGTTACAATTCATTTCATTTTTCTGTTAAGAGAGTTGCGTACTCTGTCAACACACTTCAATGACTTATCTTAGTCTTGTCGATCATCCGATAGCCCAGTCTTGGCTCGACGCCCAGGCTCTGCATAGCAGCATTTACCACGACATAAAGGCTGATTTTTTCCTGCAAGAATAAGGTAATACCCAAGATGTGACAATTCCAAATCCTGACTCTGATTCACAGCCCATTTGCTAGACTGTAACGACTCGCGTGGCCTCAGGCGGACCCGCCAGCCATATGGCGCAATCCGTGCTGGAAATGTTCTTTTTCACGTCAATATACGCTCTGGAGCAGCCCTGTCTCCATGGCAGACATTGCAGCGTTGCATAGTCACAGCGCCGCCAATCCTTCTAGAAAAGCGACTTTTGGCCCCGAGCGAATCGCGTTGGGCGGCGCGGCCCCTTTCTCCCAGAGCACGCAATTGGAGCCCGCGCTGTTATCAGCAGCTTGCGTCTGCAAGTGCAAGTTTTTGTGTCACCAAAAAAAAAGAAAATAAATAGAAAAGCAAAAGTCGCCCAGCATGGTTTTTGTTTCTTATCGACCTCGTGTTTCTTTTTTGCCTTTGCATTTGCATCGCCTACACCATGGCGTCCCATGATTCCGTGCACGAAGAGCCCAAGGGCGCTGCTGAGCCCTGGGCTGGAGAAGGCTCCGTGGATGGTGTCACGCTGCCCAAGCCTGACGATGTTGGCGCTCTCGCCTTTGACGAGTACACCCAGGGAGGCATGGGCCGGCACCTGGGTATCGTCTCGACCATGTTCCTGGTGTATGTGATCCTAACAACATTAAGTATCGCATCTTAACAAGCTGCTACAGTGTCGGCCGCATCATCGGAACTGGTATCTTTTCGACACCAGCCTCCGTCACCTCTAGCCTGGGAAGTGTCGGCGCTTCGCTCATGTTCTGGGTGCTTGGTCTGTTTCTGGCTGCCGCGGGTCTTTGTGTCTGGCTCGAGTTTGCGTGTATGATTCCGCGCAGTGGCGGAGAAAAGATATATCTCGAAGCCGTGTACAAAAAGCCGCGCCTTCTCATTACGGTTGTGTTTGCGGTTCAGGCTATTTGCCTTGGGTTTACCGGTATGAACATGGACATATCCCATTGTGATCGAATATTGGAACTAACATTTTTTTTTTTTAGCCTCTGGATGCATCATCTTCGCCTCGTACATTGTCGTCGCCGCCAACCACACCGCCACCGAATGGGAGAAACGCGGCATTGCCATTGCAGTCATCGTCTCCGTGACCCTGCTGCACACTTTCCTGCCCAACTGGGGCGTCCGCGGCATGAACGTGATTGGAGTCATCAAGTTGGTGATCTTGCTGTTCATTGTCATCACCGGCTGGGTGGTCCTTGGTGGAGGCGTGTCGAGCGTGCCTGATCCGCATGCAAACTTCCGCAATGCCTTTGCTGGATCAGCCACGTCGGGCAACTTGTACGCTACCGCGCTGTTCAAGGTTCTGAACTCGTATGCCGGGTATGTCACACCTCTTTCCGTCTTTTTGGATGCAAACTGACAAAAAGTAGATGGTCCAACGCCATGTACGTGTTGAACGAGGTCAAGAACCCCGTGCGCACCGTCAAGATCGCCGGTCCTCTGGGACTGCTGATCTGCGGTATTCTGTACCTCCTGGCCAACATTGCCTATTTCGCCGTGGCCACGCCGGAAGAAGTTGCCGACAGCGGTCTCACGGTGGCCGCATTTTTCATGGGCAAGGTGTTTGGGCATGCTGCCCAGCGAGCTCTCAGGTAAGTTTTTTTTTTTTTTTTGGTTAAGGATACGAACAAAACTGACCTCTTCAGTGTCTTGGTCGCCATCTCCGCCCTTGGAAACGTCATGACCGTTACCTTTGCCCAATCTCGCGTCAACCAAGAACTCGCCAAGGAAGGCGTCATCCCCTTCCCCAAATTCTGGGCCTCGAGCTGGCCCTTTGGCTCCCCTTCGGCGGGCCTGTTGCTCCACTTTATCCCTTCCTTTATCGTCATCGTCGCCATCCCCTTTGGCGATGCATACAACTTCATCCTCGATCTGGAGGGTTACCCAGGCAGCGTGATTAATTTCCTGGTCGTGCTGGGTCTGTTTTGGTTCCGGTGGAAGAAACCAGACACTCCGCGCCCTTTCAAAGTGTGGTGGCCCATCGCGGCGTTTTTCATGGTTGCGCAGGCCTTCCAACTCGTCGCTCCCTTTTTGCGTCCTCCCGGCGGCAAGGGCGATACCTCGCTGCCGTACTATTTGTATGCGGTGGTTGGTATTGCGCTGTTGGCGGCGTCCGTGGTGTATTGGTTTGTCTGGTGGGTTGCAGCCCCGGCGGTTGGCAAGTACAAGCTGGAGCCGCGCCGCGAGTTTTTGAAGGATGGCACGGCCGTCGTGGTGTACAAGCGCGTTGCTACTGCGTACAATCGTTGATTGCATTTGTATGTTGTTCATAGTATCATAACGATTATTAATATATAACCAGATGGTAAGAATTATTGCCAGAAATATCCATAACTGATGAAGCATTTAATTGTTACATAGCTGCACGTGGTGAGTTGTATGTTACTTGATATTTCCCGATTCGGAAATACTACACATCCAGCCAATTGATCGGACACACAAGCCTTTCGTACCGTTCGTACAGCACATATCGAGAGATAATTCCGCCCAATAGTTTCTAAAAACATCTCGAATGTTTCTCGCATGGCTGAATACTGACTAGCTAGTGGCATCACGTGGCCTCAGGCATCCATATTCTTCTGATTGATAACCCGATCTCTACCTCAGCTGAACGATGAATAACGACAACGAAAAACAAATATTGGAACAAAAAGAAAACAAATAAATAACAGAACGAAATAAAATGTCCTCCTTCCCCAAAGCGCGCAAGAGCAACATCACCAATGTCAGCGTGACGCCCGAAAAGTGGGATGCGCATCCCGAGGTATCGCGCTCCACCATCTCTGACAGCACCTTTACCAACCTCAGCTCGGCCACGCGCATCGGCATCTCGACCATCTCGCACTCCACCTTGGAAGATCTACCACTAAACGAAAATCTGCAGCGGAAAATCAAATATAATGAGGTGCATAGCTCGCAGGTACACGACTCCGCCATCTTTTCGTCGCAGATCAACCGGTCCAAGCTCGACCACTGCACCGTCACAGAGTCACTTGTCAACAGAAGCACGCTGAAACACTGCACTGTACAGTCACCACCACAAACCCGCGTCGAGCGTAGTACGGCCAGTGCGAGCAAGTTCCTCGGCGCCAAGCTCGTGAATCGCTCGCAGCTCCAGGACAGCGTTGTGCTGAGCGGGAGCACGGTGGATCGCTGCGTGGTGCGGAACTCGGTCGTGGCTGATGGGGCTGCCTGTGACAGGACGCAGCTGGATAATGTGGCGGTGACGAGGAGTCGGATTGACAGATCCAAACTGTCGAATTGTGATGTGATGGACTGCGTTATGGATCGGACGACTTTTGAAGGGATGATTTTAAAGTATGGGATATGGAAGAATGGGGATCTGGTGGGCCGGACTACGACGAGTGAGGAGGTTGTTATAAAACCGAGAACTCAACAGGCAATTACTAAACCGGTAGATTCGTCTGCTACAGACTCACCGGTGGTTGCTCAGGCATCGTCGCCGGTGCGAGAGCCAGGCTGGAAGGCTGCTGAAGCGGTGAGTTTTTCTCTTTTCTTTGTTCAGACCAGTCCATACTAATGATCCACAGGCTGGTGAACAGCTAGACGACAGCGACCCTATAGACGATCCATTATTATTGTCTAGCGAGGACGAACAATCGTCCGACGACGAGTTGACCGGGCCCAGCTCCAAACCCACAGCCCAAACGCTACGCGGCAAAAAGTCGACGGCGATCGTAGATGAGCACGATCCACCACCGCCCTATGAGGCGTGATCGATGGTGGATAGTACAATTGTCAATAATAATAGCGATCGTTATATGTCAAGCTGATCGGTTTTAGTATAGCGGAGTTGTGGAGTCATGGGTTTTTGTCAAATGTCAGCTGGTAAATAATATGGATTGAAAATATACGAGATCTTAACAAAGACTTTACGTTCCCAATACTCATTCGATTAATAATCATTCAATTTATCATGTCTTATCTACTTGTGTTTCACGACAGATGGCAGTGGACGCTAAGCCCCTTCCAGCCAGACCCTGTGGAGACTAAGCCGAAAGAGTCAGCCACTAACCACAAATAGCAAATAAACGTCACGTGCAGCCGCATTCTCCCTTACTCGGCGGGCGCAGCTGCATTCCGAACGTTCCACACGGCGTCATAAAAGACACAAACCACCAACAGCTGTCGTCAAAACAATGACTACGAATGGGACTAGTCTCCGCAGATCCTGCCAGGGCTGCGTCAAGGTCAAGCGACGCTGTGACCTGCTCTTCCCAGAGTGCACGCGCTGCTTGAAAAAGGGTGTTCGCTGCACGTACGTCAATATCCCCTTGTCGTCAGCCCAGTCCAGCGCCGTCACAGAGAACCGCATCACCAAATCATCCACGCATCACGCTCGATCTGCCGAGGACGACGGGGCCAGCATCGCCAACAATGGGAACGATATCACAATTGTGCTGCGGGTGACCGGCTCGTATTCCTCGTCCAAGTTATCCAACTACTTCTCGCACTCGATCCCGCCGTCCATGGAGATGGAGATCCGCAAAGCTCGTACCCCGGATATTATCCACATGGTTGCTGGCATCGTGCAGCAGGCCCCCGTTCTCTTCGCGCAAGGCCATTCACCCTTTATTCACCCTTGCCTGTATGGCAAAGCCTTACCGCGACCCATCCGAGAAATGCGTGACTTGTGCAATTTATGTCTCGCAGACGGTCGGCTGAGCTCCTCGAAGCTGTATCAGCTGCTCCAGCAACAGACATTATCGCTCTTACAATCCGCGAAAAAGGCGGGCAATTTTGAGGAATTGCTGGCCTGCGTGCAAGCACTGGTGCTGGCACAGTGTATTCAATTGAGCAACGATAAGATCAACAACCGGACTCTTGACAAGCTCAATGATATCATCGTCAATCTATCGCGAAAGCTGTGGTCCGAAGTACCTCAGGAACTGCCGAGCACCATGACCCCCTGGCGCGCATGGTTGTTTGCCGAGAGCGTCCGCCGCACCATTATCTACTCGCACATCGCCGGCGCCGCACACATGCTTCGGACCCTTGGGTATGCGTGTCGCACGCCGTTTGTCGATGCGTTGCCGTTTGACAGTCGCACATGGCTGTGGGAAGTCCAGTCAGAGGACCAGTGGGCAAGACTCGACTCAAATGTCAACCTGCCCATGGTGTCACTCTACGAATACACAACCCGCTTGGAATTCGGCAAAACCCAGGCCTACTCCAACTTTGAAGGGGTCATCGTCGCTACCTGCCGGGGTAAAGAACTGCCCATCCGAGATCCTAGCACGTTGATTGAGGCGTTCTGATTTGAGTCATTGTTCGCATGCTAGGTGTTGGTACTGTATGGTGTTATTAGTGTTGGGGTCGGGTGAAGTGGCGTAACTTGTCATTCTTTTGAGTCTAGGTGTTTCTTTGTGTCTTCCTGTCTTTCTTTTTATCTTTTCTATTTATATTTATCATATTTACCTGTATATTGTTGGCTTTTAGCCACATGAATATGTTTATACATGTGCCAATATTGCATATGAGTTCACTGCCGTCTTATGCAGTTCTCGTGAGGTCATTGGCCACTCGAAATGAATATATCTGATGTCATTTCCCAGAACACTGTAGAGCTTAGCTTAACCAAAGATTCCAGTCACGGTCAATGTTCAAATGTGTTCAAACTCAGATTCGTTGAGAATTGATATTCTGTAGCCCTAATCGCGGCTTGTATGAACAAGAAGTCAGAGGTATACAGGTACCGTTCTATATATAGAAAGGTAGAGAAACCCGACTCCGGAGCAATAATACTATTATAATAGTACCTGTCAAACCACGGGAGCCAGTCATATAACTTATCAGCTCATAATAATTAACGATCGGAGACCGAACAAGGGAGAAAAAAAGTTCTTTCCCGCCTGGCCAGCTTTCCCGCGGAAATCGTTATCTTATCAGCGAAACAGTCGTGTAATACAAATACCGGACCGACGCATTCATGACATTGACTTTGGGTAGCCGCAGGGTCTGGTTGGCTGTCGCGAGTCTTTGCCGAGGGAAACAGGGGCGTTGTCTGCGGTGCAACGGCGCCAAGCGCCACGTGCCGGTACAGCACGGTTACAATACGGTCGCTGCCCGCCGCGGACGCTTGCCTTATCAAACGCGAAAACGAAAACCAGCTTCAAAGGTCGGTCTCGCTCGAGCTCAAGTCGCACAGTCTTTTTTTTTTTCTTCTTCTTCTTCTTTCTTCCACTGTATTTTCGTTCTTGTTTTCTTTTCCATTCCTTCTTCTATTCTCCCTCAATTCAAAAAGTACATGCTTCGATTCCTGTTCTGAATCTAGCGTATTGGGAGACCCCTCGTCATCCCTCGATAAGAGAAGAGATAAGCCGCGATGGCGCTCTCTGTGACTGCGCGCGCTGCAGGCCGCCACCTCTCACGGGCTTCGCGTTTTCGTGGCATTGCAGCACCGCGAGCAACAACACAGGTTTCGTCCTTTTCGACATTGAGCAGTTGTCTCCGGACGCCACAGCAGCAGCCTGTCCCTTCAACCCGGCGCGCGGTCTACACCAGTTCTCTGGACGACCATGGAGACCCGAACCCGCGCGATCTGTTTCAACCCCTCGACACATTCCCCCATCGTCACATTGGACCCTCGCCCGATGCGGCCAAGGAGATGCTGGCGGCTCTTGATCCTCCAGTGGCTTCGCTAGACGAGTTTGTCAAGCAGGTTCTTCCTGCCGATATTCTGTCGAAAAAGGACCTTAAAGTGACTTCTCCGCGGGCCGGGTCGCACCTATATCGCGACCCCATTGACGGCGGACTTGGTGAGAATGATATGATGAAGCTCCTCGACGAGTACCGGCAGCAGATTAGCAAGGCCGGCAAGTCGTACATTGGTGCCGGTTACTATCCGACCATTGTGCCTCCGGTTATTCTCAGAAATGTCCTCGAAAACCCAGCTTGGTACACGAGCTACACTCCGTACCAGCCCGAGATTAGCCAGGGCCGTTTGGAGTCGTTGCTGAATTTCCAGACTTTGACTGCTGATCTTACCGGTTTGCCTTTCGCCAATGCCTCGGTGCTCGACGAAGCCACGGCCGCTGCAGAGGCCATGACCATGTCCCTGGCCACTCTGCCTACTTCCAGACAAAAGAAAGCTGGAAAGTCGTTTGTGATTTCCAATCTTTGCCATGAGCAGACTATTGCTGTTATGCGCTCTCGTGCCGAAGGATTCGGCATCAACTTGGTTGTTGGCGATGTCACCGCTGACGATTTCAAGCTGGTCAAGGAACAGGGCGACAACCTGATTGGTGTTCTTGCTCAATACCCGGATACTCAAGGTGGTGTTCTCGATTTCAGCGCGTTGGGAGAGGAAATTCACAAACTCGGCGGCACATTCGCAGTCGCCACGGACCTTTTGGCATTGACTGTTCTCAAAGCCCCCGGCGAGTTTGGAGCTGATATTGCATTCGGAAGCGCTCAGCGCTTTGGTGTGCCGATGGGCTTCGGTGGCCCTCACGCCGCTTTCTTTGCGTGCACAAATAAGCACCAGCGCAAGATCCCCGGACGTCTGGTGGGTGTATCGAAGGACCGACTGGGCAACCGCGCCCTCAGATTGGCGTTACAGACACGAGAGCAACACATTCGTCGTGAAAAGGCAACCAGCAATATTTGCACAGCCCAGGCGCTTCTCGCGAACATGAGTGCCATGTATGCTGTTTATCACGGCCCTCAGGGCCTCAAGGTCATTGCTCAACGTATCATGGCCATGACCGCTCTGCTCCGTGAGAAGCTCCAAGAGCTGGGATACAATGTTCCCGTGCGCAGCAATACCTCTGAACAAGGTGTTTTGTTTGACACTGTCACTGTTGAGCTGCCAGACAGTAGCTCTGCTGAAGCTCTTTTGGCAGCAGCAAAATCGTCCAAAATCTTCTTCCGACAGGTCGACTCGAATAAGATTGCTCTGTCTCTGGATGAAACAGTGGGCAGGGACGAGCTTCATTCGATCCTTCAAGTCTTTGCTTCTCAAGCTTCCAAAACCGATGTCTCGGTCAACACTGCCATCTCTGCTGTCAGCATTCCAGCATCATTGGAGCGTACGTCTTCGTACCTCACGCACCCCGTGTTTAACTCGTACCACTCGGAAACTGGTATGTTGCGATATATCTACCACTTGCAGTCAAAAGACTTGTCGCTTGTCCATTCGATGATTCCTCTTGGATCTTGCACCATGAAGCTTAATGCCACTTCGGAAATGATCCCCGTTTCTTGGCCCGAGTTTTCGCAGATCCACCCTTTTATGCCAGCAGACACCGTTGAGGGATACACTCAAATGATCAGTGACACTGAGCAACAGCTTGCCGATATTACGGGCATGGCCGAGGTTACTGTTCAACCAAACTCTGGTGCGCAGGGAGAGTTTGCCGGTTTGCGAGTGATTAAGAAGTACCAGGAATCTGTGTCAGGAGGAAACAGAAACATCTGCCTGATTCCTGTCTCGGCACACGGAACCAACCCTGCCAGCGCCGCTATGGCTGGTATGAAAGTCGTGCCTATCAAGTGTGACACCAAGACTGGTAACCTCGACATTGAAGATCTCCGAGCCAAGTGTGAAAAGCACAAGGATGAACTAGCAGCCATCATGATCACATACCCAAGTACATATGGTGTCTTTGAGCCTGGTGTCAAGGAGGTCTGCGACATTGTGCACAAAAACGGCGGTCAGGTCTACATGGACGGTGCCAACATGAACGCCCAGATTGGACTGTGCTCACCCGGCGAAATAGGTGCTGATGTTTGCCATCTGAACCTCCACAAGACCTTCTGCATCCCTCACGGTGGAGGCGGTCCTGGTGTGGGCCCCATTGGTGTTGCCGAGCATCTGCGTCCATTCCTCCCATCGCACCCCTCGAGTGAGGCTCTGCAGGCCAAACGAGGCGAGTCGGCGTCTCCTCCCATCAGCGCTGCCCCATGGGGAAGCGCCAGTCTTCTTCCGATCACGTTCAACTACATCAACATGATGGGTTCGGCCGGTCTCACGCACTCTACCAAGATCACTCTGCTTAATGCCAACTACATTCTTGCTCGTCTCAAGAACCACTACCCGATTCTGTACACCAACGACAACGGTCGGTGCGCACACGAGTTCATCCTCGACGCCCGCCACTTCAAGGAGACTTCCGGCATCGAAGCCATTGACATTGCCAAGCGGTTGCAAGACTACGGCTTCCACGCGCCGACCATGTCGTGGCCCGTTTCCAACACTCTCATGATCGAACCTACAGAGTCAGAGAACAAGGCCGAACTGGACCGCTTCTGCGACGCTCTCATTTCTATTCGCCAGGAAATTGCCGCCATTGAAAGCGGCGAGCAGCCCCGAGAAGGCAATGTTTTGAAGAACGCTCCTCACACCCAGCGTGACTTGCTAGCGAGTGAATGGAACCGCTCGTATACGCGCGAGAAGGCGGCCTACCCTCTGCCGTACCTAGAGGAGAAGAAGTTCTGGCCCTCGGTGACCCGAGTTGACGATGGTAAGCTACCTTTTGTTTATTAATATGTATTATACATGCTAATTTTTGCTATAGCTTTTGGTGATCAGAATCTTTTCTGTACGTGTGGACCCGTTGAGGACACCACGTAAAATTAAGATACCCAATTCACGTTGTCGATGATTTATTTTTTTGCGGTTTGCAAAGTGTTTGGCGTTTGGAAGTTCAACCTGCATGGTTTGGGAGGCATTTTCTGATCTTAATTTTTATTTTTAATTTTTGTTCAAGTCTGCAAGATAGACGAGCGTTGCTTGACGTCCACCTGTTTCAACATTACAGTGGATTTATTCGTATCAATTTCAACGAATGCATGAAAGAATCGACTGGCGATTTCTGTATATAAAAAAGATATATAATCAACTAGATATACTATTCTGCTTAAGACTTATGCTAAAATTAACTCATCTACCCCGCCACTGTGAGGCTGTTCCTTTCCCCTGTCGGAGGCGGCCGATGCCGTCGTAGCGTGTGCAGGCCGATGCTGGGCGGGTCCGACCATTGAAATGCGGTATATAGAGCCCGCTGGCCGGACTCTTTTCTTTCTGTTTGTTTGCTGCTTTTCTGATTTTTTTCTTTCTCGGACTTTTCGGCTGGTGACTGATAACAAACGCACTGATTGATTGCATGCGGGAGTATTGGTGGGGCGAGCAATCGATAACAGGTAGACCAGACGTCCTGCTTAAACATCAACCTAGTTCATTCCAGATTCCGTACTAGAGTTTCCATGTTGGCGTGACGTTTTACCTGTTGCAGTTTGTATTATAGTCACTATCTCGATAAATTACCGTCTCACCCTGGTCGCCTCAACGAGGCTGGAACTGTCGAAAATGGACGCGACATATACCCTCTACCACGGCACATTTATCCAATTACCGCGCCATGCATCGGAAGAAGGCAAACACAGCCTGGAAATAAATTCCGGTGCTTTGTGGGTGCTGAATGAGAGCGGCCGGATTGAAGGCTTCGACTGGACGGTTGGAAGCGACGATGAAGATGCGTTGCATAGCTTGATTGAGCGGAATGGGTGGACGATAGCGGTGTCTTCTGAAACTGTCAATGGTTCAACGGATTCGAAGAAAGAGACTGTGACCGTTGTCAAGGGAGGGGGAAGGAATGGGTTTTTCTTTCCGGGGTTTATTGGTATTTATGCTCCCTGTACCAGTTGACAAGATGCTGATCAACAAGTATAGATACGCATATCCACGCCTCGCAATATCCCAATGCAGGGATCTTCGGGTCATCCACGCTACTAGACTGGCTGCAAAAATACACATTCCCAATGGAAAAGTCCTTTGGCACAGAACCATCATCCGATTCAGCGCCTCCAAAGGCGCACACAGTGTACAACCGGGTCATCTCACGCACGCTCTCGCACGGAACTACAACTGCTTCTTACTACGCTACGATACACGTTCCCGCAACATGTCTACTCGCCTCGCTGTGCCATCAGCGCGGCCAGCGCGCTTTTATCGGGCGCGTGTGCATGGACAATCCCGCTTTTTGCCCGGAGGATTACCACGACGAGTCGAGCGAGGAATCCATCTCAGCTACACGACAGGTTATTGATTATGTGCAAAAGCTAGATCCCAAGGGAAAGCTGGTTGCCCCCATCGTCACACCGCGGTTTGCGCCTACCTGCTCTTGTGACGCCCTGGCTGGGTTGGGCAAGCTCGCGGCATCGTATACGCCGCCGCTGCATATCCAAACGCATATCTCAGAGAATAAGAACGAGGTGGTGCTGGTCAAGGAGCTTTTTTCCGGGTCGAGCTATGCGCAGGTATACGAAGATGCGGGTCTTTTGACGCCGCGGACGATTCTTGCGCATGCAGTGCATTTGACTGCGGAAGAGCGGTTGCTTGTTAAGTCGCGTGATGCAAAAGTGTCGCACTGTCCGGCATCTAATAGTGCCCTCGGCTCTGGGCTCTGTCCCGTGCGGACGTACCTTGATGATGGGATTGTCGTGGGATTGGGCACGGATGTCAGCGGGGGGTATTCCCCGAGTATTCTGGAGTCGGCCCGTCAGGCCTGTCTTGTGTCGCGGTTGGTCGCAAGTCAAGCGTCAGAAACAACTGGCCGAGAAAATCTCAGCGTTGAGGAAGCTCTGTACTTGGCAACGAGAGGAGGAGCTCGCGTCGTCGACATGGCCGACCAGATCGGCGGGTTCGAAAAGGGCATGTTCTTTGACGCGCAGTTGATCAATCTCGGACCGGGAGTAGACAATGAGGGTGATATCCGTGATGATTTAAACAAAGACGCGGGTAATATTGATCTGTTTGGGTGGGAGAACTGGGAGGAGAAGATTGCCAAGTGGGTGTGGAGTGGTGATGATCGGAATGTGAGGTCTGTCTGGGTTGGAGGTAGGCTGGTACATCAGAGGCGATAGACACGTCACTTGATAGACATAAAGTGTGTTGCTGGTACTTTTCGGTTGTGCATACCTGATCTACGTTATTACGTGGCTGGAGTAAGAACATTACGTACTTAAGACGGACAAATCCGTGTTTGTACGACGCATATCTGGGGTTTATCTAGCCTTGTGCTGGAATGTCCTAAGGAATGTTTCTAGAATGATGTCGCCACTATGAAACGCAGTTGACAATGAACACTACTAGAAGCTGAAGTCTAGTTGTGTGGATGTGTATTATAAAGTTCTACATATATTAGTTATCATTTTTGACTACATTTATAAAAATCAATCCAAATATAAAAGCCCGACTTTTGAACCTTAGGTGCTCATTGTAAATAAACAAAAGGAATTAGATTGGTTGCCACATTCCTCAAATATCCCTAGATCCAGTTATCCAGCCTCCCTTTATCCCACCCCTTGCTTCCTTATCGATATCGATGACGAAAACAGCCCCAGAAAATTTGAGACTGCGTTGTTATTTCCCCATCTCCCATGACGTCTCTTAATGCGTCCTGCATGATACGGCCGGGCATATTGCCATGTGCCTGCAAGTCATTCTCCGGGGTGGAAACATTGCCGAATTCGGAAATCTCGGCGTCTCAGGTCTGGTTCCACATGGACGGTGACGGCCAACATCTTGGATTCCACGCTCGAAACAGCCTTTGAACGTACATGTTGATCGTTATCTAGATTTTTATTTATTTGTGTTTATTGTTTCCGCATATAGTCTAAGTTTCTATAAAAGTGCAACGGGAGATGCAATTAAAAGAGATGTGATCTGCATCTTCGAGACTTGTTGAAGCATGTGTTTTTTCTTCCGAGATTCATTTCTGGCGCGACATCTTGAATAGAGATATATACAAACCCATCCATGGCATGAAAATGAAATCATTAGACTTGCTGGCGCTTTCAAGCGCTTGTCTTTTCACCTTTTTACAGCATGTTTCGGCCATTGGCTACCTCAACAGCCCGCGGTCTCGCGACCTGCACCTAGCGGCTGCCCTGGGGCTGGATGCAGACACAGTGCTCTCCGATCCTACGAATTTCCATAGGACGCTTGAAAGGTCCATCTCGAGGTCGATTCCGACGAAATATGTTTCGGTAAGTTGTTTCGTCCCGGACCAAGTACTTTCTCAACCCTAACTGTTAGAATAGATACCAATCGATCATGACAATCACAGTCTTGGTACATATGAAAACAGGTATTGGGTGTCAACAAAATATTACAAATCTGGAGGTCCCGTCTTCGTATACGATGTCGGCGAGTCGACGGCGTATCGCTCGGCGCAATCTATGTTGTCTGACGACTCGACCTTAGTGGGTTACCTTTTGAAAGAGTTTGGAGGTGTTGGTATTGTTTGGGAACACAGGTATGACTTCTTTTCTCTTGTTTCAATCTACCAAATTAACAACTGGCTGGATAGATATTATGGAGAATCTTTCCCGACGAGCCCAGTGGACGTTGAGACGCCGATTGATGATTTCAAATATCTTACACACCGCCAGGCGATCGCCGATATCCCTTATTTTGCAAAGAGTTTCAATGTCTCAGATATCCCGCATCAAGATCTATCGCCCAAGGGCACTCCGTGGGTTATGCTTGGCGGGTCATATTCTGGCATGAGATCTGCTTTTACGCGCAAAGAGTTCCCGGAGACAATCTACGCCTCTTATGCCTCGTCCGCACCTGTTCAAGCACAGGTCGACATGGGCATATATTTTGAGCAAGTATACCGCGGAATGGTCGGGAATGGGTACGAGGGCTGTGCGCATGACCTGCATGCTGCTATGAGATATGTGGATTCGCAACTTGCCCGAAGCGGGACTGTGAGTGAAGATGTCAAGGCATTGTTTTTGGGGGACGACGCGAAACAGAATTCGGATGGTGATTTCACTGCCGCGTTGGCGTATATATACGGCACTTTTCAGTCGTATGGTATGGGAGGAGGAGAAATGGGCTTGGGCTCGCTGTGTGACTGGTTGGAGGACGTACCGAATAGACCACCGAGGACAACGGCCAGTTTATCAAAAGCGAAAAGATCGCGGGTCCTGGGAAGAAGACAGGGAAATGATACCATGAGCCCATCGCCGAACGGCACATTTCCGACATCAGCCCCGTCAACTGGCTGGGCTCCTTTCATCGGCAACAAAGCCGTGGCTGAACGCCTTGCAGCGTGGCCTCAGCTTGTCCCTCTTGTCAATTCGTACAGTGGCACAGAGTGTAGCAAGACTGAATCTGATCCCGGGTCCTGCGATCTGGGCTCTCGACTCAACGACCCTGACGGAATCAGTTGGATGTGGCAGTACTGTTCGCAGTTTGGCTTTTTTCAACCAGACAACATTGCCCCCAATGCCTCGCACGGCCTGCTGTCTGTGCATCAGACGCTGGCTTACAACCAGGAAGTATGCAACCGCCAATTCCCAGGCGCCATAAAAAGCGGCGCTCTGCCGCCATCTCCAGCCGTTGAGCAGATCAATAAAGAGACCGGAGGATGGAAAATCCGGCCCTCAAACACATACTGGTCTGGTGGCGAGTTTGATCCATGGCGCACGCTCTCACCTCTATCCACTGAGGATTTTGCGCCGAACTTTGTGACGTTCCGGACAGAGGTGCCTCGGTGTAACCGTGAGACGGCGAAGAGGGATTTGTTCGGGTATGTGATGAAGAATGCGATGCATTGTTTTGATTTCAATATGAAGTTTGAGGAGGGGGCCAAGTCGAGGAAGTTTTTTACTGAGGCGTTGAAGCAGTGGCTGCCGTGTTGGAAGGGAGCTGCATACCAGTATGTAAATTGATTTGTATATTTCTGTCTTTTCTTAGAAAGACGCTTGAAACTGTGTAATTAGCATTGCATATGTGATTTAATAAATTCGTATTTGGCCAAAATATTCAAAAAAAAGGTATAAAAAAGTTATTCATTCCATGTAGTCTATACCAAGTACAATTCTAAAATTAGTTCTCTATTTGGTCTGCAATCAGGTCTGCATGATCAGACTCAAACAACAGCAATCAGCTTCTGATTCTGAGCCAGCCTCGCCATGGTCAACCACAACGACCCAACTAGTAAGCTCACACCGCTGTAAATCGACACCGACAGGTAGCCGTATTTGTCAATCAGGGCACCGCTGACAGGCGTTCCGGCAAGCGCACTACAAAGAAATTAGCACAAGACCACGGAAATAGGAGATTCAGCACTCACGAAAGCGAAGCCGAGGCCAGGATGAACCCAACTGCAGTGCCAATGGTTTTCGGGGTGGCCACTTGCGCCGCACATGCTGGTTGCAATGAGAGAATTCCCTGTGGTCAAAATGTAAGCTGCTGTGTTTAGATAGAATCCAAGAAAACTTACTCCTGAGCAGAACCCATAAGCGAGAGAGAAGATCACCAGTCCTGCCACCGAAGTAACAGTTGTCCAACACAAGGCAATGATTCCTGAAAGAGCTACCATGACGATGCACAGGTTGAATTTTCCATAATGATCTGCCACCATCCCAGGAAGAATGCGACCAAATAGCGATGCGCCATTGATCAGAGAGACGGTATAGAATGCGAGGTTGGACGAGAACCCATGTTCAATGGCGTAGCTTGTAGTGAAGAAAAAAGGTGAAAACATTCCAAAATAGATAAAGAAAAACCCGGATGCCGTAAGCAGCATTTCTTTCCTGTTGACAACTGACCAGTCCCATGCTGGACTTGCCGGTGTCTGTTTCTGAGCTTGATCTTCTGTTGGCTTTGACTCTAGAGGAGGGCGAGCAATAACGGATGAAATAGCCAATATCGGGAGCATGATGAACCCGGAAATTCTCATTGTCCAGGGGAAATCAATGTTGGGCTTTTGGATCAATTCATGCACGACAATGGGCCAGACCACACCTCCAAGGGAAGATCCCGCAATTGTAACACCAAGAGCCACAGCACGTCTCTTCGTAAAGTATTTTCCTACAAGTGCAAGAGCAGGGCACAGTAGAAAAGCATTGCCGATTCCGAGTAACACACCCTGGGCGAGTATGAGTTCCCAATACTTTTGGCATAGCGACATCATCATCAAGGCGAATACGTTCACTACAGTTCCTAGTCGGAACATAATCTTTCACTTATCAGTTTTGAACTCATTGAAATTCACTCGTTCAGTTGCAATTGACTTACTGTTGGCCCAAAAAGATCAAGAATGCGGCCCGTGACGAGGGACCCGGCGAACAGGATGAAGATGTTGATGGCCCCAATCCACCCAATGCTCGAGTCCGATTCATCTGGCAGCAGAGTCTGGGTGTAATATGTCTGGAAAACACCGAATGCGTTCTGGAAACCGACAGTGCAAAAGGTTGCTCCTGTTGCGCCAATCAAGGCTAGAGTGGCCCGGCTACTATAGTGATGTTAGAAGCCATCACGAAACTGGGGATCGAGAGCACTTTACGTGAATTCGCGAGCGACAGGTGAAGGCAGGTCGTTACCTGTGTCAGAAAGCTCCGAGGCAGGGGCTCGATTGTGTGTCTCTTTTGAGTCGTCCATCGTAGGCGTTTGTAAGGTTCAATGTAGGATAGAGAACTGAAGATGTTATATTATGTCTTTTCCTCTCAGGAGGAACGCTTTTATATAGCCCATTTTCAAGAGCTATTTTTTCCTTTCTTTCTCAAAAGATAAACCGGAGTGTCCATCGGAGCGTCCATCAGAGGGCGTTGTTGTTGGCAGGTCCAGACTGTCCACGGAGTGTCCGAGACGCCAAGCCGAAACAGGAAACATGGCACCTTCCCTCCGAGAATCATCAACCACCACCTTTGAATTTCTCTTTCTTCCCTTCCAACCCATCACTCCTGCTTGTTTAAAGTCAGCTTTTGGTAATATTTTGAAAATGATGCTCTCCAAAAGAAAAGACGGCCTAGATGCGAGCGACATGATAAGGAAGCGGGCTCGCAGACAAGACCCCGTCTCCTGCCAAACATGCCGCGCGAAGAAGCTCAAATGTGATCGACAACAACCATGCTCCAACTGTCACGCACGACGCATTGAGTGTGTCTATACCAATAACGCAGTGAATCATTCGCCGGCCTCTTCTGATCTTCCTCCTCCTGTTCCTCTTGGCCCTCCTTCCCGTCATCATAATAATCAAGATCGCCAACCAGCGTATCCACTATCTCCACGGACGGAAACGCTCTCCACTATATCCAAAGGCACTGAACCGGTCAAAAAAGAGCAGAGGCTTCGTGAATGCAGCGAACAAGAGCAGACAGCTGACTGGCTCGAGACAATCGTGATGGGCTCACGCATTCCCGACGTGATGCCAACATCATTAAAAGACAGGCTGATGCCCAAGCCTGCCTCTTTGGCCACACCATTGACTGCGTTCTTGCCGCGAGAGCCAGAAGCCATTGCGATGCTCAATCACTACATCGAATGCATGGACTACGTCTACCATGTAATCATCCCCAGCCAAACCATGTCCCAGTTCAACGAAATCTACCAGTGTGTCCACAATCAATCAACCGTGAACCTAAGCCATCTCGCTCTCCTTTTCAGCATCGCTGCAGCCTCGCACTACTTTCGAAGCGTTGAGTCTACGCAACCGTTCAAAGAGGCCGAGAAGCGGAGCCGCGAGTATACTGCTTTGGTTGGAGCAGCCTTGACGCAGGGAAACTATATGATGTACCCGACAATTGAAGGGCTGCAGGCTACGATTATAATCAGCCACTGCGTTTCCAATATCGGGCAGGAATCTTCAATTCGTGCTTATTTTATTAATGCGACGATCATCAGCCAGGCTATGCAAATGGGGCTTCACCGGACCGACACCATTCGGAATAAAGAATACAGAAAAAAGCATGGGTACAACCCAGTGGATGTGGAGCTGAAACGCAGGCTATGGTGGCAGCTTGCTTCCTATGACTGGTATGTTATGATATATTCTTATTTAATACAAGGGAAAGATGGCTGACTGCCAAAGGCTGCTGGGTTTCTTAAGCGGCCCTCAAGAATCCACTTACTTTATCCACCCGGCTCAAATGTCAGTGAACTTACCAGCGAATATCCGAGATGAGGACATTGAGAAAATAGACCACGGGGCCGCTTTACCAGAGACCATGCCTACCAAGAAGATGTCCTATGCCCTCCAACGCATCAAGTTAGCCATAGTATGCCGAGAAATCGTCGACGAAACAGGCCACCAGCATTCCGAAGGGACAGAAATAGAGTATTCCAAGATCATGGAGCTTGACCGAAAACTCGATCAAGTCTACAAACAGATACCCGATTTTTTCCGTTTGGACAGCGGCAATCGCCGCAAATACGCACCACTGTACAAAGAGTGTCCGCAATTATCCTGGCAGCGACTGCTTCTCCAGCAGGCATTCAATGCTCGCATCTGCCGGTTGCATCGATATTATTTCATTCGCGGAGCGCACGATGCAGCCTACTCATACTCGCATGTGCGGTGTTTGCAATCTGCACGGCGCGTTATTGAGGTCAAGCGGGTAATGGATGCCGAGATTGAGTCTATACCGGGGAGTTCTCTGGTCTGGTTTGTCATGCATCATGTATTCATGTCGGCCGTGTTTCTCATGATGGATATGTGTTTTAATTGGGACGATATACTGGCTGACAAACGACGAGAGGAGGTGATGGATGCGTGCCGAATGCTCGACAAGGCGCAGCGATGCTCTGGCATTGTGCGCGAGGGCATCAATGCAATGATGGAGGTTTTGCAGCGCTACTGGAAATCACCAAACACAGAACTCCAGGTTCGACCTCAGGGGACTGATACTGTATTTCAATCTGAAGCCCAGATCTCGGTGGAAGTTCCTGCAGAGCCGTTGCAAATTACCGAAAGCGACGGTTATTGCCTGGAAAATACGTGGTCCGAGTTGCTGGATAGTTGTGCCCCCATGGCAACCAGTGCCGAGGATTGGATGGGACTGTTTACTGACCTGAATGATGCCGCTGCTCTGGTGGACTAATTAGATTCTTCCATCTGATGGCAAATGTGGTTACGCTGGTCCGAACCTTAAGCAATGAACCGGATAGTGAGGTCATCAGAGGCAAAGGTTTTACTCTCAACCTGCAACAATCAAGAATGACCTTGCAGATAAAAACACCACCAAGATGTCGCAGAAAATGGTAGACCAGCGTCGAAAAGGCTTCCCCCGGGTCCACCGCTACATCACCACACACAACCACGATGGCGAGGCAGTCTTCCTGTCGTCATGCCAGGTACCGGAGTGTGCACCCTTTCGGACTGCAGGAGAAGATGGTGAACTATCCCTGCTGTACTCAACCGACACATTCCCCGTGGAATGCCAGGACGAACTCGACGTAGCGGTGTACGACTCGAGTCTGCACATGCCGCCCGGGATCACGCCCGAGCACGGCACGGTGTTCCGGGTCATCGACATGCAGCCGCTCAAGGAGACGCCGATGCACCGCACGGTGACGCTGGACTACGGCGTGGTGCTCGAGGGCGAGGTCGATCTGGTGCTGGACAGCGGCGAGAAACGCACGCTACGGCAGGGCGACGTGGCGATCCAGCGTGGCACGGCGCACTCGTTTCGCAACCGCAGCGACTCGAGCTGGTGCCGACTGCTGTTTGTGTTTATGCCCATGCAACAGCTGACTATTGGGGGGAAGAAGATGGAAGAGGAGTGGTATGATGAGCGGTACGAGACGAAGGATGAGCAGGAGATGAAGGAGCAGCAGGGGTACCACGATTAGCTGTCTTGGTAGAATGGAATAGAATATTGATGTTCTTGTCAATTGGTACATTGATCTACTTGAGCATATTCTGCATTAGGTATGGTCACGCCCTTTCGGAGATCACTTTAAGATGCAACTTTAAACCTGGACTGCGGAATAGCTGCGCGGGGGGGCACCAGTTGTGGTCTGGTAGATCCAAGTTCTCTTTTGCCCAAGGACACCCTCCAGCTACCAATAACATTTGAAGCTGTAGTTACAAGCTACTGCTATATATTAGAACATTAGAATATATCTGAAAAAGCTAGCGTCGTTTGTCGTTTAAGACTGCTTGTTCGGTGATGTTCTGAGTCAGCTCGGCACTGAAGGAAATTTCCGCCTCGGTAACTTCCGCTTTATGCTTATTTCTTCAATTCGACAACGTCAACTCCAATGTTGTTCTGGGCTATACATAAAAAGGTCTTAATTGCGCTAGTCAATTGATACATCTATATCGGACGGGATATTGTCTCACATAACTGTTCTCTATCTTCTGGTATATATTCCATACACCGATATATCAATTCGTATATCGTCGGTACCCCGCTATGGATCGCGAGCAGTTTCGCGCTGCGGCCCACGCAGCCATTGACGACAGTACGTTTGGAAAATCTTCAATCTCAAAAAATATACTGACCAAAAAGTCATCAACCATTTCGACACCCTGCCCGACCGGCCCGTGCTGCCCAGCATTGAACCGGGGTATCTACGGCCTCTGATCCCAGAAAACCCACCGGCCGAACCACAGGCATGGGAAGACATCAAGGCCGACATCGAGGCCAAGATCCAGCCGGGCTTGACGCACTGGCAGTCACCCAACTTCATGGCATTTTTCCCGGCGTCCGTGACGTACCCCAGCATCCTGGGTGAGATGTACTCGGCGGCGTTCACGGCGCCCGCGTTCAACTGGATCTGCTCGCCGGCGTGCACGGAGCTGGAGACCATCATCATGGACTGGGTCGCCAAAGCGCTCGCCCTGCCCGACTGCTTCCTCAGCACCTCGGCCAACGGCGGTGGCGGCGTGATCCAGGGCACCGCCAGCGAGTCCGTGGCAACCATGATGATCGCCGCACGAGAGCGGCGCGCGCGCGAGCTCGCACTGGCCGAGGGTGTCCAGGACGGGTCGGTCGAGTATGAAGACCGGCTGTGCGCGAACCGGGCCAAGCTTGTCGCGCTGTCCAGCGACCAGGCGCATAGCAGTGTAGCCAAGGCGGCTCTCGTGGCCGGTAACCGGTACCGCAGCGTGCCCACGCGCCTCGCCGACAACATGGAGATGACGGGGCCGGCGCTGCGGGCGGTGCTGGAGCAGGTCGAGGCAGACGGTCTGCAGCCGTTTTTCATCACGTTCAATATGGGCACGACCAACTCGTGTGCGGTCGACCGCGTGGCCGAGCTCAAGGCGGTGTTGGCCGAGAAGGAGTCCTGGCAGCGCATCTGGGTGCATATTGACGCCGCGTATGCTGGGGCCGCGCTGATTGCAGATGAGTATCAGCATATTGCGCGGGATTTTGCAGAGGGGGTTGACAGTTTCAACGTCAACATGCACAAGTGGCTGCTCGTCAACTTTGACGCTAGGTACGAACCTTCCTTTTTATTTTTCTCTCTGTATCACCACTAACACAGTGAAGCTGCCTGTTCGTCCGAAATCGAACCGACCTCACTAACGCGCTCGACATCACTCCGACGTACCTGCGCAACCCGTACTCAGAGACAGGCAGCGTCATCGACTACCGCAACTGGCAGATCTCACTAGGCCGGCGCTTCCGCAGCCTGAAGATCTGGTTCGTGATGCGGAGCTACGGCCTCAACGGCATGAAGGCGTTTATTCGCCAGGGCGTGCAGCTGGGCGAGTTCTTCGCAGGCAAAATCCGCAGCCGCGCGGATCTGTTTGAGATTGTGACGACGCCGGCGTATGGACTAACTGTGTTTCGCGTGCGCAATCCGGCAACAGAAGCAACGAATGGCGAGCAAGTCGCCGTGGACGAAAAGTGCAACGCGCTGACAAAAGAGGTATACGAGCGCATCAACGCGCGCGGCGAAGTGTACCTGACGTCGACGGCGTTTGCGGGGATTTATGCGATTCGCGTGGTCACAGGAAACATGCACTCGCACGAAAAGCATACGCAGCGCGTGTTTGACATGCTGGTAGAGGCTGCAGAGGGTGTTTTGAAGAGTAATTAAGAGCAATAGATAGCATACACTCTCTCATATTCACTTATATATGTATACTAAATACAAGGCTATCAATTGATCAATCAATTAATTGATATCAAGTACTTCCTATCGGCTGCACAATCGTATAGCTCAGCGAACTATTCACCTCCTGCACCCCATTCGAAAGAAACAGCGGCGTCATCAGCCCATCGTCGCTGAACAGCACCTGCGGCCGCTCTCTGCGCGAGAAATCAATCGCAGTGCCATCAGTAAACTCAACGTGCGTACTGTACGCCAGCGTGTTGTTGTTAAACGTCCACTCACCATCCCACTCTCGCGCATACGCATGACGCCCAACTTTTGGCCCTGCGCCAAACCCGCCCCCGGACTCGAGAGAGTGCACCAGCATGTGCCAGTGTCCACGCTTGTCGCGCCAGACATGCGGATCTTCGGTGTTTTCAGGGAAGACAGGTCCAGACAGACGCGTATAAGGACCCGTGAAGCTGGGCGCGCTCGCGACGCCGATCTGCTCGATCCCCTCGCCGCAGTTTTCGACACAGCCGCGGTATGCCATGAGCATTTTTTGACTGTCGGCGTGAAGAGGGAAGATAGATGGGTTGGTGGTGTCGGCGTCCCACGTGCCATTCGCATTTCCGGGCATGACCTGGCCGTGAAACTTCCAGTTGTCGAGGTCGTGCGACGTCCACGCCGAAATGCCGCTTTCGCCGTTGTTTGTGTTTCCGGGGCCACAGCTAAACTGCACGGTTTCGCAGCTGGTGGTTGACACGTTGACGTGGCAGCCAATGTGCACCAGCACGTATGCGGCGTCGGCCTCGCTGTAGATGACCGTCGGGTTATGCGCAAAAGTGCCTACTATCTGAGCCCGGAAATGGTAGGGGCCTTGGGGCCCGGTCGTTGAGGTTGAATGGACAACGATGCTGTAGGGTGTCCAGTAGTCCAAGTCGCATCCATCGGCAAACTGCGCGTGGATCAAGTGGAACACGTCAGGCTGGTGCGAAGGGTCGCGCAGGATGGTGGCGCCCCAGGACGAAATGCCCTCGGCCGTGCGGTTGTAGCCTGTATTTCTGATCGCAGGACGCAGGTCCAGCACGCCGCAGTCTGATCCTATCCAGCCGGGGTCACAGTCACAAGTGCTGTTGGTTTTGGTCTTGTGGCAGATGCCATTGAGGCTGCAGTCATCGTCGGAGCTGCAGGCCAGCGCCAGCCCTAGCGGGAGGGCGAAGAACAATTTACGAAAATGCATTTTTGGCTGAAATCAAATTGTTATTAAAACATGACATGAACTTAAAAAGTGGCAGACAAGCATTATTTATGGTGATCAGTGCGGAGATGCAGTCCAACTAAGCTGCGCGTCGATCCGGGGCTTTTGTATAGTTCCACGAATCGGATAAAAGAGAATCCTCCTTCTATAAAACATCCAGCCCCGACCCCCTCACGGCCAGTTTTTCCTACATCATTTAGTATGTAGCTCTTTAATAAAATGACAAAAAAAACTCACCAAAATCCACAGCGGCAGCCAGCCCACCGCCCACTTGACCAAACTCGACTGCGCGCCGCGCCAGATTACCGTCGAGTGCCTCGCCGCAAGCACATCGCGCACCACCCTACGCGCATACTCGTTTGGTTCCATGGTAGGGAACTGATGCTTCCCTTCTGCCATGGTTTTGATTTGGTTTTCTACCGGCTGGTATAGTGACTTTGGCGGCAGGTTGCAGGCCGGCACCGAGTCGAACCAGTTGGTCGCGATGTTCCCCGTGCGCAGCAGCACGACGCGCACGCCGAACGGGGCCAGTTCGAGTCTGAGGTTTGCAGAGATGAAATCAAGCGCAGCTTTGGATGCCGAGTATCCCCCTACTTTTCGTTAGTATGTACATATACACTAGGGCTAGGGTTGTAGACCCTGGTAAGGCAACCCCAAACAGCCCGCAATCGAACTATTATTCACAATCACCCCTTTTGCACGCACAACCAACGGCGCAAACGCCTGCGTCACACGCAGGGCTCCCCAAACATTAATCTCGAACATAGCTTGCATATCTGCCACCGAGCTGTCCAGCATCGGCATCACGTAGCCCTGGCCCGCGTTGTTGACCAGATAGTCAAGCCCGCCACCCGCCGTGGAAGTAGCGGCTGAGACGGCGTCGACGGCGCGCGCGATGCTTTCTGTGTCGGTCACGTCGAGTGTGAGGAGCGTGATGCCGGGCAGGTCGGCGAGTGAGGCCATTTTGGTGATGCTGCGTGCTGTTGCGAAGACCTCGAGGCCGGCGGCGTGGAAGGCGTGCGCGAGCGCGCTGCCGATGCCGCCGTCGGAGCAGCCTGTTATGAGGACTGAGGGCATTCTAAACAAAGCAATCGAGATATGACATATTTTCTTGAAGGAAAGGGCAGAGATGGTGGTGGTTAAATACTAAACTGTTCGGATTCGGAGTCGGCGATTTCCTAATTGGGATGTCCGAATCTGGTAATTCACACTCAACATAGTGCAAACTTCAACATATCAAAATTCTTTATTCAATTAACAAGCACCATATACATCTACTCTAGAATAGCCCACTCAGCGACCGTCGCGCCCGTGCCGTTGCCATTCTGCACATCCACCTCGTCTAACCCTTGGTTCCCCTGCACAAACAGCGTCGCGAACCGAGGCGCCGGCACAGGATCCGGAAACGTGAAATTCGTGGTATTTCCCGTTGGGATCACAATGACGTCTGCGTTTGACGACGCATTGTATGGGTTGGACAGTTCAACGTCAATGTGTGTGATCTGCGCGCCCTTCCCTTGAAAGCTCGACAGAGTCGGGTTGCCGACGGAGTTGTTGTGGAAGACCACAGTTGCATTGGACGGGGGGGCTTGCGCCCAGTCAAAGTAGAAGCCCGAGACTGTCTTCTTGCCAGATGAAATCGACACTGTCAGCGAGCTCACGTTGGCCGCGAACTCGGGCTGCCACTTGGTCGACGCTGCGCCGTCAACGGCGGCCAGCGCGTACTGACCCGGCTGGTAGTTGTCGACAGATTGAACTGGCTGGCATTGCGCGATATTGCCCTGGACCGTGTTGGTAGAGCTAACCTGGCGGTTGGCAACTGTGAGAGGAGTGCCGTCGGCCGGCAGCTTGTACTTCGTGCTGTTGGCCTGCTGTCCAACCTGCACCGAAATTGTGGAGTTGGCATACTTTTTCTCTGCAGAATCCAGTGCAGCGACAGTGGTAGCCCTGCGGATCGTCGTGTGCGTGTAGTTGGAGGCAGCCTGGATCGGCCAGCCGCGCCAGTAGAACGTGCGGTATGTAACCTGCGGAATCTGGGGTGGCAGGTTCGGGTCGATGTGAAGAATCTCGTCAGCCACAAGACGCAGCCCGAGATAGCCGTACAGCACAACCTGGTTGGCGCCGCCGTGGCCAGTGAGAAACGGAAATGCTGGGTGGGTGCCGCCGTTGGTCGTGTAGTCGTCAACCAATTGCTCAGAAAGCTGGAAGAATGGCGCGCGAGCGTACGGATCATACGAGTACTGCGCATACGTGTATGCAGAGCATCCCGAATGCGAGACTTCGTTGGCGACGATTGAGAAAATGGCATATGTCATGCCCGGCCCATCGGGCGACTGTTTCAAAGCGTACTACAACTCGTTAGCATTTCATATATTCATGAAAAAGGAAATTCAAACTCACATAGTCAAGATCATTCAGAGCAGCGCTAGACGAGTAATTGGCAGTATAGTCCAGAGGGAACGTCCTCAAAACGACGTCCGCCTGCTTGACCGCAACGCTGTTGTTCATCGTCGTATACTCCAGAGTCACGTTGTTCTCGCGGATAATCAGCACGTCCGCGGCCATTTCGTTCCACGTTGCGTTCTCGTCCATGCCGAACTGACGGCGGAATGCATTGGCGTTGATCAGCGTGTTTGCAATCAGTGGCATGGTATATCCGCCGGCGTCCTTGTTGTTGGCATACTCATCGGGGTCGGTCATGTTTGTCAGCGTGTAGTAGCTTCCATTCTTCTTCAACAGGTCGCCATACACGGTAGCAACAGAGTTGACGATTGGAAAATGCACGTTTTGGAACGTCTCCGTGTCGCCGCTGACCACCCACTGGTTGACCAACGAAATGGCAATGTCGCCATTCAAGTGATACTCGTAGTCCCAGCAAGGACCGGTTCCAGTGCAGTTACCATACCGCCCACTGGTCCAAGGGAAAATTGCCGCGTCGGGAGAAAAGACAGTCTTGTTCTGCGAGCTTGCATAGGCCGTCTTGACATTGGCAATGGCCTGTTGGTACTTGGCGACGCGGTAGTTGGTAATGCGTTTGGCCGATTCAGGGAATGCAGCCACAAGACCCGGCTGCATCCAGACGTCTGCGTCCCAGAAAATCATGCCGGCATATGAATCCGAGCTCAGCCCTCCCACGGGGATACTCCAGTCGTTGACGGGGGCATTGTTCACTCGCTGCAGAGCGTTCTTGCCAACCGTGTTCTGGAGAAGATAGTATGGATTGACCACGGCGGTCACAGCGGACTCGATAATAAACGCATCGTTGGGGAGAGTGCCGTTGGCCAGCGTAAAGTCATCAACAGAGCCATCCGGCATCACCTGTGCCCATTCCGACACGTGAGAACGCAGCAGATCCTCAAAACCTTTCTTCTTGCCATCTAATGCAGCTTCCTTGGCTGTTTTCTGAGGGTTAGAAAATGCGTCCGTCGAGGCAGCACCGACAAACTTGGTGATGGTGACGGTCTTGCCAGCGCTGAACTTGACATTGACCGACTGCGCAATCGACGAATCGTTCTGATGGATGTATGGCTTTCCGCTAACCAGAGCCGGCGAGGACAAATCAAAGGCCCTGTCGCCGTCGAGAACTGCATACACCCAGGCAGTAACATTACTGACACCCACAGGGCTGACAGCCGTGTAAATGGCATCGCCGTCGCTGCCAGACTTGATAAAATCAGTGCGCACGGCAGAGTAGCCGTCAATCACGTTGACGACCGAGGCATTCCCGCTCTTCGACGGGGTGATGCTCAGCTGCACGACTGCCTGGTTGATGTCCAGCTTGTTGGCAAAGAGCTGGTAGCTGATGCGGAACGAGCTAATGTTCTGGCGCGGAGTCCACTTGTAGTCCCATGACAAGATGCCAGCCTTGTAGTCATACGTCGTGGTATAGTCGGAAATCGTCGAGTTATCAACCGTAGCATCGAGATAGTCGCCATTGCCCAAATCAAGCACCAGCCCGGCCCAGTGCGGAATACCGCTGATCACGCTCTCGTCGCCGTACTGGTTGAGCCAGGGATAGTTGGTCGAATTGGTCGTCGGCTGCAGATCATAAAACCCGGCCAGCCCAGCAAACGTCTGCCTCCGCGAGAACAGCGGCCAGCCGTTGATCACGTCGCCATTAACCGGCGTGTCCAGTTCGAAAAAGGGCCCAGTGCTGGCGACGTTGATGCCGATGTAGCCATTGGCAACAGACCCGCGCGCCTCGTAGTGGCCCTGGTCGAGCACGCGGCTCTGCAGGCGCCAGTTGCGCTGGTCCCAGGTGACGCCGTCGAAGCGAGTCTGGTATGTGCCGGTGGAGTTGCTGGAGAGAGAAGGATGCAGGCTGTTGTGCGCGCGCAGCACCTGGTGGACGCGGGCGCCCGATGACAGGGCTGAGGCTGCCGCCGACACGCCCAGCAGGCTCACGACAAGGTCCGAAGCATGCATGGCTGCTCTCGTGGTCAGTTGCATTCACTGATGCCTACGACCCTCAGCAGCGGACTCCGCCTTTATATAGTTAACAGCACTAGCCCATCTTAATAATATCGCGCACACGCCCCAAAGCTCTTGAATGCATTCATCAAAGTTTTCCGGGGGAGCCAAACGGGCTGTGGGGATGCAGGAGCCAATCAGAGGTTGTTGTTTTGTCAAGTGGCCAATCAGAAGCTTTAATCTCGGCAAGTGCGTCATCCTGCTCCTTTGCGTAGTAGAGCTTAACCTTTTTCCAATGCACATTGAGTCTTAGTGTTCTAGATTTGCGGAGTATACATCCACTGATGTCAATTGTGTTCAGACGACGGACAGGTGCTCAGCAGTACGCGGAAGCTCACAGCCATGTTTCAACAATATTCAACTCTAGACGTCCTACGAAATTGCAGTAATAATGATCCTCTTAAGCTATAATAATACGTACGAGTCCAGGATCAAGCCTCGCGCGATGCAGACTAGCTCCTCGTGTTGCGGCGCCGATCGGTCCTTTTCTGGTGATTCACTACGTACTTGAAGGCCATGTGCGATGCGCTTATTCTTGCAGTTTCCTCTTATGCTTTAGTTACATATGTACGGAATAAATGTAGTGCCTAGATCCACGGTTCCGCAGCATCGTCCGACCACAAGCCCCGACCCCCAGAATTACTTGCTGCGAATGCGTTAATGGCTGTAATGGCTGTAATGGCTTTATGCGTGGCGCCAAACTGGACGCTATGACATGCGAGGTGTGCGGAGAAATTCCCAAACGGATCCGATGTCAATGCGATCCAGCTCAAGGTTTCACTACTCCGTACTCTTGAGTCTTGAGTCCCGCTAGTGTGATGTGAAGCTTCGTAGAATATTCTGGAACGTTCAGCTCTCGTCGTCGTCATTCATGTCCATCGTGTGCCGCCGTGACTGTGCCGTTTGCGTCTGCGTGCTGGCAATGGCTCGCTCGCCCACGAACCGATTGCCAGGCCACTCGATCTTGCACACGGGGCAGCGCTCGCTCTGTTGTAATCGAAAAAAGTTGCGTACGCACGCGTCGTGCAGGCGTCCGGTACAATCGCGGTCCGCGCATCGTTGGCCCTGTCTTGTTAGTTTCGCCTAGTAGATGGGGCAAAAAAAGAACATACCACTGTCAGAATGTCCTTGCACGCAGCGCAAAACTTGACCCGTCGCGCCCGGTGTCCCTCTTCGTCTTCGTCGTTGTACGTATCCACCAGCCAGCCGCGTAATTCCATAAGCCCGCGCGGGCTCAGACCGTAGTACCCCTTTGCGCTCTTGTCCAGCCACCCCTCGTCAACCAAACTTGACATCACCGTCTCTGCCTGCGTCATGGTGAGCGACTGCGCTGCCCCGCCCTGAGTTCCGTTGGCCTGCACGGCTGTCGACTCACGGCGGTTCGCATCTGCAGGCACCTTGGCCAGCTGCAGCGCCTGCATGCTCGAAACCACCAGAGCCTCGCAGCGGCGCGTGTTGTACGTCTCAAACATGGCGTCCAGCAGGCGCTTGACAAACGCGATTTCGTCGGCCGTGTATGTCGTAGCGAGCTGCGTCAGCGGGTCGCTCGTTGTGTTTACCAGTGCGTAGACAAATTGGCTTGCGCTCTGGCCGTCACTGTTGAGGGGGCTCTGTCGTTTGGCGCTGCGGATCTCGAGGTCGAAGGGGGATATGGCCGAGTTGGCGGCGGCGATGTACGAGTTGAGGTCGGCCTGGGAGATGTCTTCTTGCAGGACCTCTCGTCCTTCTAATGACTGTTAGAATGAGTAACTAGGTAGAGGCAGAAAAGCAGAAGAAAACTCACCGTGGGCTGAGAAAATGGCAGCCAGCACGGGTTTGGCCTCGTCAAACGTCATGGTGGAACGGGCCATAAAGGCCTGCAAAAAGGCGCGGTTGCTGTCATTGTAGCCGTCTTCTTCCATTTCAGTGGAGTAGCAGTCAGCTTCGATAGGCGCGTGTAAAGTAGACTGCAGAGTTCAAATGTTGTAAGAGCAAGACGTTGAGTGATGCGGAGAAGAAAGATTTCGGCGACGCGGGGAACGCGTTCCTCTTCCGCTATCGCGCTGCCCGCGATAGTCATTCCAACGGTAGAATCAACCATCCTCTTTCAACTAACGTTCGCTACTAATTAATTACAGCTGATATACTATTTATATTTACATTGCCAAACTACCAATATCCACGGTCGGCTCAACACCGTCCACCAGATCAGCAACCACCTGCCCCGTGCCAAGCGAGTGCGAGATCCCCCATGGTCCATGACCAGTGGCTACAAAGACGCCGCCAATGTCCCTGCCCACTGCCGAACGGTCCGGTTTGATTTTCCCTCCTAGAAACTCGTCGTTGACGCGCGATATAATGGGTGTGCCTGTTGCTGAAATGGGTCGGAAGCAGAGTCCTTCGCGGAGGACTTCGAGGTCGTCTTCGTCATTCTGATGATTCGGGTTTGATCTGCCCATGAATCTCACAGCAGTCTTTTTCAGGCTTTCAAGCTTTTGTCTATCTATCATAGCCTTGGACCCCTCTGCTCGCACCGGTAGAGCTAGGTTACTGTCATTCAACCCGGAAATATAAATCTCAGCGCCATGCCGAGAAAACATCTCCGGACTGAAGCCTCCCTGCAAGTCCTCCGTCGCAAACACAGCGTGACTTTGCCCATGATACCGATCCTGCTCGTCCCCCAAAGTATGCCGCGGCGAACGCAGCAACAACGAATATCCCGCCAGCGCTGACACAGCAGGCGGCCGGACCGTCGCCGAGGGGAACAGGTTCTTATATACCAGGCTCGTCCATGGGCCGGCGCAGATGACTACGTTTCGACATGCGATGCTGTACTCTGTCTGCGTCTCTGAATTTAGCACCTTGACGCTGCGCATTAGATGCGTTGCAGGGTCGGTGACGATCTCGATGGGCTGCGCTGGATGGTGCCAGGTCACGCCTCGCGAGACAGTCGTCTCGTGCAGGAAGTGGCAGAGCCGGAGAGGGTCCCTGTTGAGTCAGTTTGTATATTCACAAAACTATTTGGTATGGTCTAGCTTACACCTGGGCGACACCCTGGCCGTTGATGGCCTCGACAGTGCCTGCAGTCAGCCACGCTGGTCCCTCTGTGTCTTTTCCTTCTTCCTTACTCATCGCAGCTTCTGCCCTTCTCCCAGGCATAACCCCATCCAAACTCCACGCCGTCCCATGCATAAACCCCCATTTATTTGCCCCGTCATGCTGCTCTGCCAACTGGCGATGCAAGTCAAACGACAGGGCCCCCAACTCGCTAACAGCAGGCTCAAACCAGTCTCTCGCGAGAAACCCGCTCGCGTAGCCCGATGCGCCGCTGTAGAGCTGCGACGAGGCGTCGATGACGTGTACGTCTGCTTCTTTGGAGGCTGAGGTGCTGTTGCTGAGGTGGTAGGCGATCGAGGTGCCAATTATGCCGCCGCCGATGATGACGGTGGTCATGTTGATAGCTATCTAGATGTAGATGTATAAATGTGTATAGGTATGCGTAGTTGGCGAGACGTAGTCTGTTCTACACCGTGAGCAGGAAGATAATAACGATATCACATCGTTCACTCAATCAACCAATCAATCAAAATCCAATTATCATCAGTATGTTAAGTGTCGTGTCAACATTTGACAGTGTCACATCAATCTATGCGCCCAAAAGGGAAAACGTCAGGGCCCGCTGCGGGGCAGCTTCGGCCCGGCTTTGCAGTGTTACATATATGATACCGTTCACTGCTATGTATCCCACTTGTTTGCCACGAATAAGAATTCGGTTATACAAGCTTTGATTCTGCGTATATATCGAGTCAATAAGTCTGCCTCCAATTGCACGGCGCATCGCCACTGACAGTCAGATAGATAAACATGGCATCCAAAACCATCATCGTCACCGGCGCCTCTCGCGGTACCTCTTCAACCCTGCCTAAAAAAATTATCAACAACTAATAATTCCAAGGCCTCGGCATGACCATCTCCAAATACCTCCTCACAACCACTCCCCCAAACAATGTGGTCGTCCTCGCGCGCTCCGCCGAACCGCTCCAAGCCCTCAAGACACAGTACCCAGACCACGTCGAGTACATCGCCGGCGACCTGGCCGACCACTCGCTCAGCGAAAAGGCAGTTGCACTAGCTCAGTCGCGCTTTGGTAGGCTGGACGGACTGGTGCTTAACCATGGGGTGCTGGGTCAGGTGTCCACGGTCGCAAAGGCTGATGTCGAGCAGTGGAAGACGGGGTTTGAGGTGAATTTTTTCAGTTTGGTGTCGTTTGTGAGTGTCTACGTTTATAATATATGTTTACAAGAGCTAATTGAGGGCAGACAAAAGCCGCGCTCCCTGCTCTGAGGGAATCCAAGGGGAAAATCATCTTTACATCCTCCGGCGCATCGGCGTCGGCTACAGGCGGATGGGCACTGTACGGAGCGACCAAGGCCGCCATGAACCATTTTACGCTGTCGGTGGCCAACGAAGAGCCCGACGTGACCTCCATCGCCGTACGACCGGGTATGGTCGACACAGACATGCAGCGCGAGATCCGTGAGGAACACGCAAACAACATGCCGACAGAGGCCGTGTCGAGGTTTATCGGGGCGCACCGCGACGGAAAACTGCTGAAGCCCGAACAGCCGGGTCATGTCATGGCGAAGCTTGTGCTGAATGCACCTAATACGTTGAGTGGACGGTTCATCTCGTAAGTTTGTTTGTTTCATTGATTGGAAGAGCTATAATATATCTAACGACAGGCAGATGGAACGACAAGGAACTCGAAGCGTTTCAAGAGTAGACCTATTCATGTATTATTAGTTAAAATTCCCCAAATGAAACTTGTAATAACATGAATATTGTTGAGACATCAGCCGAAAGATGAAAAGCAGATACATGGTGTAAGCATTAGATGAAAATCTTCATACTTAGCATGGAAATGTATGGAGCTCATCACGCGTCAAGAGAAAGAAATGTAATCCGGCTTACCTTGAGCGACAATTTAGATCTCGTAGAAGTCTAGTGGGAAAAAATCTGCCCAAGTCATTAGCACTATACACACCAAGCGCTGAGACAATTCTTGGATCGAGGCATCATCAGATAGTCCTTTGGCGGGACAGGTAATCACCACGGAATGTATGATAGGGGCGACACGAATGTTCATCATGATAGAGAGAATAGTAAACAAACAGCAGGAGCTTACCAGTTAGTACAATGCAGTTGAGTTGCTTTGAAACATTACAGCTTGGTCACAGAAAAGAGAAAAGAAGAAACTCGAGAAGCGAAAATTTATTTGGCGCGGAAAAGCCGCCAAGGCGGTGAACCTAGCTTCTGCCGCCTGCTTATGTAAGTATCTAACCACCACTGAAGTGTAACTGCTTCTTTTTCTCTTCTTCTCTTTTGTTATTTAAGGAAAATATTCTGCCCAAAGCTGATCGTACCAGTCATCACGATAAGTCGTAAATCTCTCCAGCTTCTCCTCGTCCCAGATATCCGCCCGCCAACTCCAGCCTATGGTGGGGTTATGAGCATCTGGGTCGTTTGCAATGTGCTGCTTCACAAAAGCCGCGTCGAAATCCTGATGCTCTGCGAAGAGGTCTTGGGTTAAGCATCTCCAGAAAGAGGCAGGCCCGTCTGTATCTGATGTCTGTAACCAGAGCTCGTCAAAGCTTCCAACATTGTACTTCTCAGCCGGGTATAGAAGAGGAAGTCGGTGATTCCGGGGTATCTGAGCCTCAAGTCCGATTGTCCATGGCCGAAAACGTTGCCTAATATTGATATTCACCAGGAGCGTTTTATGCCGAACCAAGACGTCTGCATGCATTACGCGGAAGAGGAATCTTGGCCCAAAACACACAAAATGCAGCGGATCGCTAACAGCTCGGTGGAACCGTAATATCGTGTTTCCAGCCATGGTCGCGCCTCGTGGGGATCCGCTGTCCAATTCTTCTTCCAGGGTTAATTGCCTAAAAGGAGTTCCACCTACATTGCGTAAAGAATCACGGTAAACAGATTCTTCTGGGTAATTACTCGAAGAGCATCTTTCCCAATCACTGATTATGTCTATCTCTTCGGTCTCCTGCTCATCCAACACTTCGTCCCACCTGTAGAGAAGGTAATACCACACACCTCCCATCTCGTCGCACTCCCAGGGAGGCATTGTACCGAAGAACAAGCGCCAGGCGTCTTCGGCGCTGATCACTTCCTTCCAGTTATTGTCATCTGCACTCGGGACGAAGCCCTTTGCTTCCACGTTTTTCTCAAAAATGTTGGCGTAGATCACAAGCCGGCACAGACCAGTCACGAAACGACGTCTCTCAGAGTTGGACCATTGAATGGGCAGATGTTGGTGATACGGTCTGATCCAGGAGGGGTTATACCCGTTGTGCTGGGAGTCTTCTAAGAGAAAGAGCATTTCCCTGTGGAACTTGTCCAATTGTATAATTTCTTCCATGCTGAGCGATTGCCTAACCCTACTTGCTGTCTCTTGCCTGCGACGCCAAATATCTAGGACAGCGATAGCTTCTTCTTTGTGTTTCTTCATACCAAGACCCGTTGACCGAATTGCAGCAATTGCCTCGTGGATATCCAGCGAGATTTCGTCATACTTCTTGTCGAGAAAACCCAGATGCAGCTTCTTTTTTGACATTAAATAGACTTGATAAACCGTCTGCGATGAATAGGCAAAAGACAGCAGAGAATTTCTGTCTGAGACTTGGAATAGGATGAGCTCGATGAGCTCTGTTGGGAGATGTATGATGGTTTTGGCCTGTTATTGTCAGTAATGGTCAAGTTCTCAAGGATGTCTTTCATCTTACCATTCTTGCCAGCTGCTGGGGTGCTTAAAGTAGGTAAGTTGAGATTGGAAAGACACTTTCAAGGTTGAAAAATAGGTAAAAAGTGGTAGACTGCAGTTTAGTGTTCGATGGTATTACTCTACGGTATGGTTTCTTTTCCATTGGTCTATCTGCCGAAGAAGTCCAGCAAGAAAGTCTCTCTGCCTTACCGCTGGCCTTTCAATTTTAGTCATTAATTAATGTTTCTTTGATGCTGTTAGTCTTTTAGCTATATATGGACACCTCTCATAGAAAAAAGATATCATTCTTTTGACCATCTAGACTCGAAACTACCTGACACGATCCTACGCAGAAAAGATAATAAATTCATCTTTGCCTTCAAAAATAACGAGCTGCATATAAATCTAGATATCAATTGATACATGGAATAGAGAGGATTGGGTAATGCAGAGGCTTAGATGTAGTATTTCTGGACACGATCTCACATGCAAAATGTCGTCACTAATACAACTTGCTCCATTTGTCACCGTTTTCATTTCGTTTACCTTCGTTCCCCATTTTCTCGTTTCACCGGTGTGCCCCGTTCCTGTAGATCCTTCCACAGTGACCAGGCACCATCTTTGTCTTTGTGTCTAACGAAGTACCACCATACCGGCCATGTTTGATTACCTGAAAAACCCACTATTTCTGACCGGTTTTCTTTGTTTGGCGGTAGCATCTTGCATCGGTGTAGAAAATAGGTTAATCTAGACTCGACAAATTTTTCACTCACACATGACATGGCGGTGCGTATAGTGGATATTTTCCCCTCAAATTAAGCAGCACCTTTATCCTCTTCGACTTTTATTTCTCTATGCTCCTTTTCTCCTATACTGCAGAACCGAGTCTCTGGGTATAGTAGACTATATATACTCCGTTGTTTGGCGTGTAGATACTGACTGTCATTCAAGTTTTTGGACTTGTTACGCTTGGCCAATAGGCCGGGCTGTACATCTACAACTAAAGCTTCATTATCATCTATTTCGATCATGATAATGATGAAGAATAAACAGGATCTCAAACCATTCTGGAACATCTTTCAATGAAATACCCCAAGCATACTCAAACGCGGGGCTCTATGAGACGAAAGTGTTCTAAGAGATCGAAAACACCCTCGGCCGATATTTCTGGCACTTTATGCTTTTCGAAAAGATTACGTTTTCAGGCTTTTTCTAATATGCCTACGATTGATTTGGTATAATTTATCTTCTTCATGACAACATCGGAAAGTTGGGAGACTTTCACGCTACTCATCACCCATAACAAATGGTAGCATGTCATGAGCGATGAGCATATGTGGAGATTTTGAGACTGCTGCTAGGAAAAAGCGAGATCAATGCTGTCCAAATCAATGAACACGGTCAGACGCCGCTACAATCCCCGTGATCAGATGGATATTTCGAAATCGTGACACTAATCCTGGCGAGAGACCATGAGGCGTCGTGAAGAGAATGAACGTCCATTCCTTCCATGGCTCTACTATGCTTACAACAGGATGGTCACAATTGGGCTGGAGGACACAGTGAGGGTTTCCTTTTCGATATTGTATGGGATGCGAAAGATCGGTCTTGACGAGCACATTGATCGCGATCTATCGGAGCTCAGTGCTTAATATGATCTACGCGGAGCTGGAAATGAACGAGCGAACGCACTTCTCTCTCAACACCAATCAACGGAAGAATTTCTCACTCTTTAAAAGTCGAACATTGGCTACAAGGGGGCCCTTCGATCACCGCCCGGTCAACAGTACATTTCGTCCCGATGAAGAATGGAGTCTCATCGCGTACGCGATCCAAACGCATGGATGCCCTTCATCATGCTGTGCATACCGGCCTAAAAGAATGGTTCAGGACATTGAGAAGTCCCGTAACGACCCCATGGAAGCATTTTTTAAACTTGACCTTTGATCAAACGAGTGAGCAGCGACATGATCCATAACATCTATTCCAGCCACCAGGAAATCTTTCCTATCTTGCAGATATCCGGTAACCCTGGTACTGCAGTCCATACAAACATACACTGTGTACTCACATCCACTAAAAAATCCATAAGTTGCACATGGTCACCCGGATGTATGCCATACCGGACGTGGTCCTGTTCGTGGCGGACATAGACTCCCTGTGTATGGGATGAGCGCGTTGGACGGTTCTTCAAATTTTACCAATACGATCATATCAATCGGCAAATTCTTTACCGGAGGCCACCAACTAATGGCCATCTTCATATCACAAATGACCATGGAATGGTGCAAGGTCTAGAGGTGTGACCTGCAGAATCCCGGTCAGCCACCGAGTAGAATGCAGAACATTCTACTAAGTCACTCTGATCTCCCCCCCGGGGTACGTGGAATATTGATGAAGCCCCGCGGCGGCATCAAGAAACGCGTTTCGTGGATCGAGCACCTTCCATGAGCGCCATGGAAGTTTCGCGATGGATTAAGGAATCCGATGAGTACGACGACGAATAGGAGGTTTACGAGCACATATGCTTCCGAGTCCCTCCAGCTTTCGACATTCGTTTAAAGTCACACTGAAAAAACTCACGAGCGAAGGGTCATTCGATGACTGGTCAACTCTCTTCTATGGTGTTTCTCCTTCCAAACCAAGCATTGAATTTACACTACACCAGGGTACATGGATGGAATGTGGCTTAAGTTTTCTTCGCTATATGCCAGGGCCTGCATACCATATGTTGACTCAACATTGGAGAGATATTTGGCCTTTTAACATGGAATGTTGTATGCAGGAGCATCGAAACTTAGGACACCCTACAACATTGATTATATAAATTTTCACAAGCATCACCTAATATAGAACTTATTCTTGCGCAGAGGAGTATCATATTAGGGAGGCCTCTCAGTGTCAATACACATCAATAGAAAATTCCGTCGTGTGCACAACATCTCTACAGTAAAAATTACGATAATAATGCCATGTACGTAGTTGCAGAAAGTGAATTCGAGCGCTTTAAATAGAACGGGTCATCACGTGACCAGGCGATAAAGAAAAGCGGCGAAAGAGTGGGCCGCGCCTGCCTTTTCTCGAGATAAAGCCCCGCGACAGCTTCATCAGTCAGTTCATTCACTCAGTTCCCAGCTTCTAGTATACTCGAGAGATTGCATCACACCATGTCCGATCGCGAGTTTAGTTGTAAGTGCGCCTACAAAATAAGATAAAAAAGTCACAAGGCACTGATGTCAAGGCTACAGCAAACGACGATCTGTCGCTCCCCAAAGGTACGCGCATACATACCCTTTTCCCCATGAGTTGTCGCGTCCAGTGCTGACAACCACAAAAGCGACGGTGCAGAAAATCATCACCGAGATTCTCCCGCCCTCGTCCGGCCAGACGTTCGCCAAAGACGCGCGAGACCTGTTGATGGAGTGCTGCGTCGAGTTCATCACGCTCATCTCGTCCGAGGCAAACGACATCAGCGAGAAGGAGGCCAAGAAGACGATCGCGTGCGAGCATGTTGAGCGAGCGTTGAAGGATCTCGGATTCGGCGACTACATCGAGGACGTGCTGGCGGTTGCGGAGGACCACAAAGAAGCGCTCAAGGTCGGCATACCTTTGTACCTTTTCTCTTTTGACGAACAGTTAATGACTGATGTGCAACAGACGCGAGAAAAGAAAACAAGCAAGATGGAACAGAGTGGCTTGTCGGCAGAAGAGCTTCTGCGCCAGCAACAAGAGCTCTTTGCCTCAGCCGGGCAGAAGTTTAATGGAGCGAGCGAGTAATAGTCAGGAGGACCGTAATATCCGACGATCAATCATACTCTCTCGGCGATCATCATACGACACACTCGTATAGATTCATTAAGCAATCAGATGGTTGTCGGAATGCAAGGCCGACAGTTAATAAGCTTTGCTCTGACATTGGGCCACCCAACGTCCCAAACATGCGCGGTGGATCGGGATCCTGAC
Organism: Talaromyces wortmannii; assembly: GCA_001939245.1. Lineage (NCBI taxonomy): Eukaryota > Fungi > Ascomycota > Eurotiomycetes > Eurotiales > Trichocomaceae > Talaromyces > Talaromyces wortmannii. The sequence continues at coordinate 710,273 of MJVA01001149.1, forward strand.
AGAGAAAACTGGAGTTCATTGGGTGGTACAACAATAATAATGACTTGACTTGGCGTTTGGGCGGTTACTTGCGGGAAGATTTTTTTGGTTGTTTTTCTAGTTTGCACTGGGCTTTCACATGATTCTCAATAGATGATGGCACTGTTATTATGATCTTTCGGCAGCCCCGATTTTCTCGATTCCTGCTACGCGCGCACGTACTGCTATGTTTCAGCGTCAGAGGCCACGGCGGGCCAAAGTCTCTCGTCTTGACTCTTGAGTTCCAGTGGCTGCGACTAAAGAGATCTACAGGGATGGGCCGATCACCGCGCAACTGGTGATCCACTACCACCTCGAGGCTAGAGGCTCCAGCAGTCACAGGCAAAATGCGCCGCAATGCAGCCCAGAAAGTTTTCGACTGGGGCTAGCCCGGGGGACCTTGGGTGCTGTGCCGCGGAGCCTCCGACTGGCCAACTCTACACAGCGTTCGCTGTTATTGCATATGCGACTATAGTTCCGGAAGCGTTGTATCTCGAGGCAGAGCTTATTCTTTAGACCACATTGACAGTCTCACGCAGCTGTGGTCGCCCTATGAGAACGACGCAGAGGCCGCCAAGGCCACCACAACGGGCGCATTTGATGCTAATGCTGTACGGATCATACGGAGTACGTTACGGGAGTAGCTGTATGTAACGCCGAGGTTGGATTAAGAGTTGAGCCACAGAGGAGGCTCTCACAAAGAGGCAGAGAACCGTGGCTGTCTGAAGGTCGGGCCAGCTTTTTTCGTCGCATTCTGGGCTCGCAACCCTGCCGACAGACGCACTAATTAGTGAGTTGCGGAGCGCCACTAACAGATTAAGCCTGCACGGTGCATGGGCTATTCTGCGATATTATTGGAATGATGGTCGAGATGATTGACCAGGGCAGAAAAATTCGATCGACGCGTGCGCGCTAGAGCGCTGCGAGCCTGCGCAGTGGCGGCTGACTGGGCGAATCACACGGCGCCCGCTTGCCAGTTACATCCATCGCGTGTGGAGTTGGGCTTTGTTGGAGGCAACGACAGGTTGCAACCTGTCGCCTCTTCAATAACACCAGCACAGAAAGACAAAAAAAAAAAAAAAACTAAATGTGCGTGTCTCAGTCCAAAATGCATCTCCACTCCGAGCTCCAGCCAGTCCCTGCACTATGGGCGTGTGTGGAATTAACAAAAGAGGGATAAAAAAAGAGTGTGAGAATACAACCTGTCGAGTCACCGTTACATCCGACAACGCAACAGCTGCGCACATGCTGTGGACGTGCGGTTAACCAAGGTGAAAGAGGAAAATGAACAAAAGTGAAAAGGAAATGAGAATTAATAAAAAAAAGAAAATCATAATCATAATATATTCATCTATACAAATGTGGTATCGCATCGTTTCCACTTCTTTTTCTCACTCGCATCTGACAGATAGGAGAATGACCGTGTGAGGGACAAAACAAAAACAGCTTACTGCACCGACAAAATCTCCCCCAATTCCTTCACTATGATGCAAAACTGTCAGGTCTACGCGCCTGTGTGGACCCAACAATTGCACAGAGCAGACAATTTCCACAAACACGCGCCGCCCATGATGACTCTGGCTGCCACCAAGCCGCTGCAAGACTTCCTGAGCCCGCTGCGGACAGGCGATTCGCAGCTGTATGACGTCGCCTGCTCTTTTTCTAACGTCTTTCAAGACCTAGCCTCGAGCAGCGATGACAGCCTGTTCAGCCCGGTGCCGGTGACCTATCTGCCCAGCGGCCGCGAGAGTGGTCGGTTCCTGGCCGTAGATGTCGGAATCACCACGCTGAAAGTCGCCTTTATCGACCTGCTCGGCGAGACGGCGACGAGATCCCGCTCAATGAGCAACATGATTCGCAAAGCCCGCCACTCACACGTACGCCGGACTCTGGAAAAGGCATGGCGGATCGAGGACAGACTGAAGCACGACCAGCCGCATGAGCTGTTCTTATGGATCGGAAACTGCATCGCCGAGGTCGTCAAGGACGACTTACTGTCGTCGAACTCGTCTGACGACGCCCCACCCCACATCGAAACTGGCATTGCTTTCGGTCTTCCCATCCGGCAGGACTCGCTCGAAGAGGCGACGCTAATGCCGACGGGCAAAGGGTTCACTATTGACTCTGATCTAGACCTGCGAAACTCGATTCTGCAAGGCTACGAGCGCCATACTCAACAAAGAAATGATGACAACGATGAACAACGGTCGTCGAAGCGTCAACGGAATTACGTGCTTCCTAAGCTTAAAATCACCGCTCTCACCAACGACGCCGTTGCCACGCTGCTGTCGCTTTCGTATTCGATCAAGTCGTATCCCAACAGCCGTGTGGCAATGGGCATTGTCCTCGACGAGGGATGCAACGCAACCATCCCAATGACCCTGTCCGATCTCCATCCATCCAAAAGCCGGCCCATTGCAGCTCAGGAACCCCACGCAGCACAGACACTGGTCAGCACAGAATGGACGCTACACGGCGCGTCCTCGCCGCTTCACGATCACGGCATCATCACCAAGTGGGACATGCAACTCGACTCGCAGTCCGCCAGCCCGGGCTTCCAGCCGCTCGAGTATATGACGGGCGGCCGCTATATTGGCGAATTAGTGCGCATCATCTGCCATGACTACTTCACCAGCATACTCGGCATTTCCGAACGATCCCTTCCTTCAAACCTCATTCAACCATATAAACTCCGTTCAGATTTCATCATCAACATGGTCTCGGCGTATTCATCCACCACCACGCTCGCTGAGTGCTTGAACCGCGATATGCCCGCCCCGGCCTCTAGCGGCTGGACTTGGACCGGCAAGACAGCCAGCGTGCTTCGCGAAATCCTGCAGGCCGTGCAGGCCCGATCGGCCGCGCTGGTCGCCGCCGCCACTGTCGGTCTGTTGGCCTCCAACCACGAGATCTCGCTGCGGGATCCACGCACCCCGCCGTTCAGCCATAGTCTGCTACTGAGCTGCTCACCATCGAAAAGCTTCCACGAGATGACGTTTGGATCGCGCCCGACCGACTGGCGCGGCGGGCCCGAGGAGCTCGTGGTCGCCTGCATTGGCAGCGTGATTCAGCAGTATCCTAAGTATATTGAGAACTGCCAGCGGTATATCGACCGCTTGGTGATTCAGTGCGGACCGCAAGAAGGAGGCAAGAGTATCTTTCTGCGAGAAGCAGGTGATGGAGTTATCATAGGCGCAGGCGTTTTGGCGGGCATGGTTGGACAGAGGGCAAAACTATCATAGACATCCGAAAAGTTTATTTTCTTTCTTTCACTTTCATTTATTCTTTGGAAACGATTTGTATTATAGTGATTAATGTATACCAACTTGACGAGGAAGCAGTATAGAGTTTATGACGTATCCTACTCTCCTACCAATTTGAATATTTCTTTAATTAAATTCGATACATAAAAGTAGCGTAGTCAACCTGAAAAATTTCGTAAGCCTTAATATTTCCCATCTGAACAGGAGTATTTCTCATTAACCTGCGTGTTCAACAATGTTGTAGTTGTGTAGGTAGATCTGGTTGGCCCACCGCGCCAAGACCACTCGCCCGAAAAAAGCAGGCGGTCAGCGCAGCCACTCCACCACGATTGCCGCGCGAATGGAGATCCACGCGCAGCAGCGCAACATTTCAAGCAGCGACCAAGAACAAGCACCAAACCATTCTTACAATAGCGCAAGGCATAGCCATCCGGGCAGAGCGAGATGCCTCCATTTAAAGATGAGCATGTTTTGGTAACTTTCCTTTTCACCTCTAATTTTTTTTGTAGCATCTACTAATGAATACCCACACAGCTCATTGCTCCAGGCTCTCAGACTACCCTCGCGCAATTGGGGTTGCCTGAATCGTTCACACCAGCCAGCCACCGGTTTCCGACGCGCATGTTCCCCGCCGAGAAGAAAGGAGAGTATGAACCCTTTAAGATTCGCGCGAGACGGCGCGAGGTGCAGCCCGAGGTGCAGCCCGAGGTGGTGAATAATGGCGCGGACAAACCCGACGTCGAGATGGGAGAAGCGCCCAAGGTGGAGGGCGATGCAGCTGTCGAAAAGACGGAGGATGAGTCTGCTGAGGCAAAACAAAATGGCGGCGGCGAGACTGCTGCTCCTACTGCTGAGCAAGAAGCAGAGCAGCCCAAAGAGGAGATTCTGCTCGAAGAGGACATCATTTCAGACGAAGGAGCCGTGTACCCCATCCAAAACGGGCAGATTGTCGACTGGCCCTGCCTTTTAGCGTTGCTAGAGCATATTCACAACACGTTGAGCCCGCCCTTCCACACGCCGATCCTGGTTATATCCGAACCGGCCTGGACGGCGCGCGATCGCGAGATTCTGACGCAGTTCATCTTTGAAAAATTCAAGCCGCCGGCTTTCAGTCTGATGGATTCTGCTTTGGCGGCTTGCTATGCGTACGGTACCGTCACGGCTACGGTGGTGGACGTCGGTCATGGCAAGGCTAACGTGACCGCTGTGCTGGACTCGGTGATTCAGGAGCACGGCCGTGGTCTGGCTTTGCAGGGCTGCGGAGGCGAAACTATGACGGATCGGTTGGAGGAATTGCTGAAGAGCAAAGCCTTTACGCGAGAAATGTGTGAGCAGTTGAAGCGCAGCAATATCACCGAAATTCTTCCCCCAGGGACTCCGTTACCTGGTTCAAAAGAAGACGGCAAACAGGAATCCAACAACCCTGCTGCCGCCGCTTCGACGGGACCAGCAGATGGGAACAACGCAACAAAGGTTCCTCGCGGACCAGGACGCGGCACTCAAACCGAAAACAATGAAGGCGGTACCAATGGCGAAGATGAAGATGAGGGAGTCCTCGATGTCGCTGCCATCGTCACCAGCGGCAATACGAACGAGTACCTTGCTAAACGTGAAAAGGAAAAAGCAGACAAGGCAGCTAAAAAAGCCAGTGAAACGGCCAACAAGCCAATCCGGCTGCCGAATGCTAAGCGCGAAAAGGCAGGCTTCCAGTTTGAAGAATTCGTCCGCATTGATGATACGGCTCAGTACATGCGCCAGCGGCGAGAGATTGAAGTTGGTCTTGAGCGATTTCTGCTTGCGACTCCTGGCAAGGAGCGAACAGAGCGTGGCAGCAGTGGTATTTTGGAGGACTTGGCGGCTCAGATTCACCATACCATTCTGTCGGTGCCCGAGATTAACAAGCGAAGCGAGCTGTGGGATAATTTGATTATCATTGGCAACGGCAGTCGTATTCGAGGTATTTATATTGATATACCGATATAATTGACTAAACGAGTCCAAAACAGTTACTAATTGAATACAGGTTTCGTTCCGGCGCTTCTTTCCACCATCACCCAAAAATACATCCTCTCTCCTTCGACTGGCATCTTCACCTCGGAGCTGCCCTCGAACCTCTCCACACCGCTGGCTACCGGAGGCACCAACACACCAGCGCTTCCTGGCCAGATAACGCCAGGCCCTCTAAATCACCCGGCTGCCCACGGTGTCAACCCGCTACTTGTCGCGGCGACTCACGCCAACGCGCCGCCGGCAACGCCTAACATGCACGACCCCGCGTACATGGCAGTGCACCGCCCATCCGGCCATGGACAGACGCCAACAAGCGTCAGAACAGTAAAACCAGCAGATTACTTCCCGGAGTGGAAAGACCAGGGCGGCAGCAACGCGCCTGGAGCGACGGGGGCCGGTGGCACAGCGACGTCTGCGAATCCGGCGGCGGGTGCTGTGCGGCCGGGCATGGAGGAGGCTATATTCCTGGGCGCGCAGATTGCGGCCAAGATTGTCTTTATCAATGACAATCAGGGCCAGTACAAGGGCTACCTGCCGCGGTTAGAGTATAACGAGAACGGGCCGTCGGCGATCCACGAGTATGCGCTGATGTAGTTGTCAGCGTTGTCTGTATTGGTGCTATTGGATGGAGTCATGGCTGGGACGGACTACTGTATTCTATTTTTAAAATTTTTTTTTCAATATACAATGTTGAATGGTGATTGAATGACTTTTAACATCAATATTTCTATACAGGTCACGTGATAAATTTACAGATCGCCACCGCTAGTACTATTGCGGTTAGTGTATATCGCCGATAACGAGATCCTACGGCAACTTGGTTCTTCACTCTCCATTGCTTTTAACGTCACTCTCTACTTCATAGATCTCCTTCTTCGATCTGTTTGAATAATATCTGATCTTCAAATACCGCCACGATGCCTCGCGCCGAAGCCGGCTCTACAAAGGCCGTGGCCAACAAAATGAAGGCCAAGGGCCTGACGCGATTGCGATGGTACTGTCAGGTACGTAACTTTGCTCTTCAACTTTTTACGTCAAAGTTAACTAACATGATGCATTATAGGTCTGCGAAAAAGCCAACCGCGACGAAAACGGATTCAAATGCCACGTCCAAAGCGAGTCGCACGTTCGCCGCATGCTGCTCGTAGGCGAAAGCTCGAAAAAGGTCATCGACGACTACTCCAACGAGTTTCTGCGCGAGTTTGTGAATTTGCTGAAAACCTCGCACGGGGAGAAAAAAGTGCATATTAATCATTTCTATCAAGAAGTGATTGCGAACCGGCATCATATCCATATGAACTCGACCAAGTGGACCAGTTTGACGCAGTTTGCGGGGCATCTTAGTCGGGAGGGTATTTGTCGGTTGGAAGAAACGGAGAAGGGCCTTTTTATTAGCTGGATAGATAATAGCCCCGAGACTCTGCGCCGCAGGGAGGCTGTTATGAAGAAAGAGAGGCAGGACAAGGGCGACGAGGAGAGGGAGCAAAAGCAGATTCTGGAGCAGGTTGAGCGCGCGCGCAAGGCCGAGTTGGCCAAGGCAGAGCGCTCGGCAGCGACTAAAAGTGATGAGGACGACAAGCAGCAGGAGGAGGGCGATGCGACGAGCAAGATGCTTCTTGAACGCAAGGACGGCGACAAGGTCAAACTCAGCTTCGGCGCAAAACCTGCTGCTGCACCAACAAAAGAGACTGCTACGACTACTTCTTCCGAATCGCCATCAGGAGGAGTTTCCGCCAAGCCGGCCGAAAAACTGTCCATGTCGTTTTCGTCGAAACCGAAAAACGTCTTTGCCGCGAAAAAAGCGAACAACCCCTTGGCCGGAAACAAGAAATCCGCATTTGTGCCGCAGCAACAAAAAGTGTCACAGCAGGAATTGATTATGCGCAAAGAGATGGAACAGCAGAAGAAGAGAACGGCGTCAGGGAATGTGTTTGAGGGAGGCAAGAGGATGAAGATTTCTTAACCGATTTTTAAGGCACTGAACATTATAATATTTTATAGCAGCGCAGTTGAACACTGCGCCCCCGTCTCTCCATTCTTGCAACACCGAGATAACACGAGATGAACCGGTCGTGCGAAGCACAAGAACCTCGTCCATGACAGGTTCAGAATGGGTTAAAGAGCATTGAATAGAGGGTATGGCATTTTTATCTAAATAAGCGCTATTACATACTATTGTAAATAGATACGAGGAATAATTCAATCTGTTGCTTGAAAATGCTGAATAACAGGAGAAAATATCAAGAATATAAAACCGATAGGTGATAGATATCTGTGTTCACTTAATGAATCGATCTAGCCTCTGTATCAAATCGCGGACACTTAGATGCTCGTCCTCGGGTTCGTGGTCATGCTTCTTCTTGTGTTTGAATTCATCATGCTCACGGTCGTGCTCGTGGTCATGTTCCTGGTCAATGTCGAGTTTGTGCTCGTCTTCAAGCTCCAGCTCCTCCGGACGCGGCGGCACAATAACCGACAAGGTGAGATGCACAACACCTTCTTTTACTGGGATATTCGAAACGCCAACATGGCTGTGCTTGTTGAGCACAATGTGCGTGATGCGATGCAAGTGGTGGATGTCGATTGCGACGGGTTTGCCGTGGAAAAGGGTTGGGAGATCCAACTTTATGAACAACAACACTCAATAAACAGATGTCTTAAAAAAAAATAAAAGGTTGGGGACCTACGTGTTGACTATCACGAGCAAAAGTCTCGTTCGCATCGTTCGGCGCCGAATGGTGGTAATACGCATCCGAATAAACCGTGTGGTCCGGAACAAGATGGTATTTGAGCAGCGCCCTGAGATATTTCTCGCCGGCGCGACTGAACAAAAACGCATTGATTTTCGGGCCAAGTTTCTCAAAGGCGCGATTTGATGGCGCAAATAGGGTTCCCTTGTGCCCAGAGATCTCGTTAATCAGGCCGGTTTTGACGAGGGCAAGGTTCAGAGTGCTGAAGATGGAGGGTGCCAGGTCGATGGTATCTGCGGCGGCGAGCGGGGGGATGAGGAAGTTGTTGATGCCGTGAATGACGCCGTTGGAAGCGAACTATATAATTATCTTATCAATCATAAATCTTCCGGGTTAAATAGGGGGCAATGTTACAATATCAGCGCGGATCACACGCGCGTGAAAGTTGAGCAACAACCCCTTGAACCCAGCCTGAGTGCTAATCCGCTGCGGAAACTCGTCTTCCAGTAGAGTCGGTACAGTCTGGACGTCGAAAAAGTCACGAGCGGTAAACACCTTGGGAGAGGCGTGGTACTTGAGCCAGTTAAGCACGGCAGCCTTGCTGATGTTTTCGGGCTTGTGGTGAACATTTTTGAACGCTTCGTCGACTGGGACAAAGACGGTGTAGTTTGCTGCTGTTGAATTGAGGTGCTGCACAACTTCTTCGTACTGGTTAATGATGCGCGTCAGGATGCGAGTGTGATTGCTGCTGGAGATGAGCTGATATATGGTCTGGTTGTAGACTCGGTGGTGGCCGTCTGAGATGTTTGTTAGTACACACAACCGGCAACAAGAAAAAGATATAACTACCTGCATGTGGCTTTCCATGGTCAGACTGGCCAAAGATGTGTCTGAACTTTCCCTTGATTTTGTCGAAAAAGCCCGGCTTGTGGTGAGGACGCATGTCAAACACATCTCCGTCGTGGTGTTGATGGTGTTTTGCAGACTCTTTTCTGTCCTTTTTCTCTTTTTTCTCTTTCTTTCCCTTTGCATGAGGGCATTTTTTCCCCTTGGCCCGCAGTCCCTCTGCGCGATGGCCATGACCATGGCCGTGATCGCCATGAGCAGCAAACTTCTGCAGTCCTTCGGCAACATGGCCAGCGAACCGAGGCAGATCTGGCAGCACTAGATGCCCAACCTCATTGACCTGTTCATGTTGACCATTATCATGATGAGGATGAGTATTTTCGGCTTCCGAAAACACGGACAGAACCTGCTGCTCGTCCGGCAACACAAAGCCGGCAGCCAGAGGCGCAGCAGCGAGGAGAAGAAGCGGAAAAGTCTTCATGTGAGGGACTGTAATGTTGATATTTGGAATAGTGACAAATTTGGATATCTACATAGGCGGTACTTTGAGCATCTAGGATAATAATCTGCAGAAAACGCTGTCAAAGCAGCACTTGATTCATGACGATGAGGGTTACGCGTCATCGGAGCTAGAGGCCGAGCCGGGTTAGCGCTGTACTAAAGCCGACAGAATTACCATTTCTTCGTATTTTTTCTTCTTCTCAGATGCTAGTTATATCTTTATTATTGTAGTTAATATTACATTTATTATTCAGCCATGCAGATTATGCCTTAGAAAACTGTAGTTAGGTGGCGTAGACCCTACGTATGCCGTAGGCTTCGAACTATAAGCGGTGTCTACATGACGCATATAAACGAGAAAACAAACATCAATTGACACTGATGATTCAAACTTTTTCTAGGAACTGAACCTAGCAAATAATAATAAACATCAAACCTGTTAGCGAGTGATATATGGTTTGATTACAGCCTGATACAAAGGTGACATGGCTACAGTTTTCAACTAGTATAGAGCAGCGACCCTTTTTCCCATCTTGAAATTAGCATACTAATATCTATTGGCTCTGATAAATCACTATTTGAAACAAGCATTGCGATTAATAATTCCCAATTTAGGCAGTATCGTTTATGTCTCGACTTTGGCACTACAACCGAGCCAATACAATGACTCAATGAGAAATACAATGTACAATTAAAACAACCTTATATGACCTTGGTGATCCAATTTTTTTTTCTTAGAAAAGAGATTAATCGACAGATATATACGTAATGATATGATGATGATGGGATTGAATTGAGTTTCGTAAGGCTGAAATTTTAATTTTCAGCATTCCTAGTTCGGCAAAGTCGTAAACTACACGGTTCTAAAAATACCGTGTGCTGGATTTTCCGGTGGATTTGCAATTCACCTCACTTGCTTTTACTCACCCCCTTTTGCTCCCCACATGTACTTACGAGACTGGCATTTCGGATGATAGCTATGAATAGCTAAAAGGATTACTACCTGATCAAAGCCATGAGCCCTGGTCGCATCGGAAACATTAAATCAAAGACCGGGTGCGACACATGCAAGTCAGTTGTCCCAGGAACCCAAAAGCCACTGTATTTTAACATCCATGCTCGCAGAGTTCGCCGTATAAAATGTGGCGAAGAGAAACCACACTGCCTGAAATGCACTAGTACAGGGCGTGCGTGCGCCTATAGCGCCTCTTCTCGCTCAAAAATCACCGAAAAGCCCCAGCAAGACACATGCATCACGCTCTTCTCAGGTCACGGATCGCGAGAACGCCGTGCATTTGAATACTATTTTCACAAAGCCGGCCCAATGCTTTCCGGTTTCCTGGACCAGGACTTTTGGTCAGGTTCAGTGCTCCAAATTTGCCGTGTAGAGCCTGTCATCTGGGATGCAATCATCTCGCTCAGCGTGCTCTACGAACGACCTCCCATTCACGAGACACTGCCCTGGTTGCTTGTGAATAATCCAGCTGAAGTACGACATGAGTATCATCGTGATGCGCTCGTCTGGTACTCGCGCTCGCTGGCTCTTCTACGGCAGCGTATTGACCAGGGTACGGTAGAACCCATGGCAGCCTTGGTCAGTTGCATTCTATTCATTGCCATCGAGCTCTTACAGGGGAACCGCAAAGCTGCTAAGATTCTTTACAAAGAGGGAGCCCACATAATGGCTGGTGCCATGTCAACGACCACATTTCCCGCAACTCTTGAGCCCATGTTCCGCCGTTTAGGAACGTCGGTCTTAATTACCAGTGAATCATTAGAAGATAGCCCAGGCCTTCACCTGGACTTGCCACACGAGCATTTTACATCCATCCAAGAAGCAAGGAACGTTCTGTATAGCATTGTAGCTGAAGTGAAGACTCTCAACATCGACGCCAAGGCTTATTTACGCCGAACTGAATATGGCCAGCTACATAAAGTATCAGAACTGCTGGCCAGACAACAGCGTCTGAAAAGCCGACTCGCTAAATGGAATCGTCTCTTTACGTACTTTAAGTTTATGCATGGTTCCAATGTTGACGGCGCAATCGCGACTCTTCTTATGACCTACACAAGTATTTCCATTGAAGCAGAAGCCACACTGAGTTTTGACCAAGGCATATATGACGCCTTCGAAACTGAATTTGCCCAGATAATTGACTTGGCACCTACCGCGGTGGCTTGGACACGCAACTCAGAAGGAAAGCAACCTCCATTCATGTTTGAGATGGGTGTATTCCTCCCCCTCTTCGTCACAGGGCTCAAGTGTCCCTTCCCCAAGCTACGCCGCCAGGCATTACGATACATGTTGGATGCCCCTCCGGCGCAAGGGCTATTCATGTGTAGTCCTGCTGTTCATGTTGTGGCCCTTTTGATTGAGCTAGAGGAAAACCCCGACACCTTCTCCCCAGGAGAAGCCTCTCAATTATCTGATCTGCTGGCCAAACCAGGGCATATCCCACCCGCCCAGCATCGCACATGCGATTTCAGTGTATCTTCAGTCGTGGATGGGGAGGGTAAGACTAGGAGCTGGCTAAACTATACAAACTGCTGTTTTGACAAAGAAGGGAGACCATTTTTCATAGAGAAGAGGGTATCCATGTCATAAATCCTGCCCGTTGCCTTATTAACAATTGAAACGCAAATACAGCGATAGACTGAGACCAAATGTGGTGAAAACTATTTCTCAGCATTGCCCCAAATCAGTATTGACTTTCTTTTGCTTCAAGGTCAACTCCGTGAGCAGTAGCTTCACCACAGTCTTGTACCCCATATTTTCCGCATACTCTAGTATTGCCTGTCCACTGATATTTTTAATGTCCAGGTCCACTCTACCTGTTTCAAGCAAAAGTTGAACTACCTTGTCATGTCCGTTCTTTGCCGCATAGCACAAGGGTGTAAACCCGTTAAAAAGATCTTTAAAGTCTGGATCGACTTTCTTCTGTGCAAGGAGCAGTTTGACTACCTTTTCATGGCCCTTCTCTGCCGCAAGTGACAGAGCTGTTCGTTTCTCACGTCCTGCCGTGGAGTCTGGGTCGGTCTTTTCAGTCGCAAGCAGTAGTTTTACTACCCCATCATGGCCGTTTCTTGCCGCACATGTTAGAGGCGTCTCCCCGAAGCGGCCACCTGCTCTATCTGGATCGACCCTGTTTGTATCAAGTAGCAATCTAATTATCTCATCATGCCCATTTTCTGCTGCGTAATAGAGTGGTGTACGCCTATTGTAAGGATCTCGAGAATCTGGGTTGACTTCTTTCTTCATGAGCAACAGCCTCACCACCCTCTCATACCCATTCTCTGCTGCATACGACAGCGGTGTTCGTTCATTTTCGTCTCTAGGGTCTAGGCTGATGTGTTCTTTTTCCAAAAGCAGCTTTATTACCTTATAATGTCCGTTTTTTGCTGCATATAGCAACGGCGTCTCACCATCGGAGTCAGAGTTCAGGTCGATGTCACTCTCTTCAAGTAGTAGCTGTACCACTTCATCGTGTCCATTTTCTGCTGCATAGGAAAGTGGTGTCCGGCCATAGGAGCTCTTAGAATCCAGATCAACGCTACCTGTCGCACGTAGCAACTTCACCACAGTGCTATGTCCGTTTTCTGCCGCATATGACAATGGAGTTCGTTTATAATAGTCATACTTGTTGTCTGGGTATGCGCCTTTTTCTATCAAAAGCTTGACCACTGCCTCGTTCCCATTTTCTGCAGCATATAACAGTGGCGTTCGACCAAACAGGGCGATCTCCCGGTTCGGATCAGCGCCAGCTTCAAGGAGAATATTCACAATCTCCTCGTGCCCCTTGTCTGCAGCCAGTGAAAGCGGCGTTCTTATGCCATCGGCAGTACCAAGAGGCTCTGGATTAGGATTTGCACCTTTCTCCAGTAGCAGCTTTGTTATGGTAGTATGCCCATTCAAAGCTGCAAACCACAGCGGCGTCCATGAGCTCAGCCCCTCGGAATCTGGTTCAGCACCATTTTCTAATAGCAACTTAACCACCCCTTCATGCCCGTTTTTTGCGGCGGCAGACAGGGGCCTTTCATCCCGGGTATCCTTACATTCCATATCGATTCCATCCTTTGCAAGGAGCAATTTCACCACCTCCTCATTTCCCTGTTTTGCGGCCCTAGATAATGGAGTGCATCCGTAATCATCCTTGGCATTTGGGTCGTGTCCTATCTCAAGTAAGGTCGTGGTTACATGCACCAGTCCGAAGTAAGCTGCAAGATGTAGTCCAACCACTTTTTTTAAAGGCTGCTTAAAGAGCATGTAACTGGGACCTTCAATCACGTGGGTACAGCCCGACATTTTTACCTCATCATCTAGGAGTGATATTATTTGCCGTGTTGCCTTTGCTGACGCTTCACGAGCATGATGTCCCCAGTTTCGGGAGGCATAATCATACAGACCATGACGCTGGAATCGCGCCTTAATATCCCCATCTGTTAAACAAAAGCCCAGAGCAAAAGTATCAAACGATAGGTAGGTTACACACGTCTCTGTGATATTGGTTTCAGCAACAGGGAACCAATGGCTTTTGGTTTTCTCGAAATATTCTTGCGTTGTATAGTGAACCAATCGAATGGTGTCACTTTCTTCGTCAGTCGTGACCAACCCGGCGCACACGGACAATATATCCTCGATTTGCGGTATATTATCCAAATCAAGTGCAGTGTTCTCGGGCTCTACGGCAAGAGCCTGTTGAAGTTCCCATTTTGTCAATGGTCTCTTTGCGCATGTAATCCATGAAAGAACTTGTATAGCAAGTTGCCGTAAATCCGGCTTCTGGCCATTGATCCTGTCCATAGTTTCCTTGTATGCATCAGTTAATGCCTCAAGCATGTGTCCGTCACCAAGCTTAAGTTTTTGGTTCTGGAATTGTTTCAATGCGTTTCGAATCTTTGTGGTTGTAGTTTTGTCACTGAGTAAACCGAGGTAGATCTGTGCTAGCAGAAACCTAAATATCGGTCAGCCCATTCCTCACAGGTTTTGATTAATTCAGCACATACATTCCGTCCACAGTATGTGAAATCACATGTACAATCTCTTCCAGCAGTTGTCGATTCTCGGCTCTGGTGACAAAAGGCCGTAGCTCATTCGCATGGCCTTCAAGATATCGTTGTATGTCTTCCTCACTTGCACGAATTTCTATTGACGGGTGTCCGTCAAACCTTTCCATAATATCTGGAACAAACCTCGAGGTTGCAAAGATGTTTACTTTGCAGCTGGCCTGAATGTTAAAAACCTCGGTTAAGAATCTGGCTCGATTGCCACCAGCTTCTTGACATTCATCGATGGCATCGATGATGATGAATACTCTAGAATACACAGAAACCACAGACCGGAGAGCCTCGGAAATTTCATGCAGCAAGGGTCGTCTCCATCCGATGTAGTGCTTATTGTGAAGCAATTTCACCTTTTCTGGAAGAGAAGAGGTGCGTTGGCTTAACTGTTTCAGCAGACTCATCAAAAGGTCCTCGGTTTTTTGGTGGTCATGCTGTCGGAAGTTACAATAGAGATATGCAATGCCAATGTCCGTGTTATCTTCGAAAAGTCTTGTCAATTCTTCGATTATGATCGATGTGAGAATAGTCTTTCCTGCTCCCGGAATACCTGGGCAGAACAGAATCCCTTGGTCTGTGTTCAGCCATGTCTGATAGTGTGTGGTTTCTAAAAGCCACCGGCCTGTTCCAGGCTGTCGTCGACCAAGGAAATCACTCTGTTGATGTCCATAGTCAACTTCCGTGAGCCAGTTTAGAATTTCTTGACGATCTTTATCATCTTGCCGGAGCTTCATATAATGGATATTCTTTTCTGCAGCTTCAGAAATGTAGCTACGCAATCAGCGAATATGACTATATTTCAACATTGGAACCTGATATATACCTTTTCACCTCGCTAACTGGCATATGAAAGAAAAGCTGTCTAGCATATGCCGCCGCTACTGCTGCTGCATATCCGTGCCATTTGTCATTCTTGTGAGAATCACAGTAGTCTGAAATCCCACGAATCACAAGACAAGGAAAATCTACCAAAGCACCTGCTGCCTCAGTCTCAAAGCACAGAAGATTGTACTGATCTGCTAGCCGATCTCGTACTGTAGCGTCCTTGACTACCAGTTCTCCCGATGCAATAGTTCCTCTATGCACTGCAATGTATGAATCATCATCCTCATCAGTTGGTCTTTCGACGCGCTGTAAAGGGTCGCATTTGGCCTCGTGGCAGGACAGTCCGGGCTTTGGGTGTATGTAGTTTGGCTTATACAAATGATCTTGCGCCGTACCTGGGTATTTGAATCGCCGCAGTCCTCGGATTGTTGTGTCTATTTTCTTGATGTTTTCATTGAGAGGGTCATTTCGCGACATGGCTCGGTCCACCGCCAGATCTTGTGCAGCATTGAGAAGTATGGCTGGCGGAGGAGCGAGGGCACCGGTGCGCTCGAACTCGTGAACTTTTGCTTTTCCATGGTCGTATTGAATCGCACCCGAGTGGCCGTCTGCAGGCTTGCTCACGACAACATGTCCGAGTCGTATCACCCCTTCGTCAGTTTCAACCGGAACACCGCCTCCGATGCCAACCAAAAGGCCAAATTTTAGATTCGGAAAGGTGTTTCTCATTTGTGTAGCAACAGCAGCTGTAGAGGTATTGCCGGTAATTGGGAGTCCTGCAATGACGACATTATGCCCGGCAATTTCTCCAAGATTATACACGTTATGATCGCTTGGTGGTTGCTTGAGGCGTTCGTGTTTGTCGTCTAGCATTGACAATGCAGCGATTTGTTCCACTTCCAACGGGCAGATCCATCCGACGTTGTAGTTTTCATGGTTGAGTTTCTTCGACATCGCATGGACTAATCTCTTCTGTGTACAACTTAGTCTCAACATCACAATCAACACAATACCTGGTTGATAAACATCTGTGTCTGCTATCTAGAGATTCACGTTTCATAAACTTCAATCTAAAGACGCTCAGATACTATCAACTATAGACACCCTGACGAGAAAAAGAAGAAGTACGAGTACAAACATGAACGTTTGAATATTAAATAGTAGTGAGAGCGGCGCCGTCTGGCCAGAAGGACTGAGAGGGGAAAACTTTTGTTTTTCCATGAATCTGTAACATCAGCCTTGCTTATGAAAGCCTCTAACCAACAGAACGCAAAGATCATCATGTCGTGCGACTAACTGGGAGTGATCATTTCTGATTGAACGAGTCCTGTTGTAAGCGCCGTGGCGCTGTCGACCCCACCAAAGAGCGCGAGGCTGAGATTAATACGTGTAATTTCTAAGCTACAAATATTTTTGTTTTCTTTTGGGCATGAAAAAAAAAACGATAGAACATACCTAAAACGGAATTTACAAGTAGAGATTTAGCTCAGCACTAGAATGTCTGATAGAATAAATATTCTAGATCTTAATAAACATAGCCTTTTGGCTTTATTATTAGAGTCAATCAAAATTAAAGTCATAGCGTTTTTGTTATTATATTTTCCATCTATTAATAAATTTAATAATAAATATTTATAGGCTGGTAGAGCTTTTATATAATAATTAAATATAAATATATAGAATAAGATATTATTAACTTAACTAGTGTCAAAGCATTTACATATTTTAATAGTTGTATTGCCCACTTAAAGTTATATTTATTCTGTGCTTTAAATGTCCTTTATACTATATAAAAATTAGTTTATTAAAAGTTTTAAAACCAAAAGAGGTATTGATGTACTTGGATCAGTGATGAGTTATTTGATAATTATTACTTCGCGCGCAACTGGACATCTTGCTCTTTATACTAAAAATTTAAACGCGATCCGCAGACGGTCAAAGACAGAATTATTGCCTTCCTTGTTATTAGTAGCTTGTTCCTTGAGGGTTGACAATGGGATTACAACACTCGTTTCAGTACGCGGTTAGTCGAACATCAAGTAATTGCGTATTATAACGGTGTCAATTGGTAATAATTTATAGAGCAAGTTAACTTGTTCGATGTGTATTCCGAGTTCTGCACCATGCTGTGGACATTGAATACTCGCCATTTACTTCGCAATAAAACCATCAATGAACTTGGCAATCTGCTCCGCCAGAGCCTGAGGCTGGCTCACAAAAGGCATGTGCCCGGTCTTAAAGTTCACAACGTCCCATTCGACCTTGGACTTCTCCAGCCACAGATCCTGCAATGACGAAGGGTTACAACAGTCGTCCAGTGTACGCACATACGCTTTTCTACCATCAAACGCACTCTCCGCCCAGGCCGGGGCAGTAGCAGGCGTTTCAAAAGCTCGGAGTGCGTGTGGCTGCATTAACTTATCCAATTCCGGCTCAAGAGCACGGTCGCAGTCATTATACAAAATCTCCATAGCCGGTTCGATGAGAGCAAGCCCCTGAGATGGCTAGGAACAAATTATTAATACCATGTAGTTTTGATCGCGGTTGTTCTAGGTAGACCGTACCTTGTTGACTTTGATAAAAGGAGGGTAAGCACCGCCTACAGCAGTGAAGAGAGATTCTCCATCAAGTGTGATATTTCCCGCCACGTAAATAAGGCCGATGACGCCAGTATCTTGACCTTGGGATCTTCTGGCCTCCTTTGCAAGCCCTTTTGCTGCACCACCTGCAACAACACCCCCGTATGAGTGTGCGAGGATGACGACATCTTTACCATGGTCGTTCAGAAGAGGGAGTAATACGTTTTCGCGCAAGAAAGCGATATCCTGAGAAGAGGACACTTTGGTCGGATCAGAAGGGTTGCAACTTGGGTATGATCCTGGATGTGTTGCGTATCCAGCTTTGTCCAGATATGGTAGCAATCTCTCGAAGCCTTGAGGAGTGCCAAAGGCACCTGGAACAATAACGATCACTAAGGGTTTCGCTGAAGACATAGTGACTTGAATGTTGAAAACAGGTTGCGAATTTGTTGTGTTGAATATTATTGCTGAGAAGAAAAAAGCTGAGAAGCCCGGATTGCTACCAGGAGTGAATAAAGAAGGCAGAGAGGCGGGTTAATAATAATAGTTGGCGGTAGCTGTTGGTCATCAATTATACTTAAATGTATCCCTACAGATTTGAGCACGGATTTACTTTCGGGAGGGGCGGAGATGTCAATGTTGGTGATACAGCACGGCGTACATGCACCTACAGGTGGGGGCTAAATAGTAGTTGCATACGGAGAACACCATACACATGTAGTTGCCCAGGTGTGAGATACAGTAGTCAATAATAATAACGTAATCGGTAAGCCATCCGGCCCCTTCCGCCCGGAAACGCGTTCTATATCGATTCTACAACTTCAACGCGTCAATATGCTACCAATTCACAAAAAAAATCCTTTAAAATCAGCTAAAATAGAAAAAAAAGATCCAATTGGCTATTTCTAATTTTAAAAAATAGAAATATTTCAAGTATTTATAAAGCTATACGGATCTATACTATTCCTTATATAACTCTCCAAGACTAATTAAAGAAAACCTAATATAAAAGTACAAAACACACTAACAATTATAAACTAACCAAATTTAAAGAGAAATCGCTTATCTAATAGATATTAGATCTAAATAAGCGAGGATTGCTTTCTTAATTATCTATAGTGTCAAATCTTCGACCAACAACTCGTTATAAGATGTAGATCTTAGTGGATATTCTACTAATAGAAGACAATTAAGTAAAGAGATAAGCAATTCTAATTTATGACATCTGGAATGTCAACTGGTATATTTTCAACATTGAAAATCGTTGACCGAGCCTAATTTTTAGAAATTCAATGTTACCTATGTAATATATATGTCCACATAGCATTGATTAATTGATGTTTCAAGCACACCGCTAAATTTCAGTATCTAGGCTGTTCCCACAAGCCCTGACATCTAACCTACCAACCAGATCGACAGTGTTGACTTGGAACATAAGTTTTCTAGAAGTATTGACTCGGGAGCTAAATATACTTAAGTTATATGATACATACATATCGCCATGGCGAGGCAGTATAAGTAAATGGAGAACGCAATGTTTGAAATCACCAGTTGACCATCACAAGCAGTTCAATGTTTACTGTTTACCATATATACATACTACGTACTACATGCGTTTCCTAATCCAATGAGTACTTCCTGGGATCTGGACATGGAGTAATGTAATAAATTTTTATTCACTTCAAAAGCACTAGTCACAGCATTGCCACTTTTTCCTCTTTCTCAGTCTCTCTCCTTTCTCCACAATTCTTCAATGACTTTCGACTTTCAAAGCGACTGGCTATCCGACAAATGACCCTTCACGACATTAATGTAGCTACGGCGGTCGGGACTAAACATCTCTGAAATAATTGGAATATTGGCACGGACGAGTGTGCCGGCCTTGATAAAAGTTTTCCCAGGCATAGAACCCGGCTGGGAGAAGAGGCTGCTTCCACAATCTAAATCATGTTAGATGTTACATAATAATATTGGAAGCCCCAACACTCTATCATGCCCGAATCCAACTCACCTCCACAAAAGAAATGCCGATTTTCCATGTCAGAGTAACGCCCTAGCCGAGACCAAACTTTAGGATTGCCTTGCGTGACTGAAAATGTTTCAGTCTGAACAACCACGTTAGCCGAAAAAGCGCTGCCGGTCCATTTCTGGCAGTCAGTGCAGTGACAGATCCAAGTGGTTGCAGGGACTCCTAGTTATCGTTGGCTCTAGTGTTCATCAAGGTCGAGGATGAGGCTTACCGGAATATGTGTAGTTGATATTGTTGCAAGCGCAACTTCCACTGCCAGGCATTTTAGGGTGGTTGATGGACCTCTGCTGAACCTGGTATGTTTCAAAAATAATAATTGTGCCGTAAAAAGACTTAGATAAGTTATCAAGACGGGGATAAAGAAGGGAAATGAGGAGAAGCAGGAGAACGCAATATTTATATCCTTAACCTAACTGAAAAGAACTCCGGCAAACAGTATCATGTGGGCTGACGGTTTCAAACAAAGATACCAAAATACCGCCACGGTGGGTAGCAAACAACCGAAGTTAAAGTAATTTGACTCCAAATTTGCTCCCGAACTAAAGTCGACGTCAAAGGGAACCTGGTTTCATTACAAACACCATAGAAGGACAATACTAGCTTGACTGGAGCGCAACTTTATATGGTAGTATTCAGCCAAATAAGTTCTCGGCAATCTTTGTATGGATAAGTCGTCGTGTAAGATTATGTTCAGACAATGTTCTACCATAAAAGCTACTATATTACCTTGAATTGATAATTGATCAGGAAAGCAACTCAAGTTGGCTAACAACATCCTATGCCATCGGGTTTAGTTTTTGAAGGAAAAAACAAATCCAAATTATTCCACAGTTGTCTATCACATGTGCCAATATGTCAGCTAAAGGCATTCATTGTCTAGCACCCAGTCACAACTGAATGGGTTCAAAGAACAGGCACTCATCACACAAAGAAAGCGGGCTTAGTCTTTTGGGCAGAATGAGTTTGTCTTGCGCATTATTTATCCGCGTCTCCTTAATAAATATTGGCAATTTCACGATTCTAGAATGTTCAAGCTTCCTCTCATAATCCCTGGCCTTTTCAAGTGTTATGACTGCCTTAATCCATTCAATGACTTACGCAATCAATCTTATGTTCTGTTTCTAACACGCTGCTTTGTGTTTAATCCAGGCATATACTGACTAACAATTCAATGTTGCACAGCATAGTTCCCTACTACGGAATCAAATAAAAGCATCCGCCGTGAGGATCGATACAAAAGATGCGCAAAGCAATTACATAGTTCGGTCGTAATTGTGGATACCAGGCATTGCGGGTTGGCAGGCCATTCAAACCTACTTCTGATTTGTCAGATCTAGATTAGACTCACGCCCGTCGGCCTAATTGTGGGGCTGTGTGTACATACTGCAAGTACGTAGCTATCTTAACATTTAATACTTCATACATAGCAAGAGGTGAAAAGTATTAATAACGGCAAGTTCGCCCATCTCACAGCTTCTACGCTCGCATAGGCGGTAGGCTTCGTACTACTCCAACACCGGCAGTTCAAGAGGAGGAGACGGTTTATTTGGTTACATTTGAACTGGAAGAGGAAGAAAATAAAGCAATTGAAAGGAAAGCTAGGTTAAATAAAGTGCATGTAGCATACTTGGGCCCGTTGACAAGACAGGCTTCCAGAATCATACAACGATGATGAGTAAAATACATATCATTTGAACGATCATAGCAAAGCCGATAACTTCGCTCAGATCCCGGCCGGCCATTATCCAAGCTGGCGGGTTTATTGTGCAAAGTATAGCTTAATACCATCAAAAATTGCGAATCCCTGAATTTAAGCTCACAGCTGTAGTATCCAATCGAAAACACAGAAAATAACAGCTTAAATAATAATGGATATATTTAAACAATTCGAAAGCACTGGAGCAGAATTGGACGTTAATCAGTACATGTATATAACATTGAAAGTCAATTGACGACGGGAATCAAAATTTTTAGTCTATGATGCTACCATCACGGCTTTTCAGCCAGCATCTTCCTTGTAGTATCTACATCCCTCGGTACAAAGCGCACATGATGAACACGCGGCGTCACTCTAGAGTTCTCGTCATCTAGCAAACCCTTCAGCGGATCAGCAGCATCCGAACCCAAGTCCCCGTCAGCGGGCAACAACTTGAAATGCGCGATCAGATGCAGGAACACAGTGTAAAGAACTTTACTGGCGAGCTGACTGGCCACACACATGCGTCCTCCAATGCCAAAAGCGTACTGGTGCTGATGAGACTGGTTCTCGCCTTCCAGCCAGCGCTCGGGGGCGAAAGTGTCAGGGTCTGGAAAGACAGTAGGGTCTATTGAAGTGTTAGTGAAAATTCAGAGAGCTGTGATCTGGGTGGAAAGTGAATAGTACCTCTCGAGCAGGCCCATGAATTCAAAAACACCATAGTCCCTGCTGGAATAACGGCCCCGTTCCACAGGACCTCCTTATGAGTCGCCTTTGGCAAAGCAAGCCTCAACACAATGAAATATCTCCCAATCTCCTTTGTCAGGGCCTCAATATACTCAACCCGCGAGTGCGCAACATCGGGGTCTGTGAGCAACGTCGGATCCGTTTCCTGGATAGCCTTGTACGCTCGCTCTTGCAAGTCCGGCCGATATGCCAGAAAAATACACGCCCACATGAGCGTACGCTTGCTTGTGTCCGCCCCGGCCATCATGCTGAGGCTTATACTCAGCAACTCACCCTCGGAAAGCCCCTTGCTGTCTGGGTCTTTGAGCACGTTTCCCTGGATACACGGCTGGTCTGTTCCCAACGCAATCTCCTCGCGGAGCCGGGCTTGTAGCTTAGCATGATAACCATGGCGGCGCTTTCCTACAGACGCGAGATGGGTACCATCTTTGAGACCCAGCGCGGAAGCAATAGAGTTGATTGGGCGCAGCAGAGGAATGTAGTTGTCGTAATTGCTGGACGTTTCGCGGAGACGGGAAATCTCTTCTTCAACGTAGATGATCTCTTTGAGAACATCGTTTGTGGAGAATTCCTTGATATCTTCAACCCTGCAGCAAAAATTGGTATCAGATGGTCGATTACGTGAGAAAAAAGTTCTTACCGTGTGCCATAACTGACCGTTAGACTCACATTTATGGCAAACTTGCGAGCGGGCAGCGTAACGTCCAGCGCAGTCTTGCCACCATCGCAACCGCGCAGGATATCCAGCAACCAGGCTCTTGATTCTTTATTGAGGATCTAGTATAGCTTCGTTAGCCACCAATCACTCTTGTAAATCAATTAATATATTCAACCATACCGGCAGATAACTCTCAACACTGACGCGATTCAGCGCCGATGCAGCGACCTTGCGCCTACGCTTGCAGCTATCGTCCCAGGGACTAGTTCCGATGCTCGTGACGGGCCCATTTCGCTGCACTTTCTTATGCAGGACATAGAAAATTGGTCGCGAATTGGTTGCCTCGCGCTGGCGAATAAACAGTGCCTCGGCGGCAGCTGTGGTGTTCACTACGACAACCGTCGAATTTCCCAATTGCACTTGAAAAACATCGCCATACTTGCCAGCCCATTTTCGCAGCTCGTCAGCTGTGATCGTGCCCTTCAACGACGGCAAGCTTCCCACGAGAGGGAAACCCCATGGACCAGGAAGCTTGGGGACTCTGAGTTGGAAGCGAACGAGCTCATTGTAGAAGACGTAGAGAAGCAAGAGGGCTGCTGGCGCCAAGAGTGCGAGCTGGACGTAGAGAGTCCAGCTTGTGCCAAAAGCTGCAAAGAAAAATTTGCTCCCCATTGTGAAGATTCGATGAAATGCCGTATAATCTCTCTCTGATCTTGGAAAAATCAATCCTGGTTAATAGTTAAATCGTGGTTGGTGATTTGAGCGCGATAAGAATGCGGCATAACCTCCGCGTAGCCCTAAGTCCCGCTTTTTTCCCGAATGGGGAATAATGGCGGGAGCCGTTGGGAAGCAGAACATCACGCTATCGCTACTATAATCACGACATTAGTAAACTGTAAACTACAATTTAATTAGAATTAATTACCCCGCTGGCCGAGACACTACGACTGCTAACTGACTCATGATATGGTACCTACTGGTTTTCTATGTACAGAAATTTTTGAATGGTTTATACGCAAAATCACTAATAAGCAGTCCAGAAACATGAGGCTAAACACTCGGCAAAGCATTAATAAGAGATGGAATTCAGATCATTCAGTGTATATATTTGATATAAGATTTTATTGACACAACTGGATATCGGGCGCGGCTATATCGAGGTCAGACACGATTCATGTACAACTACTAGGCGACCAGTCATATGTCTTCATCTGCCTTGACCACCTTCTGTTCATGTTTGCCGGACTTTCCGACACTGAACTGATTGGGCTCGCCCCATTCCTCCCTGATAGCTCTCTCCCGTGTCGACCGGTACATGTAGGGAGAGCTCCTGTAATGAGTATGCCATTTCCGGCCTTCCCACTCGTCCTCGACGGGCCTGGAACCCTCTGCTCGAATTTCCTCTCCTCGACGCTCGATATCGGCCCACACTCGGAGGAGATTCTCTCCGACAAGAAGTCGTATTTGGTGGTCGGTGGCACCGCGTGCCATGAGTAGTTCGACCAAGTCCGGAAACTTGGATACATCCTAGGCGAGTTTTCGGTTTGTAAGCAACGTAGAATTAGTCAATTAAACATTCATACATACCTCTAGTCCGACCGGCGTGTGCGGCGTACCGCTGAAATCGGAGCCCACTCCAACGTGCTCCCAGCCTGCGACTTCGGCCAGGTGCCAGATGTGGTCGACCACATCGTGGATAGTCACTGCGCTTGGATCCTTCATGTTGAGGAAGCGATTGACAAACACGGCCATGACAATTCCTCCGTTCCTGCGGACGCTCCGAAGCACGTCATCTGGGACGTTGCGCAGATGTGGTGTGATTGCAAAGGCCCCCGAATGCGAGAAGATAATCGGCGCCTGGGTGAGCGACAGCACGTCTCGCATGGTCTGGTGGGACACATGCGACAAGTCTAGCATCATGCCCAGCCGGTTCATCTCGCGCACATACGCGCTACCAAAGGCAGTCAGACCCTTGTCCTCGGCCCCTGCCGCCACTGTAGATGCCGACGTAGCCCACGCATTGTCGCAATTGTGTGTTGTTGTAATATACCGTACTCCTAAATCGTAGGCTTGCCGGATAGCCGCTATAGAACCGCCCAGCTGATGGCCGCCTTCGATGCCGAGCATACTTGAGATCTTGCCCGATTTGAAAGCTTTGCGAACGCATGAGGGCGTGGTACAGTAGGTGAAAACGTCTGGATATTCAGCAATAAACCGCTTGGCGACGTCAATCTGCTCGAGCGTGTCTCGCACCAGCCACTGGAACCACCGTAAGCCAGAGTTGTATACTTGTTGCATAATTCCTCACCGACGGATCATCAAAGTGCTTTGAGTCTTGTCACAATGCACGTGGACACTCCAGAATTGGCCGCCCATCAAACCCTGCTTCATGCGATTGATATCCGTGTGGCCCAGCAGACGCTGTGTCGGGTCGAAGCGGCCGTCGTAGATGCGGTTTTGCAGCTCGATGCGCAGTAGCCAGGGAAGATCATTGTGCCCATCGATCAAGGGAGTTGACTGTAGCACTCTCTTCGTCCGCAGCGCATAGTTTGTAGGATCAATCGGTGCTTCGCCTGGGACCAGCCAGCTGGCCACCGTTATCAAGGGTGCGACGAGCGCAGCGAGCCCCGCGACTCCCAGCGCTTGCCAAACCCATGATTGCCGACGTTGGGGGTGAACGATGAGCGCTGAAGTATTATCTTCTCGCTCATTAACGCTCTCCAGCCTCTCTGGAAGGCTCACAGGGGCAGCCTCGGGCATGGTGGTGGGTAGTTGACAGAACTTGGAGAACAGAACCCGTGCCTGAGGCACGGGTTATAAGACACTCTTGCCCCGGCTTCGGCGGCTAAAATTTACTTTGTCCTTGCTCCATAAGTCATGGCACATTCGTCTACTCATTCTAACTTTCGACTAAACACAATCGGTAGCCACGCCGAGGCTCGCGCTTGGAAATGACCCATCAAATGATACTACTCCACTATGGCGCCATTCAGTTACACGCGCCTTATCAGACTTGGTTGCCGACTATATATGAAGCTCCCATTCTGGTACGAATATGCGACAATGATTAGGAACTTAAGTTGTAACAAAAATATCATTCGCCATGGCTGATAGCGATCACGACGATAAACACGATGACAAGCCCGGCGACGAGATCTCGCACGCCGGTGAAACTGTCGTGCGGAGACGCCTTCTGAGGAAGACGGACTTGCTCGTAATGCCAGGGCTATGTATGCACCTCTTTATATTTAAAAGTCAATTGAGAACCTTGATCTGATCATAGTCACTGCAGGCATCGCCTACTTCACCCACACGCTTGACCGCGCGAATCTGGGAAACGCAAAGACAGACGGTCTGGAGACCGACCTTGGTCTAGTTGGCAACCAGTACTCTCTTCTACTTGTGCTCTTCTACATTCCCTACGCACTGTTCAATGTTCCATGGACAATTGCTGCCAAAAGATTCAATCCCAACGTGATCATCTCGCTCGCTGTTGCCGTTTGGGGAATCTGCACTATGGCATCAACAGCGGCCACCAATTTTGGTGGCATTATGGCCACGCGCATTGTCATGGGCGCAGCGGAGGCTGCCTATAAGCCTTGCGAGGTTTACTATCTGACGCTGTTCTACACGCGCAGAGAGATTGGCGTTCGAGTGTCTATCATCGGTCAGATGGGCTTTATTGCTGGTGCCGTCAGCGGGTTGATCTCATGGGGTGTATTTCGTTGGACCGGTGGATTGCATGTAAGATACTACCACACACAAGATTATACTCATCCCAACTAATAATCGAGTCAGGGCTGGCAATATCTTTTCCTGATTGAAGGGTCCATAACAGTAGCTGGCGCCATCATCCTCTTCCTGTTTGCCCCTCGGGGTGTGCAGCAAAGCAAGTGGTTCTCCCGGGGCGAGAAAGATATGGCCAAGAAGCGTCTTGCCGAGGACACTGAAGAGCGGGACGACCGATTTCGATGGAACGATGCCAAAGCACAACTGCTGCATTGGCCGACTTGGGCATATGCGTTCCTCGCGCTGATGTACGGTGTTGGTGTGGCGAGTAGCTCTAATTTCTTGCCTGTGGGTGTTCCTTCTTCTTTTCATTCTTCAGAGTTGATTTTAATTTTTTATTGCAGACCCTCGTCAAACGCCTCACCAAAGACACGGTCAAGGCCAACCTCTACACAATCGGACCGAACCTCGTGGCCTCGGTGATCCAAATCTCAGCGACATGGGTATCCGACCGTCTGCAGCAGCGCGCTCTGATCGCGTCCAGCACTATTATTATGTCTCTGCTTGGCTGGATCCTTCTCGGGACGCTAGACCTCGAGTCCCGTCCTGGCGTGGGCTACTTCCTGACCTTTCTCACCACAGGTTTTACTTTTATCCCCAGCAACATCATCCCTGTATGGCTAGCCTCCAACGTGCCAACAACCACTGGTCGAGCTGTTGCCCTGGGACTGAACTACATGGCTATGAATGTTGCTGGAATTGCGTCGTCGGTGTCATTTCGCGCACAGGACGCGCCGGTGTATGTGCCTGCGTTGGTTACCTGCGGCGTGACCCAGGGGGTATTCATGTTGGCCTGTCTGGTTCTGAGGCAGTATTATGTTCGTTTGAACAAGAAGCTGGATAGTGGAGAGACACCTTATGCGCCTGGCATGGAAGGGCGGCCGGATTATCGATATGCTATCTGAGAACCAGGTTTGACGATGTATCATCCATATGTAGTATTATGTGGTCGTCAAATAAAATATCACAGCAACCAGTTATCAGGTAAAATCTATAGAGTAGCTTGTTGAATTGAATCCATGTACCATATTGATTGTCAAGGAGGTTGCAGTCTCCTAGGAAACCCAGGCGTGATGCGTGCCTTCTCTAAACACAACCACCTTGCCAACGGCCACTTCTCCACAACACAACCACCATCATCTACCAACCTCGAAGAAACTCACAACTCACCACGCATCCAAAGAAGCATCCTACAACCAGCCAGTGCCATGCCGACCGGCTTTCTCAGCCTCCCTGCTGAGGTTCGCAACGAGATATATCGATACCTTCTCCAAAGCGGAACTGTCTCTTTGGATTTCGTTGAATCGATTCATAAAATAATATTTGAATGGAAGGCCAAGAACGGACGAGAGATCCATACCAGCATTCTTCGTGTCAACAAAACCATCCACCATGAAGCCCGCTTTCTACTCTACAGCCAGAATCACTTCAGTTTCGATGAAGATTATGAATTTGAAATGGTCTTTGGGTTATTCCTCAAAGGAATCGGCAGCATAAATACAAGCTATCTCCAGTATTTGAAGATTCCCTTTCCTTATTTCGAAGATATCGAATATGCTACCACCCGTGGATGGCGTTACGATCTTATAGTCGAACAAATTCAAAATGACTGCACCAACCTGCGGACTATTGAATTGTATTCCGCTTCACCGATGTTTAGTTGGGAGGATTTGCTTCGAAATTTTGAAGATTGCCACGGCTTCATTGCTGAGAATTTCGCCAAAATTGATACTCGTCTCAGAGAAATTCAATCTCTACAGGAAATTCGTGCCACGACTAAGGGCTATCCAGGAGCAGACGCTGTGAGGGAAATGGAGAGCCGCGGGTGGATATTTAGCGATGCTTGGAGATAATGATACCATTATGTGGCAACGTCTTTGCTCGAAGCTATTTCACTGTACGATAGGACCAGTCGCCGATGCCATACTCTACACTCGCATCCCAAAATTCTTCGGACAAAATACTTCACAATAGCTTAGTTTCTTTGCTCCGAAATCAGTTGATACTCAACAGTCACTCATGTATACCCAAGTCAAGTGGTATCAATAGTTGAAAACTTTTATTTCTAAGTCAAATGTATTTTAAACGCCCTTATCCCAAGCTATAAGGCTGACTCGCCCATCCACATATCTATAAAATAACTGTCCCATAAGAAAATAGCCCGAAAATCCCAGTCCTAAACCTTACATGTATAAATCAAGACTCCTCATCTCTCCTCGCAGCTTCAGCTGCCGCCTCCTCTCTCAACTTCCTATCCGTCTCGCCAAACGTAACCAACATGCCAATATCATACGACGCCTTGAGCGCCCCCGCCGCCACAAAAGACACCCAAAACATGCCCCTCGCGGCCAAAAGCCCCGTCAGCAGCGGCGCCAGACTAGCCGCGCTCGTCTTGGCAACGTTGATGGTGCCCATGATGGCTGTGCGCTGGCCCGGTGGTAGCGCAGTGGCTAGGAAGGTTGAGCGTGGCGCGACGTCCATGTTTTGCGTGCAGGCGCGTAGGATTACGAAGATCATGGCGAAGGGGAGGGAGGAGGGGATGGGGATCATGGCGAGACAGAGGGCGGAGGGGAGGTGCGTGAAGACCATGGTCTGTTTCTTAGTTTGTTTCTTCAATAAAAAAGAAAGGGGGTTGAAGCATACCTTAACATTGCCAAAACGTTTGGCAATGGACGACGCGACCAGCATGGATAGTGCCTGGATGACGCTGGCCCCGGAGAAGAACGAGCCTAGTCGGCCCTCGGCGAGGTCGAATTTGCGTCGGAAGAAATAAGTCACCCACGTTCTGGCTTGTTAGTGAATCCACAGAGATGTAAGTTTGAAGAACATACAGAGAGGCTAGTCCAGAGGCAAACGAGTCCAGTGCAAAGAGGAGGATCAGGCTTGTGACTAATCCCACAAACTGAGCTTCGACGCCGGGCAGGAATGGAATCGAGCGTTTGACACTTGGTTCTGGTTCTGGTTGTTGTTCTACTTGGGCATTCGAACCCAGCAGCGGCTCTGTCTCTGAAGGTTGTTCTGACTCCGAAGTCTGTTCTTGGGGCTGCTTCTTCTCCTTCTTCGCCGCCTCAACACTCTTGCTCAGCCCGGCAGTCAACAGAAACTTGACCGCGCCGACAGCCGCGTATATAAAAAATACTGCACGGCACGCAGTAACAAAGTCCCAGCCTTTGGTCTCCTGCAACAAGGTCATGGTCCAGCCGCACACCATCATGCCCAGGGCGGTACCGGCGGAGCCAAACAGGAGGTACCAGGTGAGAATGTCGCTCATGTGCTCCTTAGAAGTGATGTGGGCAATAGTCGATTCCTCGACGGCGCGAAACGGGCCAATTTCATTGCCACTAAAATCAGTCAGCTCAATCTTTATAAAAGTGCTAGAAAGTGTATGATAAAAAAAACCTCGGACTGATTACACCAAACACAGCCGCCGCCAGCAGCACCCAATAATTGCCCGACAGCGCAAACACCAGCCCAGAAACACACATCAGCGCCGACCCCAGCAACAACACAGCCTTGCGGCCCAGGGCATCGGCAAACAGGGTCAGAAAGAAGCTGATCAGCACGTCGCCGATCAGCGTCAATGTCATGAACAGGCCGATGCGGTCGTCAGAAATATCGAGGGCCGACAGGTACGAGGCCAGAACGAGCGTCGAGCCGCCATAGGCAAACAGGCGCACAAAGCGCTGGGCGCAGAGCAGCTTGGTGTCGAGCGGGGAGCGCCAGAGGGGGGCAAGCCCGATCTCGCTGAGGATGGTGGAGAGTTTCATGATTGTATCAATTGTATCAATTTATGGACATGGCGAGTCAATTGAAAAGAGTCAACAAGGGATAGATGTTACTACAGGACTAGGCAGCAGCCAAAGACAAAAAAAATGATGATATTAAAGACGAAAAGAGGCCATAGCTAAGACGAACTAATTAATCAACGTTAACTCCGAACGCCGGGCTTAAATTCCCAATGCGGCTAGCGTGTTGTGTATATCGGGCTAGCGTAGTTCTGGCCAGTCTCGCTCGCGCATCCAAAGCTCTCGACACGCCGGACAAGTCGCAGAAGGCTGCTCAGGGTGCCGCTCGAGCCAGTTGCTAATGCAGGGTCGATGAAAGTTATTGCCGCACTGTGTGCGACACCAGACCAGTTCGCCGTCGCCGTCCAGCTCCTCGAGGCAGATGGAGCACTCGTCGCCCGTTTGTATCGGTTTGCGCGCAACAGACCGGCGGCGGCGTCCAAACGGCTGCGGTGGCTGTCTAAAAACCGTGCTTCTCATGCTTCTCACTGTCACTGGCGATGTCGGCTGTGGTATCTGATTATAAAGCGTGGTCCAACGTGAGATTGGCAATGGCGGCCGTGGTGGTGGTGGGTTCAGGCTGGTATCAACCTCAACCTCAACTTCGGCCGGCGGAAGCTGCTCAGCAGCCCCTGAGTTCTGGCCTGAATTGTCACTTGCGTTGGGCTGGCTGCTCGCGCTCTCGTTCTCCTCGCGACGTGCGTTTCTCTCAGCCTCCAACCGTCGCGCTCTGCGCCTGCTCGGTCGCGCCCACGCCAGGCCGTCCGAAAAATCAAAATTCAAATTCATCTGTTGTCTTCTCGTCATCGCTGACTTTGCAGCAGTCAATTTCTGGTGATGAGTATCAATATCGTCCTTGATGCGCTGCACCAAGTTTTGTGTGTGAATCCATCTCTGGTGTCTTGTACAGAGGAACAGCATGGCTAAATACTCGAGGTGGTTGTCTGCCACAACGACTTTGCGGCCTCGTTGCACGTTTCGTTGGATTTTCTTCCATGTTGCCGTTCCTTGTTCCCTTTCTTTTTGCTTTCTTTTTTCTTTTTCTTTCTCGGTTTCTTGTCTGTTGTTATTGTCGCGGATAATGGCATTGATAGCTGACACGCCGCATTGTTCGTTTGTGCGTGTTGTTGCAAGACACGCGACAGCAACGTTATTAGCTGCCGGGTTGACGGCAAGTAGGTCGTCGAGGATGGCCATTGTTTTTTTCGTTTTTGAGTGAAAGTGAGAAAGAAGATTTGGAACAGTGGAAACGGTTGGGACGAATTTGTCGTCTGGTTTTTCGTCATGGTGATGCGGTGATGCTGATATACAGGCAGATATATGATGTTGGCGCGTATATATCCGTCAAGATATTGTTTCCTTTGGAAAGCTTTCAAGAGGAGACTAATAAGTCTTGATTGCTGTCAGGATGAAGAGATGCGCGTTTGTTCCAGATGTCATCTCTATAAAGAGTGCATTCAATGTTGCCTGCCTCAGGCACCGGCAGTAATCAATGTATTAATCAACAGGTAAGTATTAATAAATTAATGCATTAAGTTATAGCGTCTAACATTATTATTAGTCATGAGCTAATTACACATGTGCAAATCAGGACTGGGTATCACGTCGGGTCTCTGGGAGAATCTCAGACGACGGCCGGGGATGAATCTCTGGCTGCGCCTCTGACTGTGTCTCGGGATGTGTCTCTGGATGTGTCTCTGGCCGTGTCTCTGCATTCTCTGCATTTTCGGTAGAGCCTGCGTGCTCTGCAGATTCTGGCGAATGCGCGGGCTCTACAGTTATACTAGGGATCTGCAGAGTAGACGAAGGTGGCAGGGGCAAAACACCAGACATCTCATGCTGCTGCTCAACACCACCAGACCTCTCACCAACCCTAACCTCCGACGGCGTAGCACTCACTGCAGCACTCTCAGGCGGCGAGACCTGCAGCAACGGCTGTGTTGCTATAGGCGACTTCGTCGATGGCCGTCCAACACGCGGCGGCGCCAGCCCCTTCTCACCAACCAACAACATCGACGGATACCCCGTTCCAAAGCCATGCCTCAACCACAAACCCTTTCTCTTCCAAAACCCAATCTCCTCCCACTTCTCCCGCAGAACCTGCGCATCCTCGACAGTGCGTGCCTGGTACCCTTTACGGCTAAAACCCAGACAGACCAGCCAGCTGACCGGAAAGGCCCAGAACCACCAGGTCACAGGCAGACCGCGGCGGGCTTGCCAGCCTTTCATCAAGCGCTGGAAATGGAAATAGTTCTCGAACAGGCCAGCGACAAAGATGACAAAAGTCCAGCCTAGCACGGTAATCAGGATGATGGCGAGCGGCGAGATGCCGTAGTAGGACGAGTCGTTGATCCAGCTGGTTTCGTTGCAGTCGTATCTATCGCAGTAGGACGATCCCGAGTAAGGCGAGGAAGAGCCTGAGGAACCCGACGAAGAGGAAGAAGATGCCGAAGCAGTGGGGTTGGGATCGGAGCATGACGGATATGGCGCGTAGTTCACACTCAGGCTCGACAAGCTCGACGCCGGCACCTGCGTGGGATCAACGTATGCGAACACTTCAGTCACGGTCGACGGCCGAAAGGGCTCGCTGTTGTCCGTGTAGAAGCTGGTGGACACAGAGGTCGCCTGGACTGCGATGGGTGGGTGCACGGGCACAGCAGTGGTATAAGTCCAGGAAGAACTGCAGGATGCTGGAGCCGTGTAGGCGAGTGCTACCACGTAGCTTGTGTGCTGATAGCCCCCATAGCCATCGCCATAGGCATCGGTCGTCGTCGGGATGGCGGCGGCGGCGGCAGACTGGTATGGATACAGCACCTGCACAATGGTGTACGCGTCGCCGTCGTCGCCATAGTAAGTGTCAACAGTGTTGGTGATGGTGGCTGTGGACAGCGCGAGACCGGTAGGCGTCGCGATGGTCTGGATTTCCGTCACGGTTACTGCGGGCTCGGTGTACTCGTAGTAGTAGTCTGTGTACGCCGACTGCACAGTGACGATTTCTTCGTAGTATTCAGTCACAATCCAGGGAGCAGCAGTAACGAGAGAGACGAAAAACGAAAAAAGAACGAAAAACGAGAGTGAAGCCATGATGGCTGGCTGATTAACGAGAGACTGTCTGCTGCTGTAGGCTACCCAGAGAGGAAGAAAACAGAGACTTCCACCACGCTTTATACCACCATGCGGCTCTGGGGCCCCTCCTCTAGGATCGGTGTTTATCCTCCGGGACTCTCTAGAGGCAAAAAATAAATGAGCCAAGCGCATAGTGCCTAGCTAGCACGAGACGACGCGCTGATTGGCGGCGACGAAGCCATCGGGCGTCGCCGAAGCGGTTTGCGGCTGAAATGCGGCGCTGTGGGTGGCTCGCTTGGATGCGACCTGGTCTAGCTGTTGTTCTGCCTGGCTAACTAGCACTAATATATTAATAGGATGCAGTGGCACTGCAAATTCTCTCTGAGGCTGTCTTGGCAAGTTGTGACTCCCTGCTGTTAACTCCCGACTCGCCGACTGCTCTGTGCTCCGTACGCCGGATATTCATACAGGGACCAAGTCATAATTCATAACCATAATAGTATATCCATAACCAACTCCATGTAAAAAACGTAGCAACGAAAATAATCCTAATGATTCATAAAAAAAATAAAATCACCCCTCCGCTCTCAACGCCCGCAGCCGCGCCCCCAGCGCATCCTCGACATCCGCATCCGCGTGCTTCCCAGCAGCCTCCTTGACCTCTTCCTTCGGCGCAGCATCCGACTCCAGCGCCAACCTCATATCCACACCAGCATTATCCGCCAGCTGCTCCATCATCTTGTCGACCTCCGACTCGCCCTCCGCCCCGTACTCCTGCTGCGACACGCCCTGCGCAACATCCGAGATGGCACTACTCGCAATCTTGAAATCCTCAGACCTGGCCATAAAGTTGTTGGCATGAGCGAGCAGATGCTCCAGATTCACACTCTTGGACGCAGCGTCCAGCCCCCTGGAAGCCAGTGCCAGTGTGCGTGATGTGTCTCGCGTGCTCTGCGCGGCTTTGAGCTCGTTGATGATGACGTCTGCGCGCGCGGCTTCGGCTTTGAGAGAAACTTGTCGCTTCTTTTCGCGGACCGCTGAGCCAGCGTGGATGCGGGCGATTTGGAATTCGTGTTGTTTCATGGCCTTGTCGGCTTTGGCCCTTTCGGATTTGAACGTGGCTTCGGCGCGGGCGGCTTCTTTTTTGAGCCGGTTGGAGTGTAGCTGTCGGCATATTAGTTGGTTTGTTTTATATTGAAGAGGGAGGTGGAAGTACCTTGACATTTGTGCGAGCCTCGAAGATGGGATCTCGGACACCCATGGTGACGTGTGGCGTGGAGTGACAGCACTACAGGCAGAGATGATAGAGATAGAGAGAGCGGAGGCGGGGCGGATGACGCTGGTGATAGCGGCCGATGCCTGAGGCACCAACCTATTAATAGGTCATACATACATCAATACAGGAATGGAATACGCTACAATTACCCCACGGATTACAAAATACACACTACAAAATACTTTCAAAACTGCAGGTAAAACTACAATATAGAAATTAAAAATCAAGACTTGTCCATTAATTTACAGTCTCGTTTCCCACTAACAATACAGGACAAATGCCCATCCCAACGCCGATTACTCCGCATGCTGTTTCGTTTCGTTCTTGATATGTTCTTCTTCGTCGAGGCTGCGTCGATCGCCCACGCCATGGTCATCAGCGACTCCCAGCGCGGTCCGCCTACAACAACATCGTCGCCCGTCTGCCGGAGAGAGGCGCCGCTAACCGCTAGCTGCAATGCTTTGCCCGTCGCATCTCGAAGTGGACGCGCCATGGCTGGGCTGCATGCCAGAAGTCTGCTGAGCACTCTCTTCCGAAAGACCGACGATCGACGAGTCGAGGTTGACAGGCTCGGGGTCGAAATCAACCAGTGAATCAAAGGCAAATGTCGGCATGTCTCCTCCGTCGAGAAAGTCAAGGGGGAGCCCGCTTTCATAGAGCTCAGAATCTGAAGCAGTGGGAGAATCACTGTTGAATAGGCGGCGGAAGTCATCGTCAGACAAAGGAGCTGCAAGGTCATTTGCAGCTGGAGATTGTTCCAGGCCTGTTGGTTGAAAGCTGACTGATCCGTCGAGGTCTTCGACTGACACTGCAGGTCGCACAACACCGCTGCAGGATGTTGTGTCAGGTCGGAGACCTCGGCGAGATCAGTGGGTTTCAGGCTGGGCGAGTAGTCTGTGAGGGAGGGGGTAGGGAATGGGATCTTGTCCATGGAGAGCTCGTCGCGCTCCTGCTTAAACAAAGTTGGCGTGAGCGTGGGCGACTCCAGGTCGGACACGACGGACTTGGGTGTGGTTCCGCGTGAGCCGCGGATTTCGGCGGAGAGCTGGGCAACCTGGCGGTTTAGCCGGTTGTTCTCGGACTCCATTTGTGAGAGGCGTTGGAGCAGGAACTGGTTCTGCTGCTCCATGCGTTTCTTTTCGCCCTCGAGCTTTTCAACTTCGAGGCGTTTCCGCTCGCGCGAGGTTTGTGCGGCGGCTCTGTTACGAAGGACACGCTCGATGCGGCGCTGTTCCTTTTCATCTTCTGTCTTTGCCCGTTTTCTACTGGGGTTAGTTGAGTCATCGATGAGATCACAAAGGCTACATACCGAGGCGGGAGGTTGGTCTTTGGGGTAGGCAGTTCCTGGCCCCATGACTTTCTCTTCTTGACTGGCTTCTTCTCGTCTGGCTTGGACTCTTCGTCCTTGATCTCGACCTCGGGCTCGGCCGATGCCTCTAGGTCGACGTCGATGTCAACGTCGACCTCAGGGGCAGGGCTGCTGAGCGAGGTGTCTGCGGGGGAGATGGTGAGTTGAGGCGCGTCGAGCGACTCGACGTGCGGCGATAGTAAGTTTTCCATTGTGTGTGTTGGACGTGTTTAACATCAAATGTGAAGGTGTGTGTAGTGGAGGCGGGTGCAACAGATCGTAGATGTCCACAGGACTGACAGTACTTGATGGAGAGGCCGCGATCAGGCCACGGTGTCAACAGTGTAATCCCGCTGTGCAGTGTGCCTAGTTCCAAGACAACAGGCAGACAAAGAATGGAGATGGAGGAGAGCCAAGACGAGAAGAGAAGGAAAGGAACGGAAAGGCCAAGTGTCGTTACTCGACCCAGAGAGGGCGGGCAGGCAGCGGCGTTTATAAGGCCAGCGTGGTCTCTGCCATTTCGCGCTAGGCCGCTTTGGGCCGGGGGGCCAACCAAGGGGGCCGTTGGGAGGGGGGCCAATCAGGACGCGGCTATAATTAGCTGTTGGCGGAGTATCTGTTTTTTTATTTATTTACTGTAAATTATTATTTAATTATTTAATTATTAGTTTCCTGTTTATTGAAACTTCAGTCCTTATGTTAATTCAACTCGCTGGTGAAACACCCTGCTGCGTCTCGACTATAGGGAGGAGTGCACTGTACGGAGTCAAAGTAACAAGTATAGGGGGTAATGGATATGCCCCGCAGACTGAGCGCTGCGATGTTACGTGGCGCTGGGTCTCGCGGGTCTCAAGGGGCCGTTCCCTCAGCTCTTGCGCCTCGCACTGTCCCCCAAGGCACTGTAGCGCAAAAAGATGCGCTGTGGAGCGTCGCTAGAAGATTCGAGGTGCAATTCTAGGGTATGTTCCAGGGGGTGATCTTCAGGGTTGTGGCCGATCATGGAGGATCTGACTCGGTGACGGTCAGCTCGGATCACTGTTTCGTGTTTCATGCCCCGTTTGAGGTAAATGTAATGCTAAGAATAACAATACGACGTTGTGGTTGACTGTACATATAACGTATAAAGATAAAGGGTGCAGTTCGGGGTGCATTCCAGTTGCCTGCATGGGTTACTGCATACTCGATGGCCTCGCTCCGACATTCCGCATTCCGCATTCCGATGTCCGCCTTGTCCACTCCCTCAGACGTCGGTACAAATCAAGAGAAAGTCACCTTGATCACCTCAATGTGGTTGTTGTTCGTGTACGAAATGGTCAGCGTGTCGCCCGAGGCATCCAGATATGGGTGCACCGCAGGCGCATAGGTGAAGCCGCCGTCAATCGGGGTCGGCGTGTATACGGAGACGTCGGCCGACCAGGGACCTTCGGGCGCAGCGGCAGTGCGAATAGCCACTATTTCTGTCAGAAACCACAAAACGAAGAGACTGGAAACTCACCATCGGCGCCCGCAAAGTGCACGTAAAAGTAGCACTTGTACTTGGCGCTGTAGTAGGCGCTGCCCTGGCCGACTCCCCACATGACCGCCGTTTCCGCGTTGAACGTCGTCAGCGGTTTGTTGACCTGCCAGCCCTGCTCACGTCCCCACCAGTACTCATACTGCGTCTGGTCCCACGCCCCAGACGTCGGCACGCGGATCTGATACACATACTGCGAGTCGTTGGAGTCGGTCACGCTGGTGGGCGCGCCCGCCCATCCATAGACATACTCGGCGTTGTCGTCGCGGTATGCCGCAACATCGCCATATCGCGGGTTGCTGCTCACGTCCCACCAGTACCCCGAATCGCCGTATCGCTTCACGACCGTCGGGCTGCCGTTTTGTATTTGCACTTGCGCGACGCCGGCGCCGACCAGGCCGGCGTCGTTTTGGTTGATCAGGTAGAATAGCAGGCTGTTGTCTTCGTCGACTGCGCACAGGCTGGTGCCGCCGAACCCAGTCGAGCTGGTCTCCCCCCAGTCTGCGTTGAACGGGACGAACTAGCCATCTATCAGTCGAAAACAAGAAAAAAATGTACAAGAAGAAGCTACCGACCTGGTTAGGATGCGCCACCGGGCTATCGCTGTTCAGTTGCGTGTACTTGACCATCAGAGGGTCATCCGTGGTTAAGGCCACCGCATCGCGCACCATGCCGTGGAAGCCTGACGGGTCTTGGTCCGGGTCTGTCACGCCTGCATCGCACCACAGGTTGTCGCCAAAGACCGCGTACCAGTCTCCCGCAACCTGCCCGACGAAGCCGAGATCGCGGTGCGTGCAGCTGTTGGTGAGCTGGTCGCCGAGGAAGTCAACATTGGCGATGCTGACCGGGTTGGTGCCGTAGGGCTGCGTGTTGTCTGGCGTGTCGGCCGACGCTACGGCTGCTGTGGCTGCGGCGGCGAGGAGAGTGGTGCTCTTCATTGTGTTGAGATGTGTTTTCTCCTTGGGTTCAAACCAGTGAATCAGTCCACCACTGAGTCTTGCCGGGGCACTATATATACACAATCGGCGAATATGCTGAGTCTATGATCTACGCATCTTCACACTAACCATGCGTTTGGACTCTTGGAGTCTGGTAAGTACTGGCGACTAAGTGCTTAGTAGAGGTCTAGTCGTCTCAGTTTAGCCCCTCGTCGGCGCTTTTCCATGCTAACCTCTCCAACGGGGGTTTATTGTAGCACTGCTAGTCAAGTACTAGCTAGTAGATTGAAGACTAACCGTAATTCTATCTCCATACTTTACAAGCAGACCTATCCATGATTTCTGTGGTCTCATGCGGCTCTCGTGATAGTCATATATACATATATATCAATTGATGTAGTTCTAATATACGATTATTCGAAAGCTACCTGGGCCTACTATAGAAGCGCAAACTCATAACCTACATATAATTAGTAAATACTCTTCATCCGGCGACCCCGAGTCTGGCCTCTACATATGGAATGCTGCACTGCAGCCTGGAGCGTTGTCTCTATGTAGTTCTACAGAGTAAATACTAGCACCGGCACTGACCTAGTATACGCACAGACAACGTTTAACCCCTGTTTCTAAACGTCGGAGAATTCTAATACGACATGTTAACATGAAATTAATCAGAATAACGATATCACTACCGCAGTTGGTATAGACGGTTCATATTATATATTAATAATTGTTGATATCTTTCGTTCTTTTTACAACTTGTCGTACATAGTCCACACCAACTGGAAAATAGCTCCGCTATCTGCCCGTCTCACCGTGCACTCGGTACATAGCCGGACGATCGGACCTCGAAACATTGAACATTCGGATGTCCATGTGAATGGATTTTTTACCAGATGTATACTTCTGGTTTCGAAGTTGTCGGTGGTTGTTTGACATGATAGAAACCACCTATACCAAAGCGACGTGCTCTAACCTTAGGTCATCCGATATTAAACCACGCTACAACTTTCCCCTGCTCTTTGCTTTCTCTTGATCCAGAATTTCGCGCATGCGCGGACTCAGCCCAAGCCCAATACGCTGTCTTTGATGCAGCCGCAAATCGCGCTCCTCTTTCCAGCGCCGTTCCTGCTCACTCCAAGCCCGAACTTCTTGCCCAATCCAAGCAACACACTCCCTAGCTGTTCTCTCCACCAACTGCAACGGAAAAAAAATGGCTAGCCTTGGCGATTTCCACGGCTGTCACGCGGCCACCATCGATTCCTCCCGATCCGCTTCGTCCTCGACCACACTGAGAAATGGCCAGGCGCACCTCATCCAGGGGCACGTAGCTTTTCGCACCGAGCACAAACGGGGCCGAAGGTCGCAGCTCGCCGATCCGGTCAAGAGTACCCCGGATTTCCCATCGATATAGCGTGTCCCAAGCGTCGAGCGGGTCTAGGTCTGGGTAAGCCTCCCTGTCGACGATATATGTGTTGGTGTTGTCGGCCTGCTTTTTCGGCCTGCGTTGGGCGGCTCAGAGTGTGAACTTCTTGCGCGGCAAGCGTCGTCCATGTCACCGGCAGGTCCACAGAAGACTGTACTGTTACCAAGTGTTTCTAATGTGTGTAGACCGTATTTGAGTAGCGCCGCCAGGCAGCGTGGGTCAAAGCCGTAGTATATCGGCCACTTTGCAATCTCGGCTTCAGCCGCTGAGCGCGATGGCCATGTTGGCCGGGTCCATCATCCAGATGCCGCGAATAGCGAAATTGTAGCAGCTCTGAGACTGTTGGTATGGTTCTTCCCAAAGGGGCTCGTATGTTTCCTTGGGGAAGCCCAGGGCGCCGCACGCAATGATGGTGACCGGGTTCGACGTGTGGTCTTGGTGTTTGCGCGGAATATATTGCTTTACATGTAGACTTGTCTTCCTGATCATGCGCGGTTGCAAAGGCATACTCGCGCACGTAGGAAGACACAATGATATGTTCGACAACGGTGAAATTCGACGTCATTTTGTAAATATAACAAAAATGAAGAGGAGGAGCATAGATGAGAGTGGTAAAGGTGGTAAGAGTCAATGGTACCCACATTTGATGTAGTCACCAACACCAACAGCACAGTATGGAGAAGAGAGAAAGCTGCACATCTCTTCGATCTTTTCAATGTTACGTATATGTCCATATGCATCAATTGATCGCTACATATGCACTAGATGTGTACATCCGAACATATTTACCAAATGCATTACTCATAATACTCATAACCAACGCCAATACACTAATCCAGACCATCTATAAAAAATCACTCCATATCCATCGTATCATCGCCCGCCGCGGCCGCCGCCTGCGACTCGGCTGTAGGAACAACCACGCCGCGACCCCGGCCTGCAAGCAGCTCACGTCGCACCTCGGGCCCAATCTCGCGGTGTCCGCGCACAAGCAGCAGGTCCAGCAGTGCTTCGCGCTGGTCCTCAGTGATGTCGTTTCGGTAGCGCTGCGCAAATACCAACAGCGACTGGTGCCAGAGCACCGGCAGTTTGAAATTCAGAGCTGCCGCAGCAGATGGAGGTGCTTGTTTGCCGTCGACCATCATTTCGTCTTCATTGTTGTTTTCGGTTGTGCGGAAGCGCAGAAAGTGAAAGACAAGCGCGTCAATGACTTTGTACGGCAGGGCATATTTTTTCTCGAGCAAGACGCGGATGAAAATGTTGGTGGCCCCCGTGCCTTCAGACGAAAGTGACGACGATGTCTGCTCTGCTGCCATCTCGCACAGTCGGAGAAGAGCTGCTGCAGAGTGCAGCACTGGGATGGAAACGCGCGCAATGACAGAGGAGACGATGTGCGCTTCTCGCAGTGTGCAAACCCCAGACCCTACCAGCGGAAAGAGCAGACCCTTGAAAAAACACGCCGGCTTGTAGAGAGCCTTTTTCATGGCGTTGTACACGTGCACGTTCAGCTTGCGCGTTTCATGGATCTCGTCGCGCACGCGCTCCAGCAGCACTGTGTTGATGTACTCTTGCGCAATCGCCGGTTTGGCCGAGATGAATATCCGTGTGCCAGCGTACACGGCATTCGCTGTCCACGAGTCTGGCCGCGTGATGTCGAGTAGCGTAGGCCACTGGGGGAGCGTAGGGAGGATTTTGAACGGCTTGGGGAGAGGACCGGATTTGTACCGCGAAAGGATCATGCCGACTCTGCCGTAGTTAGTAAGCCGTTAAGAAAAACAAATGAAGGCGACCTACTTCTCATACACTTCCAGCGCTTTGGCCGGAATTTGGACTGCATCTTCGGGTGCCCCGCCGCCTTTGATCAGCGGATGCTCTTCGCCCGATTGTTTTGCTTCGTATGCTGCAATCTTTTCCAGAATCAGGTCTGCCAGGTTAACCCCAGAGCCGTCTTCGTTTGCGCCGGCCTCTTGCGGGTCGAATATCGGGTCTTGCTCGCCGCTGGGAATAAACTTGTTGAACATGTCGAGGTCGTTCGGGTCGATTTCCTACACGAGTCAGAAATGAAGCCACTTTGAATGGGTATATAAAACGTACTGCATCATCTTCCCCCTCGTCTTCATCCGCCCATTGCTCTTCCCCAAATCTGTCCTCGTCGTCTGATATCTGCCCATCCTCTTCAAACCGCGACGAAAAGTCAAAGGCCTTGTTCACAGGCTCACTGCCCTGTCCCAGCGCTGCCCGACGCTCGGCAGCCTCTTCCTCGACCAGATCCTGACCAATCTGCAGAATCTTACGAGACGCCTTTGCGTCGATGAATTTGTCTGCTGCAGCTGCTACTGCGTCATCATCTTCGTCACCGCGTGATTTGCGCTTGCCTGATTGTGTTGATGTTGTTCGCAGGTGACCCGACGAGAGAATGTCGTCTGCGAGGGGATTGTGTCTGCGCGCCGTGTTGCGCGGGGTCGTGGCTTTGGGCATGGTTGCTGCTGGGTTCTTAACGCCGAGTGCCTTTCTGGGTTTGTGTAAGCAAGGCGAGATCCTTGGTTTGGCAAACCAGTTCCAGTCAGATCGTCAGGCAATCTTCAACTTGCAGAACGAAAATCATGTTTTTTTTTTTCTGCCGCGGCGGTGTGTGTGCGATAAGCTTATCACCCCGCGGCCGCCTATTGGCTGTCTATTTGATGTACTCAATTGTTACTTTTAAAACACTTGTGTTTAAGAAGAAGATTAATCTAGAGTTATGATGTGGATTATATTTAATGTTTCCTAAAGTTATTTAATGATCGGGCCTGGAAGCGGTCATTCGAACACTGGAATGTAGCCTATTCTGTAACGAGCTGACTATTTCGGTTGAATTAACGTAAGCCCAGTCTAGTGCAACAAAATTTAGTATATATAATCAGCTTTGTATTTCCAACTACTTTAATTTAATACTGAGTTACTACTATAGACGGTTTTATATCGACAAGAGGTCATCACGGCCTAACCCTGTGTGTCTTAGAGCTAGGCGGTCAGGATATTCTGCCGGCATGTCAACCCACCGCCCGCAGGTCCAGCACTCTTTATCAACTCGTCGCGACGCAGATGCAGACGGACGTTGCAATGGCGTCAAGGTCAAGCATTGCCTGAGAATTATTGCGTAATTTTTATTTTATGTTGAAACACTGATATTCTTTTTTCTACCGCTCAATTGCGCACAACGCGTGCAACGCGCACCTACCGCGACAGCTCAAGCTCTGGCTCTGTTTATCCAACTTGCTTCACACCCTGGACCTCAAGGGTCGATCTAGACCAGTCAGCTGCATTGGCCTGAC
This sequence comes from Talaromyces wortmannii, assembly GCA_001939245.1. Classification (NCBI taxonomy): domain Eukaryota; kingdom Fungi; phylum Ascomycota; class Eurotiomycetes; order Eurotiales; family Trichocomaceae; genus Talaromyces; species Talaromyces wortmannii. The sequence goes on from MJVA01001149.1 coordinate 753,648, forward strand.
CTGTGCCAAACAACACACTCACAATGTCTTCTCTCCCACCCGGCTCAGCGCCGCCGTCGGGCATCAACTCACCCGTTCATACCCCTACCGTATCAAACCCCATGACGGATGCTCAAGCAAAAGCCTCGCCAGCACCCAGCGTGCCGACCGCCGCCGAACGCTCCAAACGGAACAAAAAAGACAGTCGCAAAAAGCGCGAGGCCAAGGGGCTGGACCCAGACAGCGCGCCGCCCAAGAAAAAAGCCGTGGTGGCTGCTGCCTCGGGGCGTCCGTCTGTTCTGCTGTCCATGCTCAGACCGCAGCTGCTCGCCGAACCCCGGATTTCAGATCTGTATCCTCCGCAGTCGAGACAGTTGAATTTTTTATACAGGAAGGCGTCCAGTGTTTTGAACCAAGCCTGGGACTTCCATGAAGTTGTGGACAAGCTCACCAACAAGAACGGCTTCCGATATAGCTATGCCATTTCCGACCCTAATTTCACTAATATCAAATACCGACAAACAGACGTCGCCCCATACCACGCGCGTTTCAGTTTTGAGGATTCTCCCGCTGCGATTGCATTCACAAAGGACGGCCTGGCGGTTGCAACAAGCGATGCCTGGCACTCGGCCCGAGCAAATGTCTGCGCACGCGAAGGCGCATATTACTATGAAGCGCGCGTCATCAGTGGCATCGTCAAAGACCCTCAACCAAACAACACATATCAATCAAGAGGCCATGTGCGCCTTGGCTTCGCGCGGCGCGAAGCAGAACTCGACGTCAATGTGGGCGTGGATTGTTACGGATACGGCATACGAGACGTAAACGGCGAGGTCATTAATCGAATGCGCTGCGAGCATTTTTTCGAAAAGGGCGAGAGCATCAACGAAGGAGACGTCATTGGCCTACTCATCACCTTGCCGCCGCTGTCACTCCATAAGCAAGTAGTTGAAGGCACTTACGATCCCTCTGCTGAAACTCCCCATTCGTCTTCCTCTCCTCCAGTGCTCAACTTCATCCGAGACCGAATTCCTTTCCACCTAAAATCCGATTTCTGCTGGCAGCAGTCTAATATCTACTCTTCCAAGCAACTGCGTGATTATGCATTCAACCTGAAAGAAACTCCTACATTTGGCCCGCCTTCGCCTTCAAACGACGAAGATGCATCCCTCCGCACGCTACCGGGCTCGAGCATCACAATCTACAAGAACGGCGTCAAAATGGGCACGCCGTTCAAAGACCTTTTCGCGTTTTTGCCGCCTGCCAGCCGCCTCACAAACGGCACCAACAATCTGGGCATCGGCGAACGCGAAAACGCAGATGACGGTATGATCGGCTACTTCCCGACGGTCAGCTGCTACGGCGGCGGCGCTGTTGAATGCAGATTCGAGGCTCCCTGGTGGTTTGGTCCGCCGCCGTCGGTGTCGGCATCGATGTTGAATGGCGGCGAGCAAGATGAAACTGCTAATACCACCACCAACAGCAGCGACCATCCCATCCCCGTTAAACCCTTTGGCGAGAGATTCAACGATCAGATTGTCGAAGACATTGTCGCGGATATAGTCGACGATGTAGAAGCAATGATCCTCTGGGGCGGCGACAACAACAAGACCAATAATACTGCTTCTAGAGCAGCAAGTCGAAACGACAGCGCGAAACCTTTGGCTCCTTCACAACAGCAGCAACCACCGACTATGGTACCCGTGATTAACACGGAATTCAGCACTTCTTCGTCTCCTGTTGTTGCTGCCGTGAATGGTGGCGGTGCGGATATTGTTCAGCAGGGCGTTTCGGCGGTTTATGAGGCTGCTTCGTCTAATATACCGACTGATCCCACGGTTAAAACAGAGGCTGATAACGGCAATATCATGGATACCAGTCAACCCGATATTAATCAGTCGACGGCGGATGATAATACGAATGAAGATGTAGAAATGACAACATAGTGATTGTTGTATCTGTATAATACATAGCGAAAAAAAGATCTTGTTGAAAAATATCATATTGTACACCGCTAATCAGTAAACTCCGCTTGCTCCAGCGCTTCACCAACCCTCAGGACGAGATTGTCATCGCCGTATTGCCCAATGATTTGAATACCAGCCTTGTCTAATCCGGAACCAGCGTCTTCAAGTAATGGAACGGGGACTGAAATTGCCGGCAATCCAGCCAAACTGGCAGGCACAGTGAGAGCGTCCGTGACGTATGAATCCAAAGAAGCAGATGGTCCCTCAGTAGTAGTACTATCATTCAACACAGACGCAAGGCTGGGCGGCGGAGACGACGAGGTTGGGCCGATGATAACGTCTACTTTATCATTCTCATGGTCTGCCGAAACAACACCACTTCCTAGAGGGTTATTCATTGCAAAGACGCTATCAAAGTCTCGCTGCACAAGTCGACGAATCCGTTGCGCTTGGATGAAATAATTGTCCATGGAGTCGGCGCTCAAGCTGAACGAGCCGAGTAGAATGCGCCTCTGCACTTCTGCGCCAAACCCTGTCCCACGAGTCTTTGCGTATAAATGTCCATTCACCCCTTCTCCGCTGTCTGGACCGCTGGCGCGGGTTCCGTATCGGACGCCATCGTATTTTGCAAGGTTGGACGATGCTTCCGCCGGTGCAAGAATATAGTATGCAGATAATGCGTGTTTTGTCGATGGCAGGGATACTGGATGTAATGAGTGGCCTTGCCTCTCGAGAGATTTCAGCGCCGACAGCCAGGCTCTGCGCAGCGACGGAGTTAATTCCGCAATGTTGTATTCGAGAGGCACACCTATGCGCAGAGGCCGGGATTTTAGACGGCCAGAGAATCGGGGCTGTGATAGTAGAGTGGATATTCGAGAGCGAGTATTGGGTGATAGATTGGTAGGGTCTCTAGGATCGTGATCGTTGAGAACGTCTGAGAGATGTTAAAACAAGAGCTAATGGCGTCTAAAATTCGGTCCATACCAAAAACTTCGCGAGCAGCCGATGTCTTTCGACTGATGATCCCAACAGTGTCTAGGGAATTTGCATATGCCACAACACCCCAACGAGAAATTCGTCCGTATGAAGGCTTGAAGCCGACTGTGCCTGTATATGCAGCAGGAAGCCTAACAGACCCGCCAGTGTCGGTTCCCAAGGCACTACACTCATCAGCACAAAGCTGTTGTGTTTATTTAATAGTGGTACCTACGCATAGCATTGCTCTGTCGCTACCGCGACTGCACTCCCTCCTGAACTCCCACCCGCGGACAAAGGCTCTCCATTCTTCCCACAAAAATTGCTCTTCACCGGGCCAAAAGCCGAATTGGTCGAATGCGAGCCCATGCCAAACTCGTCCAAGTTTGTTTTCGGTCCGGCGATTGCACCGGCGTGCTCGAGAGCCTTGACCACGGTAGCATCAAAGGGGCTGGTAAACTTGTCCAGTATAGCGGAGGCGCATGTGGTAGGTAGCGAGCGAGTGCATATATTATCTTTGATGGCGATCAGCTTGCCGTCAAGAGGAGACTTTGCGGAGCCTGCATTACAGAATCTCATCAGCACAAGCACCGACAATCTACAGATAATCGACAGTACCGTTCTCTCTGCGGACATCCGCGTCTCGGACCCGTTGCACCCATGCTGCAGAGCTCTGGAGCGGCGTGATGACAGAATTGAGCTCCAGGAATCGTGTTTGGTTAGCGATACATCTTTCGGCCTCGCGGAGCAGTGACATTGACGGCTCTATGCGTTGGCGACTGTGGGCAGGGATTCGTTCGATGGTTGCGAGACGAGCCTCGGGCTGCGCGCGACGAAATTACGCTGCGGGCAAGCACGTTACCGCCTCGGGTTAGCGGCAGCTTGTACGTCATAACCGCGACTTCGGTATTTCTTTCGTCTTCAACTTCGATGAGTTCTTTAATATACTTTTAATTGCAACTTGAGGTTGATGCACAATGTTTGCTCCCAGAATTGCGAGGCCCGCTGTTAACAGAGCCGCTGGCTGCTCAGCAGCGCTCTATCGATCGTCGCTTCGCTCTGTCAAAGCATCGCCATGCAGCTTGCAGGCTGGCGTCTCAAACACTAGATTTATATCTGCCTATGGATATACACAAGCCAAGGTGCTGACGTATTCAAAATACGGAGAGCCTAAGGATGTCCTAAAGTACGTCTAATGACAACCCAGTTTGCAACCAATTGACTGACATTTCCTAGGCTTCACAAACATTCCATCGCCGCGCCCAGCGGGACACAAGTTAACTTGCGCCTTCTCGCGACGCCGATGAACCCAGCCGATATCAATCAGATCCAGGGAGTGTATCCCTCCAAGCCGCCCTTCGAGACGACCCTAGGCACGGCAGAGCCCGCCGCAGTTGCCGGGAACGAAGGTGCCTTTGAAGTCATTTCAACCGGCTCAAAAGTCAGCAACCTCTCGCAGGGCGACTGGGTAGTGATGAAGCAAACGGGACAGGGCACGTGGCGGACACATGCGCAAATGGACGAATCGCAATTGATCAAAGTCGACAAAGAGGGTCTCACACCGTTGCAAGTTGGCACGGTCAGCGTGAACCCGGTGACTGCGTATCGCATGATCAAGGATTTCTGCGAATGGGACTGGCTGCGCAGTGGTGAGGAATGGCTGATTCAAAATGGTGCGAACAGTGGTGTTGGCCGTGCTGCAATTCAATTAGCCCGTGTCTGGGGCATCAATACGCTCAACATCATTCGCGATAGAGAGGACGCAGCACAAACCGAGGCACTGAAACAGGATCTCTATGGTCTGGGTGCCACTGCCGTAATTACGGAATCCGAGTTACTCTCGAAAGAGTTTAGACGCACCGTCGACGAGCTGACTCACAAGGGCAAACAACCCATTCGACTGGGATTGAACTGCGTCGGCGGTAAGAATGCCGCTGCCATCGCCAAAGTCCTTGCACCGGACTCGCATCTGGTCACGTATGGTGCTATGTCCAAACAGCCCGTGTCACTGCCGTCTGGACTCCTTATTTTCAAGAATCTAATCTTCGATGGTTTCTGGGTCAGTCGATGGGGCGACAAGAACCCGCAGCTCAAGGAGAACACCATCCGAGATGTCTTTGACCTAACGCGAGCGGGGAAATTCAAGGATATTCCGGTTCAAGAGGTGAAGTGGACCTGGGACAGTCCTGATTCAGAACTCGTGCAAGAGGTCCAGGGGACTCTGTCGGGCTTCCGTAGTGGAAAGTCCATTTTCGTTTTCGAAGAGTGATCCAGTAGTTAAATTGTGACTTCCGTGTAATAATAAACAAAATCTATTATGGGTCGCTTTACTAGTTAGGCAAAGAATAGACTGCACATCAATGGCATAGGAAGTACTGTATGTTAGAACTGCAAACACATATGTACTACATGTACCTACATAACAAATACATTGCCAGGGGCTCAGAGAGGCTAAAATAGAGCCCCTGAAGGCCATTCAGAAGATCACAGAAATATTCTACAGTGGATTCCTGCCAGATTTCCTCAAAGAATCGACAACAGTGGTACTGAGAAAGGAGAAGAAAGAGGGACTACTCTCTAGCAGCTATCGTCCAATCGCCTCTGAGAACAACATGGCAAAGATTATTGAGAAATTTATGGATTCTCCGAAAGAATGGATTTCCTGCGTGGATGATTCAAAGTCATTCCCCAGGGGTCAACACTGTCGCCTATACAATTCTTGTTTTTTTATTGCTGATCAATTGCAGGAGCTTCCGGATTTCTTGATGACACCACCTTGATTACATGGGGTGGCTCTGCAACCAACAACTGCCAGCGGCTGACTTCAGCTCATCAAAATGTCTGTTTGGGGTTCAATGTGCACCCGAAAAGTACCGGTTTTATCCATTTTACCCAAAAATGAAGGGTAATGGAGAATCTAAAGTCCACTGTCTTTATTCAAGTGCGAACAAGGCGATAGAGAAAGGAATCTCCGTGTTTAACACACCAGTTGACAGCATCTAGCTGGGGCTCCTCAGCTCGGCGCACCACATTGCTATATACAGCACTAGCTACATGTAGATCTTCAATGACTCGTGGAGCGCAGATATGGGTGACGGGAAAGAAAAAGAAATCTAGCTTATGGACCTGGGGCGAAACTAACACATAAGACAACCATGATTGGATAATACGTACTAATATTAAAATGAATTACGACAGAATTAGTACATGCTAAAAATTAAAAAATGTCACAGTTGAGACGACACCATCTAAAGAGGGAAATATATTCTATTTAAAACAGGCGTTGTATACTAATCTTTAATATGTATTAGAATTTAGAAAGAAAGCAAGTATTCTGGAATCCAGGCTGTAGTCAAACTGCTTGCTGACCTCCAGACTCCAGAGTAGCATTCAATATTGTGCGGGATGTCTTGGTATCTGGCTCCGGTCTTCTATGAATCTGGTGTGGTCTCTGTGAGGCTGAGATGATCCCGCGTACGGCTTCACATATAAACACTATTATACAAGTAATATTAAGTACAAATATATCATTTCAGACATTGAAAATTGCTATGAACCTTATAATTAATAGCAGAAAATAATAAATTCATATAATAATGATCAATAAAGTCGCAAAGATAACCAATAAGATTATGTAACCAAATACGGGATAGTTGGGAGACCAGGGGCGAAACCAACATACAAAGCAACTATTATTAGACAGTACAACATTTAAGCTGAATAAATCGCAATAGATATTGTAAAGCCAAAGGGTTAAATAATGATACTGCTGGGGCGGCATGATCTAGAGTGCGCTGTATGTTCCCTATCTAAGAAATGTGTACACCAGTGATGACTGTAGATACAACTGTGTAAGCATTGCATGAACGTTGAGGGCTAGATAATGCCATGGTTGAAGTGACATAATCTAGAGAAATTGATCAAACATGTTGGAGAAACAACATTTTGAATGAAGCTGGGGCCACTCTGGATCTCAGTGTTATATCTTTCGTACGAGAACCAGTTGACATGAGGTATATAAAGGAGTTCGTTTCTCCTCTGTACATAGTCAGATATACGAGTCCAATTCAATCAACATTCGCTCCTTTTTTTGTATCAACTTATAGACTCTCCCTTGAATCCACATTCATTATACAATACTACTGTCAAAATGAAGTTTACAACCTCGCTCATATCAGCTGTTGCTCTTCATGCAGCTGCAGCTGTCGCTCGTACGTGAAGTCTATACCTGCATCAACTATAGTGAAATGCTAACCCCTACTTTTTATAAGAGCTTGCAAGTGACTGCAATGTTGAGGGAAACATGTTTTCAATTGTTGTTAACAAACAATTGCCCAACGTAACCAAGGTGAATGAAGTCGCCATCACTACCTTTGGCCACAAGGGCACCGACGGACGTCTTGTCATGTGGAGTGGCGACGACGACGACCAGAGTCAAAAAAGAACAAGCTTCTACATCAACAAAGACAACAGCCGCCTTGTTGCTGTTAACCCTTTCCTCCCCCAGCTCTTTGCCAGTGCCTACACCGAGCAACCCCAAGGCGGAGAAATCAAGTTTACTTTCGAAAAGGATGACGATAAGAAATACTACTGGCCCAAGTTCGGTTTGGGAGACTTGCTGGATTTGAATGTCGATGGCAAACCCGATGTCTTTTACCTCTGTGGATCCACCAATGCTACTGCACTTCTCGAAGGCTCCCTTGCGATCGGAAAGGTCGCTGGCAAGAACTGCCAGCTTTTGGATGCTACCTTGATCTTTCCTCTCGATTCCAACTTGCTATAGTGGTCAATGCGATATTTGGTTCATGCACCTGGAACGTCGAGGATGCAAGAATACAACATTTGAACACGGAATAATCGGTGGAAGATGAGTTCCTGAGGATCCCTACCTATGTACATATGTAGATATACTGCGAATAAAACCATTTTGAGTAAATATTGTCTGTGTTGTAATATTAATATCTACCAATAGCTTGCTACTGACTAAACGTAGGTTCATCACACTGCCAATTCTCTTTAATCCAGTCCAAGATCAGCTCGGTCACACCCGTCCCTTTCATGTAGACCTCCGAATCACCAGGAAGTGTAACATGAAGGCCAGCAAACTTTGCTGCCAAGGCAATGTATGGCTCAATAAAGTCGACATAGACCAAGTCCACTGTCGACGGATCTGCCGTCATGTCTTCTTCCAAATCGGACGGGCTCTGTTTAATCAGTGCTTGGAAAACGTTTGGCACCTCGTAAAATGAGATGGGGGAGTGTACGGTGTCGTCGCCATCTTTTCCCGCGTCGTCAACAGTTGTGTACCCGGGGAGTACTTCAGGGTCTGAATTCTTGTCTGAGGAGAGCACTATTTGACCACCCCAATTTCTTGATTCAAGACTCGGCGACATGTCTCTTCCAACCATCAGGCCCAAGTCGTAAGCACATTGCTCTGGAGGTGCCAACGGGCAATAAGAACGAATCTCTGTCGATTGGGTCATTATTTTGGTCTGCAGGTTCAAAAGCCACGCGATTCTTTTTGCCGTACTGAGCGGAACGTCTTTAATGTATCTAAAATCGTTGGTAAAGGGCGATATGATAAAAGCCGAATCTTGTGTGAATGGTCCTTGGAAAATGTCGAATCTGATGGCTCCCGTGTTGATAATTGCGAATGCAGAGACATTGCTACGCGACTCATCTCGGAGAGAGTCAGGGAAGACTTCGGTCTCCAGCCATGAATAAACGCTATCGGAGGATGGATATGGGGCGCGGTTCACCCACAGATCCCTGGGCGCGCATCCGTAAACGTGGTCGAGATCGAGGGCATGTCTGGCTTCTTGTATCATGAGGGATGCATTCTTTCCGTGGTCCGTTGGAAAGGAAGTCTCATCGAGCCCGGTATGGTGGTAGAAAGAGAATAGATTATTGTCGATATATCGCCTGGTGAAAACGGGGTTGCTGCTTTTCACATCATCAATGGACAGGAAGCCGACTGTCTCCATGAAGCGGCCACTGGCTAGACCAGACGATTTGACATCATATCTTGCGTAATCGCGAATGTGGAAGTGGCCGCCGAAAAATTGAATGGGAATTTCCTGATGTACCTTTCTAATAGCTTTATAAACAACTTCATACTCCTTGGATCTGACCGGAACATGTCCAACAACAAGGAAAAGGTCGACATCCGTATCGCGGATGGCGTCCTGAAACCAAGGCTCGTGAACCGTGTCTTCAACCGGTTGCACTTTGGTGTTGTTATAATTCTTAGTGAAATCAAAGAGAAAGCCAAACGCCACGATATTGATGCCTTGTTTTTTCGTCGTGAATTTCTTGAAGCGCGGACCCAGTGGCACAAGGTCTTCTGACGTAGGGTCCAGTATGTCGATGTTGGATGCTAGATAGCTGTCCTGGAAGCTTGGCACGGTTTTCAGAAATTCAGCCTCCGAGGTGTTTTGTTTATACAGCTCATGGTTTCCTGAAGACATGACATCGATCTGCTGTTGCCTTAGAATGTCGTACAGATATTGGCCCTTTGGGTCTGAGGCATCGTAGAGGCCATTGCCTTCGACTCGGTCTCCGGTGTCAATGACCAGGAGATCACTACCCTCGGCTTCAGCCTTGTTACGCATATGGGTCACAAATGAGACATAGTCTCCCCAGTCAGCGCTGTACGACGGCCTGCACGGCAACGCCCGTCAGTCAAATACGTTTTCTACGGGCGCCTTGCGGAGTGCCTACTCTTGTAGATGGCCACCTAGCCAGCCGTGGGTGTCAGTCGTGTGTAAGAAATTCAGCTTTCCCCATTGCAAGTCCCTGATCTTTGCCGGCACCGGGCTAGCGCTTCCTGGCTGTGCTGCCCAGCAGGAGGGAGCCAGAGCGAGGATTATCGCGGGGAGATGAGAGATCATCTTGAATAGCTCGCTCAGCAAGACATATGAGCGGTATCGAAGCAGCAGAAAAAGAGCAAGCTGTAGCGAGCGTGGTGTGCTGTTTCTAGGAGGTTCCTATAATATGAGGATTGCTGTGTCAGTGTGAGGATGGTGATCACGAGCTTTCTTATATTTATATCAACAGCACCTTGGGGAAGGAGCTAGCAGAGGGGGCAGCTGTGATTGGCGGGTAGGCAGGTGATGGCTCCACTGATAAAGTCATGCGCAATCGCGAGTATGTAAATAACAATAACAACAATAATACGCAAAAATATACAGCTCCGCATATAAGATAGCGTATTTTTCGTTGGGATGCAGTATTCTCAATACGCTGCCGCCTACGCCAAGAAGGGCGCCGGTGTGAACTGTCGCGGTTTCCGTGCGGAGCGGCGGGCGGCTGAGTCAGCGCCCAACAGACCAACAAGAACGCCCCGACCGCTCGCCGCCAATTACTGCCAGACCTTGCAGTAGCTCACTAGGTCAACGTTACCACTAAAACTATCGCAGCCAAAATCTTCCTGTTCTGTCCCGATCCGATTATCCCCGTTCGTGTGTCTCCTGCCATTCCATTCCTCCAGCTTTGCTTCTGGCGTGTGCTGCCTGTCGCGAGGGTTCGTTTCTATCTTCTGGACCATCTCTGTCCCTTGTATTTCATTTCCCTCTTCAGCTGCTGCTATGGCTGCACCCCGGTTTCTCCGGCCAGCTGGTCGCCTGCTGCAATCGCGAATTGCGTCCCCAATCCGTCCAGCTTTCAGGGTACCAGCCTGTGCCCCTTCGGTCAACTACCGCCGTACATATGCGACAGAGAGCGGTTCGAAAGAGGTCACTGTCAGAGATGCCTTGAACGAGGCGCTGGCCGAAGAATTGGAGAGCAACGACAAGGTCTTTGTTCTGGGTGAGGAGGTTGCGCAATACAACGGAGCGTACGTGATTCAATTTTTTATTTCTCGGTGGATATCAAAGACAGTGAGCTGATTGTGGTCGTTGGCTTGAATAGATACAAGGTTACGCGAGGCCTTCTCGATCGATTTGGACCCAAACGGGTTATCGACACTCCTATCACTGAAGCCGGTTTCACTGGTCTGGCTGTCGGTGCTGCATTGGCTGGCTTGCACCCAGTGGTGAGTTTGGATATCCTTGGAAAGCCATTGATCGACTCGGGATACTGATACTGTGGATAACTTCAAGTGCGAATTCATGACCTTCAACTTTGCCATGCAAGCTATCGATCAGATCATCAACTCTGCCGCCAAGACGCACTACATGTCTGGAGGTATCCAGCCCTGCAACATCACCTTCCGTGGGCCCAATGGATTCGCTGCTGGTGTCGCTGCTCAGCACTCACAAGACTACTCTGCCTGGTACGGCGCTATTCCTGGTCTCAAGGTCGTTGCTCCCTACAGCGCCGAGGACGCCAAGGGTCTGTTGAAGGCATCCATCCGTGACCCTAACCCCGTCGTCTTCCTTGAGAACGAGTACGTCTATTCAATTTGCTGGGGTGGTATATAGGTTGCTAATACAGCGTACAGATTGCTTTACGGTCAGGCATTCCCAATGAGCGAGGCCGCTCGCAAGGACGACTTCGTCCTTCCCATCGGAAAGGCCAAGATTGAGCGTCCTGGTAAGGACCTGACCATCGTCACCCTCTCTCGCTGCGTCGGACTGTCCCTCGATGCCGCCGCCCAGCTGAAGGAGAAATACGGCGTCGACGCCGAAGTTATCAACCTGCGATCCGTCAAGCCTCTTGATGTCGAGACCATCATCAAGTCGATCAAGAAGACCGGCCGCTTGATGGCTGTCGAATCGGGTTTCCCCATGTACGGTGTCGGTTCCGAACTCCTTGCTGTGGCCATGGAATACGGATTCGACTACTTGACCGCCCCCGCCGTCCGTGTCACTGGCGCTGATGTTCCTACCCCGTACGCTCTCGGCCTCGAGGAAATGAGCTTCCCCCAGCCCGACACCATCGTCGGCCAAGCCGCCAAGCTCCTGCGGGTGTAAGTTGTAACTTTATGATAATTGTCCGTCGGAACGTCGAGCCGAAAAGGAAAGGAAACACAATTTTTTTGAAAACACAAAAGAACTACAATATTTAATTCCATCACGTGTCTCATATTGTTAGATTGTTGCGGATCACCCCCTTTTTTTTCTTTTCCTTTTGTCATTATTTGAGCAGATACTAGAATTGTACGACTATGTATCAAGAGCATTTCTTCTCCCTGCAGCTATCAGGTTCTTTTGCATAAAATCAAACAATACACCAGTTGATTTTTTATATATATCGTAACGCTAGATTCGAGTAAATGTAATGGGTATTTTGTAAAAATCAGACATTCATGATCATGCAGAGACTAGACTGGGACAGCTGGCATTGCAGCCCGTTGGTTTTGCTGGGTCATAGTAAGCACCGTCACCATCATTCTGGTACCCATAATCATCGTCCGTATCACTTTCGGCGTCAGCAGCAGCGTGGTGAGCGGTGCCACTCGGTGCTGTTGTTGCAGATGCGTGTTTCTTCTCTGCCTCTCCAAACTCGGCGTCTTCGTCCTCGTCATCTCCAAGCACATTCTTCCTGCCGCCCGCTGCTGCTGGTGCGCCTTTGACCGCGGTAAATGAGCTCTTGAATCCACCTTTTTTAAACCCACCACCACCACCTCCTCCTCCTGTAGTCCCTCGCCCACCCGTACTGCTCACAGCAGCCGCATTATTATTATTGTTGTTGTTATTATTACTGCCATCCAACTTCTTCAACCCAGCCTCCGCATCTGCCTTCTTCTCCGCCCTGCGCGCGCGCTCTGCCGCGTTCGGATCGCGGGAGAGTTGTTTCAGGTCTTGCAGGCGTTTGCGATGCTGGTGGTCATACGAGCCGATATGCGCTTCGTATTCGGGGTGTCGGGAGTAGGACTTGTTGCATAGTGTGCAGGTGAATGAGCTGAGAGCTGAGCGCGCGGATTCTGTCTTTTTTTTTTTTCAGAGGTGTTAACATAGAAATTGGGTGGGTTCGGTGGGTGGTAAATGGTACCTTTGGAGCTGGGTTTGTGAAACCGCGCTGTAGGTCAGAAGATTCGGTTAGAAGTGGATTGACATGTTGTCAGTAGATTGACTTGCAGGAGGCATATTTTTTTTTTTGTCTGTGTGTCGAGAATCTTCTCGGACTTGGTTAAATGTTGTCGAGTATGATGACTGAATGAGTGAGCGGAATCGTCGAGCAAAGGCAAGAGCGCCGATAAGATAACGGCGCCCCACATTTCTCATCGGTTCATCGTCTCCCAGAATCAACAGCCGATACATTTCATGTGCAACTGGCCGGGTTTACAATGATCTGCAGCTCTATTTACGCTAGTTACTGACTTCTCGGCAATTGTATGTCACATTAGACACCTAAAATGCACAACTCTATCTTTTAGAGAGACGCTACTTCTATCCCGCATTCCCGATTTCACATGGTCTTCGTCACTTCTCAATCAGTGCTTCGACGACCGCGCCACGTCCTGATTGTACGTGTTTGAGCGCCTCGATGAGCTGTGCGCGCATCTCTTTGACTGTTCTGCCTCGCATGCCTTGCATCCAGCCGGCCTCTGCAGCAGCTGCCTCGGCCAGCTTCGAATAATTCGGGGATGGCTCAAAGGAGATGTTCAGCTCATCGTCAGTAGCCCCTTTGTTGAGCCCATCAGGGTACACCAGCTCCGCCGAATAACGTGGAGCATTCCAGCCTATCGCAATATTAAAATAGTTAAAACTTGCATCATCATCATCGACGAATGAATAGTACTTACCACCGTTGTTGAGGATGACCGTGAGAATAGGAATCTGGTGCTTGTACGAGACCCATGCGGCACTTGACGGCGAAGCACACATGAAACTTCCATCACCAACGACTTGGCACACTATGCCGGGGGCCTTTTCATCACTAAGCGCCATTCTCACGCCTAGAGCCGCCCCGTTGCTCCAACCAATACCAGTCCCGCCACAATTGATCCAGCTACCGGGACGAGTCGGCTGAAGCTGATCGGCAATCATAGGAGCACAGGTCACTGCCTCCACCACAAACGTTGTGTCACTAGGGAGACAATCTTTTAGAAGCCGGCCGATGTTGTGCCCATCCAGCGGATCATTATCCCCAAGGCGTGGAAGCTTGGCTACTTTATTCAATCGCTCATTGTGCTGCACTATCAATGACTCCTTACGAGCAGCATACTTAGGACTCTGAAGTTCGGTCGAAAACTCGCTGTCCAGGTATCGCAGCATTTGTTTCAAGGCAGTGTGGCATTCGGATTTCCACCGTCCATGAGCCGGGAAGAACGATACCGGGATTTGCTGGTTCAGAGGATCGACGTCGATGTGATAAAATTTTGCATCTTTGCGTGGTGGGTTTCGTGCTGGGATCCACGGTACATCACAATCGAGCATTAAAACAACATCGGCATCGGAGGTGCTTTTGTCATCGCCCAATCGGAATCCCAACGAGGCTGGGTGGCTGAATGGGAAACACATATCACTCCCCCCAGTGTCGTGAACCCGAAGACCGGGGATTTTGTCAGCGAGTTGGACCAACAATTCTGGAGTCCGACGGTCGCGACCGGAATATCCAGTAATCACAAGAGGCCGCTCAGCGCCCACGAGGGCCTGAGTAATGGTTTGGACTGCCTCATCTGGCAGCGCACTAGGTCCAATTGGAACCCACTTTTCCTGCGAAAGAGAGTAAGGTTCTACGGCTTGAGCCATCACTTCTCTTGCTCCAGCAATGTACACAGGACCCTTGGGGGCACTGGAAGCAAACTGGAGAGCACGTCCTACGGTTTCTTTGACATTGAGTCCAACGCGAACCTCGCCAACGTATCTGCAGTATTGACGTACAATGGCCTTTTGATCAGGGGCCTCCTGTAGCCAGTGCATATACTCCGTACGGGAACCCGTCAGTTCTCCTGATTCGGTATATGGACAGAGACCGGCGAAGATGAAGACTGGAACACGTCCAACGCTTGCATTATGGACGCCGTGAGCCATCGCCTGAGTCCCAACGTCAACATGGACAATGACTGCCTGAGGCTGACCAGTTACGCGAGCATAGCCATCGGCCATGGAAATTGCCGTCATCTCACTGGGGCATGTCACAAACTGGGGCCAGTTGTTTGGCCGTTCACGTTTACCCTTGATTATCGCTTCGATTATGGATGGATGGTCAGAGCCAACGTTCACAAAGCATGTAGTGATGCCGGCCTAATAGATCATTAGAGTTTAGAATCTCAAATCAAGTGACGTTCACCGTACCTCCCATAGCCCTTCAAACAAGGCGAACGCGGTAGTGTACCTGTATTTATTAGAGCTCTGATCGATAGATAAAGACACCATATTCAGCTAGCTTACTGTCCAGGCTTCATTTCTGCAGAAGTCTCGCTCTTTACAAACTGCTTGTCTCGAAAAGCAGGCTGCTGAATCGGTGGGATTTTTGAAAAGTGACGGATTGGTGTCAAGGGAAGCTTTGGCAGGCAAGAGTAATAAGATCGTGGGAGTTGCCCGACGCGAGCCGCGGCGACCCCTGTTGCACGACCAGCCCTTGAAAGCATGACGAGAGGCCAATACTCACTCAGTGGGAAATAGAGAGGGATGGGAAGAGAGTTGGGGGAAGACAGAGTCGCCGTGCTGAAAGAAAGAACGGAGTTCCCTTGTTGTGGTCCTCAGCCGGTGCCTAAACCGTGCTCACCGTCGCTCCTTCTGGTTTGTGTCGTCCCTTCTCGTAGCGGCGTCAAGTTCTTCTCCTTTACTATATTTTTCTTTACAGTATTCGAGACGATTTTTGCGATAACCGCTCAATACATTAACTCCGTCCAAAGCAGTCAACGATTCGCTAACTAGCTCCGTCGATCACCCCTCTACCCTCATGTACATATACCCAGCGGGCCAGCTACAAGCAGCGAGCTTACAGGAAATAGCGCCAACAAAAAAAAGGATGGCCTGATGTTAAAATATATCCATCACATTTTCCTCATCTCAATCAACTGACAATAGTGGTCTACGGAAATACTATTGGGCTGAATGAGACCTTGTTGCTATATATTCATTCGCTTATTCTTTCCGGAACCAAAGACTGAGTGCAAGAATTCCTATGAATCAAAAGTCCAAGCATTCTTTTCTTCCTAGGAATCCATTTTGTGAGATATTTTTGGCGCAAAAAAGAATCGTCTCAGGGGCACACTCTCTACAGCCACATTTGCTTATGCCACAAAGCCCTAACTAGTGCGACTGTCCGCGTTCAGTATGTCAAAGCCCCGCCACCCATATATTGGCCGCACCAGTGATATATTGCCGAGATTATCCCTTATACTTTCTCCTCTGACCGAAATTTTGGCTGTCCCCGCTTGTGGCCGCGATAGTCACCGAAGACCGGAAAGTTTCACGAAGCGTTGTACAGATGTTACACAACTAGCGTCAGTGATTTGTGTTACACTCATGGTTGTTTCTTTTGCGCAATTGATTCATGAGCGTTCCGTCCAAACAGCAAATTACCAGGCGAAAAAGATATGGGATACAATTAGACTGGGCATGTGTAACATATATCACGCCCAATTTCCTAACTAGGGGCGATGTCTCACTTTCACCGTCTCCAAGGATATCTCTACAAAGTGGCCTGCATCTACTTGTCCACGAGGCCATTTATGGCATGTCACTGTCAGCAAGTCCGTGACACTGAGGTTTCTTCTTCCAGCCTAGCAGGATCGATGGCATCAAGCAATACAAGATCCAATTGAGTGGGCCCTTCCATCGTGGAATAGACTGAGCTGTAAGAAACACGCACTCACAGCTGATGGGCTTTTAATACATTTCAGGTCTCTCCGTGGCAAGTGAATCGGTGGCGTGCAAATACCCAAAAGACCAACTGTGGCCAAGGAGCCATAATAGCCAATCCAGAATCATCGGCGATACCTGGAAGTACGCCTCTGGGAATACTGACATAAACGGTTAATACTCCGAGAGTTGCATAATCGCGGGGTTTCAGGCTTCCTATTGCCTCCGAAGCGAAATTTGAAGTTAAATCTAAGTAGTCAGAGACACACAGTAGGACAACGGTTAAATCCGCTTCAGAACAGAGGCCCTTAAAAGCCTCATCAGCGGGCACAGAGAGAAGTTATTAGCAGTTCGGAGCGTAAGTACTTTCGTATGCAGCAGCTGGGGTGTGGAATACTGATGGAAAAGGCTTTCGTACGGACAGTAAAAGTGCCCTTTAGAAGCCTCAAATGTTCCCACCAAAGGGCCTGTCCTAGTACAATGCTGTTTGTGATACGAGAGACTGCGAGATGATCTCTGTTCTACAGGGTTTGCGAACCTTCATTCAACGTACTTAACTGTTCTTACCAGCCTCATATTTCCTTTGTTGTGCGTCCATTTGAGGATGGTGGAAATCTTCAAATATTCTCGAATTCCAGTCTGGTATAAGCCGTCAATATGGCCACAACAGCAGAACCACATCCAACCTTCACGCCGGCCCTAAAACCTCCACCGGGGGTGGTTTCCAACCCAGAAAACCCGGCGTCTCTAGCATACGAGAGCAGGCTTACGATTGCTATAGCAGTGCCCTGCATTACCATTGCATTTGCCGCTCGAGCATATGTGCGAGTCGTAATAAAACGATCATGGATATTTGAGGATTGTCAGTACATTTTTGGGCCTGATTGCGAGAGACGTCTGCTAATTCAATGAGCTAGGGATCGCTTTAGTAGCATGGGTAGAGCCACTATAATGTTACATGACCCCTTGGCTTTAACTGACAGCCTTGCAGGCCGGTACCGTTGCCTATTGTGGTATTATGGGTGCCACGATGTCGCATCATGGAGGCCAACATGCATGGGATATCACCGCACAACAAGCCAAAGATGCTGCATATGTTTGACAGACCATTCTCAACTTATACTGACAACTATCTAACAAGTAACTATAGTGGTTCAATGTCGCCTCGATTGAATATGGGGTTATGATATGCATCACAAAATTGGCCATTTTATGGCTTTATAGACGTTTCTTCTCACCCATTCGATGGAGTTTGTTTGACACCCTGATTGTTTCTCTGGTCGTTATATTGATTGGCTTTTACGGCATCACCTCCTTTGTGAAGATTTTCGAGTGTTCGCCACGGGCTAAAATTTTCGACAAGTCAATTCCTGGAACTTGCGTCGATGTGTCTCGGCTTCTCAACACTAGCGGCATGTTCAATACCATCACAGACTATCTCATTCTCTTACTTCCGGTTCATGCGGTATGGAAGCTGCAGCTGACTCCAATCAAAAAGCTGTACATAGTGCTCATCTTTACGTTCGGACTCTGGTGAGCTTTGTGTTCCTAATAAGATATTAAAATGTATCGTTTATATTGATAATTACCAGCGCTCCTGTATTTAGCACCATCGGGTTCGTCGTTCGGCTCAGAATCAGTGGGAATCCTGACACTACGTGGAATCAGCCCGAAATCCTCCTCTGGGGGTAAGTTCTCCACAAAAGAACCGACTCCGTTCTCATATAGCTAATAATAACCTAATTAGTGCCGCAGAACTCACCAGTGGCAACCTGGTCGTCTGCGCCCCTGAAGTTGGAACATTGCTGAACCGACGAGCTCGCCGGCGCAATCCGAAGAGACCGACAACCAGCGTTCTGGAGGCATCAGCAGCCCGAGTCGCAGAGGAGCGAGCTTCTCGCCGTAACAAGGATCCAAATTCGTGCTATTATGAGCTAGAAGAAGGCAATATGTACGATGCCCGCGTCAGTCCTGTTGGGAGCGAGGCGAGAATTTACCGACCAGAGAGTGGTGCGGTGCAAGTGCGGCATGAAATTACTGTCATGTCGGGGAGCCATTGACACTATGAAGCACAGCTTGGTTAACGTGTTTTTAAAAAAGCAGGAGGATTTCGTTAAGTAGCCAAAGTAGCGTGTCCTGGGATACATGTGGAAGCTTATAGAGATAAGTAGCTATAGATAGATAGCATCAATAATATTGATATGAATAAGCCCTATGAAAACTATAGTCTACTATTAGCCAAAAGATTACTTGATTTCGACTGTGTAGTCTACAGGTTTGTAGACTGCAAGATTCAGATGAAGGTTCATCTCGACACCTCTCAAGAATCGATCTGCGGCCAAGTTGCATAGATTATGTGTGACTAACTAGGTGAATCCTACGCTACACAAAAGCTACGCCTCCTAGAGAGAACACGCCGAATATATGTAGTAGTCGGGCATACAGAAATACCAATGTCTACACCGACAGTCGTAATGATCCATTAAACACCCAGGTCCTGTCTTAGCCAAACTTCAATTTACCTCTTGGCAGCCTATGGGATCCCCGGTAAATAAAATTTGGTTCCGTGGTAGCACAACTGCAGGAAAAGGGGTGGGTGCCTCAAGTATAAGGCAGCCTAGTTGCACAGTCTCTTCTGGGGTGGAAAGAGGGCACCTGCTTTCCCCCCTCTACGTGTCTTCGCGTTTGCCGTTTGTTGTCCTCTTCCATACGCGCCACAGCAGCCTTCGAGATGGCTCTCGCAACCGAGCTGTTCCTTGGAAAAGACAGGAAAGGTGTGTTATGCAATTACCAGCACGTGCATCATGCTAACAACAGAACCATCACCAAGGCATACATGATGCAAACACGACTCCAATCCACGATGAGACCACGACACAGCTTGCACACGACTGGACACCTGTAAGTGCAACATTCACTGCAAACACACAAAGAAAACAGAGCCTAAGCTAAGCTAATTGTGCAGACCAGGAAGGTATTCACAGCGTCAGCCATCATTTACATGAATTTCAACACAACCCTGGGCTCTTCTCTTCCCAGTGGTGCTGGAAACACCCTCAACGAAGCGTTCGGGGTATCATCTGAGAAGCAAAAGCCCCTACCGGTGGTCGTTTTCCTAATGGGCTACATAATCGGTCCCATATTTGCGCCCCTCTCCGAATCGTACGGTCGACGGCCGATCTTCCTCGTTTCATTTGCAGTCTACACGGCTTTTACTCTGGGCTGCGCGTTGGCTCCCAACTGGCCAGCTTTTCTATTTTTTCGCTTTCTGCAGGGCTGTGGTGCTGCGGCGCCCCAAACGGTGTCGAATGGCCTCTTTTCTGATATCTATCCCGATCTGAAGCAGAGAGGACGCGCAGTCACGGTGCTAGGGCTCACGAGTAATGTCGGTCCACTTATCGGGCCTATTATCTCTGGCTTTGCATCGTCGCAGAATTGGAAATGGCAGTTTTGGATTGCCCTGGTTATGGCGGCAGTCAACTGGCCAATGCTGTTGTTTATGCAAGGTGATTACTCTGATAAATTCGTCTGAACCGGGTCTGGCATGATTTTTTATCTAACTGACGAAAATGAATTTAGAAACATACTCGCCTGTACTTCATGCAAGAGAAACAGGATTTCATGAGAATGAGAAAACACCAAGCTTCAAGGAAATCCTGCTGGTTCTTTTACGCCCAATCAGAATCACTGCGGAGCCCCTGGTCTTTTTCACCGACCTTTTTATCCTCTACCAATACATCATTTACTTCCTTTACTTCGGGCTGTATCCCCTTGTATTTCAAGATACATATAAAATGACTCCAGGGGTATCGGCGCTCATGTTCCTTGGAATAGGCTTGGGAGGCGTGTTGGCTATTTTCATTTTCCTGGCTTGGGAGCACTACCATACTCGCGCAGAGCAGCAGGGTCGAGCATGGGCGTTGAGAGAGGAGTACCGCCGACTTCCCCTGGCTTGTCTTGGAGGGCCCCTCTTTGCGATTTCGGAATTCTGGCTTGGCTGGAGCGCTCGTCCTGATGTCCATTGGATTGTGCCTGCGCTATCTGGAATACCCCTCGGCATCGGCATTGATCTCACCTTTATGGCGCTGAACAACTATCTCACCGACGCTTATGGGATATACAGTGCCTCAGCGACGGCTTCCAGTGTGATAACTCGCAATATATTTGCTAGCATTATCATTCCACTGAGCACTTATCCGCTGTATAACAATTTGGGTGCTTCTTGGGCCTGCACTCTTCTTGGGGGCTTGTGTTGTCTTATGACTCCGATTCCGTTTGTGTTTCTTCGATGGGGATCTGCACTGAGGGCACGCAGTCCGTTCTGTCGCCAGCTCAATGAGGGGAGTTAGAGGTTGGAATAGATGGTGTTTCATATGACTTGCTGAATAATTCACTTTCATACACAGTTGACTAGTATCTGATACATAAAAACAAAATCAAGGATTGAAATCTAAACTTGCTTGACCCTCCGGTTTACTCCAGACAAACCCATCCGGCATCTTCACAGCCCTTTCTCTAAACCAGTCCTGCACTACTTGCCAGTTCACGCATCGATGCATGACATTTGAATTCGGCGTTGGCGCCTGATGCTCACGAACCCAGTCATACGAGAGAATACTAGTGTCAAAATTGCACATGATGCTTTGCCGAATATAATCCACACAGTGCTCGTAATGCCGCTCGTATAACTCGGGAACCTCTTTTTGCTTGCGTTGCGTAGTGTTGGGGAAAAAGGCTGTGTGGTGGTCTTGCCAGAGGTAGTGTAGGCAGTGTAGTTGGTGAGTACCTACCGCCACCGCGATGTATTTCTTTTCTTCTCCAGTAGATAACGCAGGGAATGCGGCGGCGGTGTCGAGATCTTCCAGTCTCTGTGCGCGTTCAAGATCGCTGGCCGAGACGGCGATCATACCGTATTCCATGGCGGACTGCCATGCTGCTTCGACTTGTGTGGTTGGTGGGCCCTTGAAGGGTGATTCGTACCAGAGTGAGCCGTTGAATCGATCATAAACGTAGTCAGTTGTGCTAAGGACATCATTTATTGGTGCTATACACAGATTTTTTTGAGTCATTTTGGGGAATTTCTGTACATCAGTAGGTGATAAGACTTACAGTACGTGTGTGATCTCTCCCAACATTCTAAGTAAGTGAGCATTTTCTCCGAGTCGACCTTCATAATCACAACAGTGAGACATAGAATGATAAAAGCACTGAAACCGTGGGAAACCCAATGCCAGTGTTGAGGTTTCCATCGATCAGACGGGTTTGCAGAAGATTCGCCATCGTCCTTGTCAGACAAGAGCACCTCGGCAAGCTCAGATGAGTAGTTTACGGCTGAGAAGATAGGAAAACGTCTGTAGAAATCTGAGATTGTCGACATTTTCAGCGTGAGCATAAGCAGAATGATTAGTTTGATGAATGCTGCATGTTGTTTGGGAGAGAAGTGACACCAGTTGACGTTATTTTCAATATCTCGTAAGTTGTATACTATGGTTTTAGTCACGTCCTGATACAATGCGTACACATGTGTTAACTGGCTTATTTACTGTGCTCATAAAATGGTGTTCTAAAAATGACGGATAAAGCAAATATCCCTTTTCTCGTGCTCGCTCATTTGCTGCCGTTCTTGAGGAAGAACTTCTTCGAGTATACCTAACCGATGCTCTTTCCCGAATACCGCCACCACAATATCATGAGAAGTTCCTGTAGCATGGTTACATCGGAGATAAAGAGTCACACCATAAAACGGCTTCAGGTATTGAAATTGGCAATAGATGCGCGTCTGTGAGAGGGAGAATGACGCGTCTGCATGTGAAGATAAAGAGCCGGAATACATGTGTCACCCAAGCACTGATCATGGTGTAATGGATTGGATTGTTGCCAAGGATATGTCTATGTGCCCGACATACAAGAGAACCGTAATAGAGTAAGTCTTTCGAACCCCGCTTGATGGCTGTCTTACATGAATATTCACGCCATACTCTAGTAGCGGTGAACTACCGGAAGATAGATCTAGGCCAAGGTATAAGAAGCGGGCCGAACTAGATGCTGTCTATAAAACGACCATATCTGACCGGAGATTGCGAATCGATAGTATCCTCAAGAGAAGCACTCGCAATACCTATCAAGAAACAGAGGAAAGAAAAAAGTATCAAGATGAAGACATCCGCCCTTCTCGCGCTCTTTGCCAGCTGCTTGACTCTCAGCGCTTCCATGCCCACTTCAAAGAGTACGAAACCCTAAAACAAGTTTTTTTCCTGGTCCGCGATTGCTGATCGTCAAAACAGTCTTTGAATCTGACCCTATGCTCCACATTGGAATCAACGAGGAATCGTCCTATAGCCCCGAGAAAGAAAAGAGAAACGATTTCAAGGCTGACCCGATGCTTCACATTGGAGGCAACGACGAGTCTTCCTACAGCCCCATTAAAGGAAAAAGAAACGATTTACACGCCGATCCAATGTTCAATATGTACTCTGAACGGGCGACTCCCTTCTCTGCAGACAGTCTCCTGCAGGTTGGCAACGACAAGGAGTCGTCGTACGCAGCGTAATGGGGGCTGGGTGGATGTGAGATGTGTGGCTTTGCCTGTATTTCAAGGACTATCTATCTCTAGTGGCGCATCTGCGCAAGTTTATTCTGTGTAACTAGGACGAGTTATCAATAGTTGAAATGTTGAGAATTGGACTGTTTTCATTGTCGTGATAATAAGGTGTAGTCATGCAGCCAATGAGAGGCGTCCCGTGACGCAACCAATCATGGTCCGTGCAAAACCTGTTTCCGGCGAAGCTTTTTCACTTTCAGGATCCTCGCGCCCCTGACGCTGGTGTTTCTTTCTTCGGCATGATGTTGACGTTGTTATGAAAGTCTTTTGTTTCACGATTCTTCTTTGTTTCTTTGCCTTTTTCGACCTACCCCTTGCCTGTGTGGAAACCCAGCACAAGCCTTCTCACGCGACACCGTTTACGCTCTCCCCCTAACACCTCCTCGAATAGACCGAATTGAATAGCGCAGAGCTCAGGAACCATGTCTAGGCCTAGGAATGATAGCTCGCTTTCTGGCGTAGACCCTATTGATACCCGGTCGATCCTGTCGATGCGCGAATTGGACCCTTCGCCCGTGGACGACTATCCCCCCGATGTTGAGAATGGAGAATATTTCCCCGATTTACACAATACCGCACCGACGACGGAGGTTCGTCCAGTTGGCATCTCGCGTTTGGGCTTGAAAGGGCACAGTTGGGATTATTGGTGTATGTATTTCCTTGGAGCTGGCTAGCGACGTTGCATCGAGACGTCCGAAGTCATCTCTCCCTTGCATATCCGAGTCTGGCTGACAGCTGCTAGTGTCGGCGATCCAACGATACTCCACGTATCCACCCACGGTCTTCTTTGCCTTGCATGCCGCCAATACGTCTCTCATCCCTTTTGTCACGCGCTCCGTTCCATCCAGCGAAGACTTCTTGCTGCTCACGCGGCCGATCTACCAATCGCCCTCCCTCGAGCCGTTGATGGTCGCGCTCCCGATCTTCGCGCATATCGCGTCTGGTCTCTCCCTCCGCAGCATTCGGGCCAGTAGGCGCGCACGGCTCTATGGCGCCGAATCACGCTCTCAAAGACACTTGATCAAGTCTTGGCCAATGCCGAGCCTGCAAGCCAAACTGGGATATGCCATGGTGCCCCTGTTGGTTCTACACGTGGGCGTCAATCGGGCCGTGCCTCTCCAAATTGATGGCGGAAGCTCAAGTGTTGGCCTGGGCTATGTTGCCCATGGGTTTGCCCGGAGTCCGGTGTTTTGGAATTTGTTCTACTTCCTGTTTGTCGCAACCAGCGTCTGGCACCTCGTCGGCGGGTTGGCGACGTGGATGGGGATCCGCGTCACCACAGTGCGTACGGAAAGAGGCCAATCGCACAAGACTGGGATTCTGGGTGAGACTAGACATGATCAGCAGAAGCGGAGAAAGAACAAGTGGCTTGTCCATGGGATTGCGGCCCTTGCTACTGCAATCTGGCTGGCCGGCGGCCTGGGAGTTGTAGGACGCGGCGGTACTGGCTCTGGCTGGGAAGCCAAAAACTGGGATCAGCTTTACAAGAGCGTCCCGGTTGTTGGAGCGTGGTTGTAAGGGACCATGCTCTGTATAAGTTTACGTCAGTCCACGCTTTAAGGAGTATTTAGGGGAGCATTTAGGCATATATGAAGTAATTTATAACCCAATAATAATATAATATGAAACAATATGAATAATAATAACTTATAACCCATTTTTACCTATTCAAGTTTAATTCGGTGTCAAGTAATGTTTCACTTCCCACTATCATCTATGTAGTATCGCATATCCCAATTCTATCAACGTCACGTCTAGCACGTATGTATACAAATCAAGCAAGCTCCATGTGCTCCATAATGTCCTTTCCAATCCTTTCCGTATTCACAGAGCGATGATGACCAGGCTGAATTGGGTGGCCGCGTGTTTCAAACACTCCCCCGGTAATGCCTCCCCGTTCGAAGAGATGGTCAACATCTTCCAATTCCAGCCCCTTGGTTTCGGGGAAGAAGAAGTACACCATTGGAATCTACTATATTTAGTAATTTACTTCAAAAACTCGGGTTAATAGCTTACCCATGCAGCGCAGAAGCAGGCGAAGATGATAAATGTTTTCCAGGAGATATTGTCAATCGCAGTTGGCGTAACTTGCACGACGATGACTGAAAGGCATCAGTTATTATAATATTTAAACAATTTCTCACGCATAAACTCACAAACACACATCCAGTTTACAAATCCTGCAAAGGCCTGGCCTCGCGCACGAATGCGGGTGGTAGTAATTTCACTTGGGTAGAACCTAAGACACACTACGTCAGTTCGGGGTTCATCAATAGCGATATTCAGACATAAACTTACCAAGGCACGGGGAGATAGCCAAAACCTAGGAATATCTGGAAAATAAACACAAACACAGTCGCAGCGTAAGCACAGGAGGTGCTGCCAGTCGAGAGCAAGGCAGCAGTCAGTACAAAACACGCGCAAAGCCCTGCTGCAGAAATCATGAGAGACGATCGTCGACCAAACACATCCATACTCCACAGAGGAATAATGGACCCAACAAGATACGCAAGCGAGGTACAGCCGCCGAGAATCAAGGACAAATTGCGCGAGAGTCCCATGGCATTCTGGTAGACTATAGGAGCATAGTAATTGATCATATTTGATCCGGTGAATTGCTGCTGCACGTTGACAAGGGCAGCTAAAATCATTCGGCGCAAGTTTTGCACTCTGCCCCCGCTGAGGAGCTCGCTGTACTTGAATGGGCCACCAGCTGACTCTATCTCAATAGACGTTTCGATCTGTCGACGCAGCCGAATGACCTCGGGTGTGGACTCATTAGCAGGCTGTTCCATTTGGAGACGGGCGAGAATAGACGCAGCCTCGTCACTCCTGTCTTGTTCACAGAGCCAGCGAGGTGTTTCAGGCAGAGGAATCATCTGGAGAACCAGACACACGGCGAAAAAGGCCTGAAAACTGATTGGAAATCGCCACTGCACAGGAGAATCCACAAAGCTTAGACCGTAGTCGATCCAATACGCAATGCATAAGCCGACAATTGTCACAGTACCCTGGGCACTCAATAATCGGCCTCTTCGTTCCGGGCGAGCCATTTCACTTTGGTATGATGGCACTGTTGCACTGTTGATACCATTTCCAAACCCGGTTACAATGCGGCCAACAATGAACTGTGCTCGAGAATAAGATGAGCCAAGGAGAATGGTTCCGATGACCATAATGGTTCCTCCAGCCATAATCATCTTCTTGCGACCTAGCTTGTGGCCGAAAAAGAAGCTGACTAAACATCCCACTGCGCATCCAATATCATAGATTGATGTCACTATATCAGTCAATCAGTTGGCTTTCTCACACAGCTCTCGAAAGGGAAGGACATACAAATTCCCTGCATATTCGCATCTGGGTGGCCCATTTGAGTCCCGAACTGATTATCGGCTCCGACCAGGCCACTCATGACTCCCTGGTCGTAGCCGAGCAAGAGAAAAGCCTGACAGCTCGCCGCAGTGACAGCCCAGTGCAGATTTCTGCCGCGCAGAGGTTGGCCCATGTTGTTGTCTTTTTATCTGTTGTTGAATTGATAGAATTGAAACACAAAAAACAAAAACAAAAAAAGATTCTGCAACTCATGTTCAAAAACCTGGGGCCCCTTGGGGATTCACTTTCTTCATCAAGAAGTGATGAGCATGTTGGCTCGTGATATTATTCAACCGAGTCTCGCTTTCGGACTTCATTAACCCGAGATTGTATCCGCGATCAGCCCGTTCATAATTGCCACAACAATTGGAGAATCTGAGACTGGTAACTAGGATCCAAGAGTATATAAATCCTATAGATGCTGGGTTATTCTTTAAAGTTCGAAATCGAACATTTAAACAGAGTGAACGCACATGGCTAGAATATCACCACCAATGAAGACACACACCCTATAGTAGACGAAGAAAGAAAAGAAGATGCCCAGCCCGGCTAGAAGAATTTAGATTTTATGCATGATGACGCCACTGAAGAGTGGCTTGCCAATGCAACCTTATTATGAACCAGGTTGATATTATTACTACGTAGCAATACGTTCTATTACGGTACGTAACTGGCACTACCCCGCATTGGCGGGTTGTGGATCGCCGCCCCGCACGGCGTGGCTGGCGCGGATCGGACCTTATCATTACTATTGCGTCGCCGTTCCTGTTTTGAACTGCTACTGCCTCCAAGAGGATGAAACCTCATTTACGAGAGGATCAGAAAGTTATTTCATATTCGGTGCAACAATTGGCCGAAACTCTGTCTTAAAGCTATATAAAGAGTATATATGTGCAGAAGATAATGCAGAAACTAGAAATGTTGTAGTCTGTTACCCAACTAGGAATTTCTGGACTATTATAATGATTGGACAATTCTTGCAATTAGCTGCTTTTGCAGCTACATGTCAAGCTTTAGTTCCCTATCGCCCAAAGACTACTCCATCAGCCGTCCAAATCAACTGGAACGACGTGCTTATCACCTCCAAGACGAGCGCCACTTTGCAAGTAGTCGCAAACCCGCCTCTTTTGGCCAACAGTAGCATTCGGCAGAATGCTCTCGACTCTCTGTCTCTAGTCTCTTCTAATTACGTGCGATATGTGCCGTGGTACCCTTATCCGCGTCTTGCCGTGCCGGAGATTGATGCTCCGGTCATCAACGACACCTACTGCATCACGTACTGGGATTTCACCTATGCGGACCAGTTGTTGTTGGATTTCATGAATTCCACACCAAATGTCACCCACATAATAAACTACTCAACTACTCCTGACTGGATGTGGGTGTTGGACAGCCCCTACACTTATCCGGAGAATGTCAGCACAATTGACTGGAATTATAACAATGGCACGGCGCTGAGGGATCCCACATTGAAAGAGATTTCAGACTACTATAGCCGACTACTGTCATACTATACACAGGGAGGAATGACAGATGAATGTGGTGTCTTTCATCCAGGCCACAACCTTACAATCGAGGCATGGGAAATCTTGAACGAGTCCGAGGCTGAGCACTCGATAGATATCGGGTTGTACAACCAGATTTACGATTCTGTGATGACCGCTATTCATGCGGTCTCCCCTAATACAGAATTTGTTGGGCTGGCAATGGCGTACAGAAATGTTACTCGTGTCCAAGACTTCCTCCAACCTTCCAACCATCAACCCAGCACACCATTGGACTGGATAAGCTACCATTTCTATGCCGGACCAACTAATAGCACTACCCAGGACGAAGCAACACAGTCTTTCCAACAGGCAGATCAATTCTTTGAGGAAGTAGCCGAGATCGAAGCTGCACGAAAGCAGATCTCGCCGAACACAAAGACAACCGTTGATGAGTTGGGAACCATGGATCCAAACGGGGCTACTACAATTGTTCCAGGCTATACTATCCCAGCCGAGTATTGGGCCTGGAGTGGCGGGGTATTTGCGTATATTTTCAGCAATTTGACCTCGCAAGGAATCGATGTAGTTGGTGAAAGCCAACTGAGCGGGTACCCAGGACAGTACCCAGCTGTGTCCATGATTGACTGGAACACGGGCTTGCCCACCGCGCGCTTGCGGGTTCTACAGTTACTCCAAAGCAGCTTTGCGCCTGGAGACAATCTTGTTGCAACAAACAGTGACGAGACTCAGGTCCACGCCCAGGCATTTGACAATACCAATGGAGTGAAGAAGGTTCTATTAATCAACAAGACCGACCAAAATGTGACGGTCAAGCTTCAGGGTTTACAGGCTGAAACTATGGACACTGTTGATGTGACTACGGCGGGTAATCCATGGCGGACAGAGCAAGTCAGTGGAGATAGTGTGAATCTCACTCCCTTCGCTGTTTCTGTATTGAGTGGAGTATAGGGTAAACAAGTCGTAATGAAAGTCAACCCCTCTTCAATATACTTCCTTAGCCAGACTTTGGTGCTAGTGAAATTTAAACTTGATTGTATTAAAAATATCTATATAATTTAATAGCATCTTCTGCAGTTTACAAATTGAAATTACCTCTTCTAGCTCTGCCTGTCACACGGTCATTGGCAAGATAAAAGTGTGATCTGTATACCAAATTTGAGTGATTTCGATAATTCACATGTGCAGGACTGATCGAAAGTAAAACTAAGTATTCCATCGATTTATGTTCATAACGAAGTATGTCGTCCGTATTCTTCACGACATCGCCGTCAGGTAGGATTTGATAGTTGCCATCAGTCACAAAGCTGAAGTCGATACACTTCTCTGCGCAAATAGCTTCAATACCCTCGAACACATCTTTGGTGCTTTGTGGTATCCGTATTCCCACATTTTCTTTCGACATATTTTCCAGAAAAAATTCCATCTGTTCTAGTTGAACTTCTATCTTGACAAGGTTGGGGATTTTTCTGGCTCGACATCTAGCAAATCGCGAAGTTGAGACTCTAGCATGGTGAGTTCTTCGAGATCTGCCTTTGCGAAACAGATATACTGGATGTGATGAGGCAGAATCTCCAAAGATTGGTTCGGTTCTGGTTCTTTTTTGAGCAGATCGCGCACTGGGATGAGTAGCGCTTGCAAAACCGTAAAGTCAGCCAGACTTCGGCAAATGCCTCATGCCAATATCGACATTCCCGAAGGAGTTTCACACGGTCTTCGGATTTGTCAACAAAATCGAGGATCCTAAGCTGGACTTCCAGCGGCAGCTTCAGAATGTTCAGCTTCACAATATTTGTTGCCATTGTGACAATAGTAGAGAGGAAGTGAAGGAACGAAAGTGCAGCGTTTCACCAAAATTGAAGGGATGTGGTTAAGATTTTGAATAATTTGGTTGACGATCGATCTTTTTGTCCGGCTTATCGTCTTAACTAGTATCCCCCAGGTAACTAAACACACTTTTTCTCTGTGTATATTCTGCCAAACCCCTGGTAATGGTAGTTGTAGTACTAATGTCTGATTAGTCTAATTCCCTGGTAGTATAGCTATATAATATTGATGCATAAGGTAATTGAAAAACTCTTGTTCGGTATAGAGTTGTTTTAATCTTTGTCCGCAGCTAAGCCTCGTATGCTCGTAAGCTTACTAATTTATCTACATCCAATGCTCTCGTTATTTTCTGTTCGCTAAACCCTCTTACCTTAAAATACCGTGCTCTGTACTGACATCTCACTCTCCGACTTGGAAGCGCAAATCTCCTCCAGAAAGAAATTAATTGAGTCATGGCTCGTCTTCTCCCTGTTTCCCGCGGAAGCTATCTTCCATATTGGATCCTTCTAATGTCCTTGCTCGCCTTCTATAACACTTATGTATGCTATGCGATTGATGTCACTGCCAACAAGGACGCTCATCCGAATATTGCATATCCTCTTACCGACCAGTTAACGCCACTAACTGTGCGCTTCTACGGCACTTGGACCGCAGCATCCGGAACCATACGACTTGTCACTGCATACAGGATACAAGAGAAGGGGCTGTATTTTGCAACATGGATTGGTTTCATCATCACCTGTCTGAACTTCCTATCCGAGGTGGTTGTGTTTGAGACAGCGACTTGGGGAAGTATGGGGTTTGGGCTCGGGTTGGATCTTTTCACTATTGTTTGGATGGGGTCGGGCTTGCTGTAAATCCATACATATTAATTGATACGGCTTACAGGAAGTGTTGGATTTATTGTTCTGCTATTATGATCAATGCATTTGAGCTTTTGGATTGCCTGTCAGACAAAGTGCAAGTCTATATGTCTATGTATTCATGGCTCTGCCTATCACCACGATTATGGATAACACGAAAACTAGATTTGAGGCTATTTTTTCCCTCGAATATATGAAATTCCATCCATAATCATTATCTCATAAAAGGTTGAGACAT
Organism: Talaromyces wortmannii; assembly: GCA_001939245.1. Classification (NCBI taxonomy): domain Eukaryota; kingdom Fungi; phylum Ascomycota; class Eurotiomycetes; order Eurotiales; family Trichocomaceae; genus Talaromyces; species Talaromyces wortmannii. The sequence continues at coordinate 784,672 of MJVA01001149.1, forward strand.
TGCAGGCTTAAATAGACACTTTGTAATTCGGGCATGCGCCGGGGGAAGAGACATGGTCCGTGCGTAGGATTTTTTTTATCGTCCGCCGCCAACTTGGAGATGCCTTTCGACACTTTGAGCACAGTTCGCCCAGAAATGTCACCCTGGTAGCCAGTCGCACGAGCCAATGCGGCTACTTAATACGTGCTACACACTTTTTACATCTCACAGAAAATCCGCTGTCCAGAAACTCACCACAGGACCTCTGTTCGCCGTCAAGCAATCTCCGCACCTAGCGTTCAACGCTGCAAGGACAATGGCCACCGAAGAAACAACAGCAACTGCGCCTCCTCCTGCGCCGCCGCCGACGTCGACCGTGATCATTGATGACAAGGAGTATGAACCCATCAAGGAAGGATTGGCATACATTCTGAAACCAGTCGAGAAAACTGCGCGACCCGAGAAACCCCGCGGCAGCGGAACCGAACAGCAGGCGTCCGTCTTTTACAACCCGATCCAGCAGTTCAACCGTGACCTGAGTGTTATCGCTATAAACGTGTTTGCGAATCATGCGCTGGCCTTGAAAAAGGCTACGGCGGCTCGGGCACAGCGAAGAGCAAAAGGGCGCAAAGGCAAAAAGCGGAAGAGGGAAGACGATGGGGACGGCGATTCCGCGAGAAGCAAGCCGATCACGACTGAACAAGGGCAGGATGGAGGAGAAGTAGTCGTGGAAAACCCGGAGAAGGAACAGGAGCCTCCTAAACAGGAAGCTCCTAAACAGGAAGCTCCGCCAATGAGGTTTCAGATTCTGGATGCGCTGTCTGCTACAGGTCTGCGAGCACTACGATATGCCAAAGAAGTGCCCCTGGCGACTACCATCGTGTCAAATGACTTGTCTCCCTTGGCTGTAGAAGCTGTGAAGGTCAATATAAAATACAACAACGTTGAAGAAATTGTGCGGCCGAACGTTGGAGATGCCCGGGTGTACATGTACGGCATCCAAGCAGAAAAGAAAGGTCATATCCTTGGAAAGTTTGATGTCATTGATCTCGACCCGTATGGAACTGCGGGCCCGTTTCTCGATGCCGCCGTTCAAGCAGTCGATGATGGCGGTCTGTTATGCGTAACCTGCACTGACGCCGGAGTCTTCGCCTCGACCGGATATCCTGAAAAGGCGTTCTCCTTGTACGGAGGTGTTCCCACGAGATTACCTCATGGACATGAAGTTGGACTGCGTCTTATTGTCAATGCCATTGCAACCGCGGCGGCAAAATATGGCTTGGCCGTGGAGCCTCTGCTCTCTCTTTCCATCGATTATTACGCACGAGTGTTTGTCCGTGTTCACAAGTCGCCCGCCGAGGTCAAGTTTCTCTCGGGCAAAACAATGCTGTTGTATAGCTGCGACTCGGGCTGTGGCGCCTGGACAACACAGTACATGACCAGCACGCGCACAAGGGCCAACAAGGCTGGCGATTTTTTCTTCCATCACGCTCTGGCACAAGCACCGAGCGCGTCTGAATTCTGCCGGCATTGCGGCTTCAAAACACATCTGGCTGGGCCCATGTGGGGTGGTCCTCTACACAATGCTCATTTCATCCAAAAGGTCCTGGACATGCTCCCCGACCTGGATCCAGAGACCTATCCGACTTTGGAACGAATCGAAGGCATGCTGACAACAGCCATGGAAGAAGATCTCGATCTCATTCAGCCTCAAACATCGACCACCGAACCTCAGAAAGCAGAGCAACAAGACAAAAAACAACAACAAGAAGAAGAAAAAACCTCCAATGAGATAAACAGACCAGAATCCGCTCTCATCCCCCGTCTCGACCCACAACTCAAAGAAAAATACCCCTTCTTCGTCTCCCTAGGCGACCTCTCTAGAGTCATCCGCTCGCACACGATCCCATTAAACATGTTCCGTGGCGCTATACACAGCCTCGGCTACCGCACAACACGCAGTCACACGCGGCCGAATTCCGTGCGCACCGACGCTCCGTGGGACGTCATCTGGGAAGTGATGCGAGAATGGCAACGACAAAAAGCAGGCGACAAACAGTCTACATTGCCCGTGGGCACGCCCGGCGCAGGCATTATGAAGCACAGCCGGATAACACAATATGATGAAGGGGAAGACAGGCCGCTTGCGGAGCTGAAAAGAGAGCTTTCAGAGGCCCTCATTTCTGGAACAGACGTGCGCGATCTGACAACAAAGATTGAAGCTGCCCTGTACCGCAAGGGAGCTTCTTCTGCTGCGGCTGCCACTACTACTAAACCCATCTCCAAGTCAAAAGATTCCAACGATGAGTCGAATGGCGACGAGAATAAAAATGGTGCCAATGCTGATACTGAAGAATCCGCCGCTCCGCACACACGCAAAATCGTCTTTGACGAGTCTCTCGTACCGCGGCCTACCTTGCCGAAAGGTGGTAAGAAGAAAGTGGTTCGCTATCCGATGAACCCTGAGGCGAATTGGGGACCCATGAGTCGTGCTACAGGGCGGTGATACAATACCAAAACTTATAGCTAGCTGTTATATTGAAATGTACAATCACAGGCAAATTTCTTGTTACGAATAGATCAATGGATGACTTTCATGCTTTATTTCGTTGGTTTTTAAAAGAGAAACGAGTATATCAATGGTGATATGAATAGTTCAATATGATTAAGACATCTTATATTCTTGCTAAATAAGCGGAAGACTCTCTCGAGTCGTATACATGTTTTCGGGATTTTTTGTACATCTAGAGTACTCTAACGACATGTCCAAAGAGAAACAGAAAAAAAAGGTCATCGCTCATCATTAAAACAGTACTAATTAATATTTTGACACAGCAACAGCAATAGCCTGGGAATCGCTGTGGCTGATGCTGACATTGACGGATTTGACACCAGCAAGCTTGGCAGCTTCAGCAGCCGCTCCGTGAAGCTATGAGAAGTTAGCGGGCAAATTCAAAAATGTGACCAGTAAAAAGGGTGCTTACATTCACAATAGGGGCACCATTGGCGTCGTTGATGATTTCAATCTCTTTCAATGGCGCACCGCCTCCCTTGGATGGAACTCCAAGAGACTTGAAAACTGCCTCCTTGGCGCTCCATCTGCCGGCGAATGAGGCCTGCGGCGACGGTGCTTTGTGGCAATATTCTTGCTCAGTTGCAGTGAAATTGCGCTCCACAAAGACTTCATTCTCAATATTGATGGCATCAACGTGCTCAACATCGACGCCGACTCGGGAGTTGGGCAAGGCTGTGGCTGTGGCCAGAGTCTCGACCATCTTACGAGTCTTTTCCGTCTGGTCAGTCTCGGTCTTGGCCTCAATCTTGGGGGGGACAGAAGGGAAGGTGAGCTCCGACGTCTTCTTGTCAAGAGTGACACGGTAGTCAGGGTTGAGGAAAACCTCGCTCTGTTGCTTGTCTTCATAGGGAGCCTTGCTCTTCGCCTGGAAGATAGAGTTGTTGATCAATCCATTGTGGAAGTAACGGTAGGCTTTCTTCTGGCGTGCTTCTACCTTGGCCTTATACGACTCGAATTGGGCCTTGTCGAGTGTTGCGAAGAGGTACCTAGGGTGGATACCAATGGCCTGGGCACCCTTTTGTCCGAATCCAAACGAAGTAACGGAGAATGCTTTGACGCCATCGGTCTTGATGGTTCGGCTTGGGTAGACAATCAAGTCGAATTTCTCCATGACCTTGTCAACATTGTCTGCGTTTCGGTTTCCAGGGATGATACCGCTGTTCAAAACCTGAAGGCAGCCGTTCAGCATCCAGGCACCAGCGGCACCCTTAGGATGACCAGTCAAGTACTTCTGGAAAATACCCAAAACAGCATTTCCCTTGCTGCGACCCAAGTGCCTGAGTTGTTGGCAGATAACGTCCGATTCGTTCTTATCGTTAGCAACTGTGGACGTTCCATGGAAAGAAGCGACGTCGAGATCATCAATGGTCAATCCCCATGTGGCCAGTGAACCACGCAATGGCGCAATACGAGAGTCGCGACGCCAGAACTCATTGCCAAAGCTGCTCTGGGCTTCCCTTTCTTGACGGCTAGCCTCTCGGTGGATGTGCTCGACTCGTTCTTGCAGGTAATCGGCCTCGTTGAATGACTCTGAGCTTTGGCTCTTGATTGCCTGGGTTTCCTCTTGCAAGTAAAGCAGCTCTGATTCTTGCCACTGTTTGATTTGCTGACGGCGCAGCTCGAGCTGGCGACGGCGGTACTTGATGTCCAGCAGAGGCGATGGGAACTGTCCAGGGTTCTCGCGAGCTGTGGTAAGGACACCTTGGCCAGGAGCGGGAACAGAGCGACCAATCTTATCAGTGGCAGTGCTAGTTGCTGCAACAACACCATAGATGGGGACACCCATGTCCAAAGCAAGCTGTGCAGTCATCAGGACCTGCACACCACAGCCTTGAGACTCCATGAAGCCGTTACGGGTGGTCGATGTCGGCCGTGACATTTCCTGTGGAGTTCGTCCACGTTTGAATTCGTCCTTGGCATTGCTGGTGGCACCCATGTTGGCGAATTCGTATGATCCTTCTTCTTGGAAATCATCAAATCCACCGACGAGACAAACCCGGGCCTTTCCTTCAACAATGGTGTCGTAACCGATATCTAGAGACTCCACAGACGTGGCGCATGCACCAACAGGACTCTTGATAGGTCCGGTAGAGGACAAAAGAAGCATATTAACCCAAGCAGCCATGGTGTTGACGAATGACTCTTGCAAAATATCCTTTTGAATCGGCTTGTCGAGGAACCGGTCTTTGTACATGCCTCGTAAAGCAGTAGTACCACCAACACCTGAACCAATACAGTTGCCAACTTCAGACAAATGCACATACTTGTAGAATTCGTAAGGATCAGTAATACCAGACGAAAGAAGCGCCTCAGCAGTGCAGACAAGAACGTAAAGAGTCACAGGGTCGACTTGATCAATGATATCATCGGGAACACCGTATCGCTTGGCATCCCAACCAGTAGGTATTTGACCGGCAACCAAACGATCAAATTGAAGAGCTTTTGGAATCCACAGGTTCGCACCTTTCTTGAGTCTGACGGTATATTCACCCGAGTCAGGAATCTCAAAGACTTCAACCTTGTCCCCGTGCTCACGCTTGAACTCTTCAGCGGTTTCTTTCGAAGTCTCGAAAGGCTCCAAGTCTTCTTCAATGACCACTTCTTGAAGGAGCTGCTTCTTGTTGGGATCATAGCCTTTAAAGAGCTCCGGCTCGATGAGACGTATGCCGGAGTGTTCAAGAATATACGATTCGTACTTCCCCTTGATATCTTTGTCGTCGACAGGGTCTCCGGTCTTGGAGTCTACCCAGCCAGAGTATGGCTTGCCCTTGATTGGACCATTGTGGTTCTTGATCAAACCCATAATCCAGGCCATTTCCACGCAGCCTTCCAGAGAGAACTTGCCATGTGCCTCCATTTCCCATCTTGTGCGTGAGTTACCCCAAGGACCAACTTCCGCAAAACCAGTAATGACGACAACCTTTTCAAGGTTGACCATGCCTTGGAGCTTTTCGTTGAGAGGCTTGACTTCATTATCCCAGTTGGGAAGCTCGGGGAACGGAAATTTGAGGTTGGCACGCGGCTCAGTGACGACCTTTTTGTAAAGAGCCTCACTGTCCTCTCCGTTGACAACCTTGTTTTCAATGGCTGTTTCCTTGATCACGGCTTGGCGAAGGGCGCTTGTGTCCATAATTTCCTTACGTAGACGGCTCATGAGATCCTTGAGATCAGGGATAAATTGCAGGCCACCATTCAGATCGGCAAACACAGGTTCGGTCTGGCAAAGGTCGACAATGGCGGGAGCCATGAGACCTAAAAGGTTAAACGCCATTTCTTGCTGAGAAAAGGTGCGAACACCGAGTTTTTCAACACCCTCGGCAACCATGTTATTTGCACTCATGAGACCGGTTCCACGTGTCCAGCCAATGACTGCACCACAGATGGTCAGATAGCTGGCCCAGCTCTCAGAGTGCCAGCGGTTAAACAAGGTTTCCAGAGCCAATTTAGATTCCGAGTAAAGACCGTCGTTACCAAAGGTACCGTGGTTGGGCGAAAGAGGCAGGATGACCTGTGCAGGGCGCGTTACAAAGCTACGTTCCAGCTTCTGGGTTTTGATGGCTCCAAGGAGTCGCAGAAGGTTGGTCAACATGATGCGGTGGGCGAGTTCGGATTTGGAATCAATACTGTCGATCTCACGGCCGTTTTCTGGGATGGCTGCGAATGGCACGATATAGTCAAGATCCCATCCAAGACCCTTCTTAGTATCGTAAATGTAATCCACCAGAGCTTCGACATCTTGCTGGCTACCCTGGTTGAAAGGAACGACGACAAGCTGAGATCCTCTTGCGCCATACCGGGTATACATGCTCTGGTAGTATTCGGTCACTTCACGGGAGAAACGACTGGTAGTCACGATCACCTTGGCGCCTCCACTGATCAATCCTTGCAGGACTTCTGCGCCAATGGAGCCAGCTCCAGCTCCAGTCATAAGGGCATTCTTTCCCTGGAAAGTAATACCAGCTCGCGCAGCAGACTCAAGACCATCCAAATAGATACCAGTCAGTTTCTTGCTGTATTCCCAGCCGCGCTCATCCTTTTTCTTCAAGTGAAGGAAAGGAACGGTTTCAACCTTGCCGGCACGGAGCGGGGCGCTAAGTTTAGCTTGACGGCCGGTTTTCTTTGCGCTGCCGTTCTCCTGGGGCATGATTTGGTTTTCATTCATAGCAAGAGCACGCAAGACATCCTTGTAGAGAGCGTTGAATTGAAGTTGTGAAGACTTAGACAATCTGTGCTGTCTGCGAATAAGCTTATAGACACTTTTGAGGTCGTTTTGCACCTTTGTCCGATTGCTGTATTCAGAGATGGGGCCACCTTCGGCCATCTGCTTCACGTAATGTTCCAGCTTGCGGGCACTGGTTCGAGGTACTTCTTGGTATGAAATGTTGCCGCGGGAGTCGACAGTTGTTTGAGGACCAGTCGGAACGGCGACATCTTTATAGGCAGGGGGCACTTCAATGACTTCTTTGCAATTCTCAATAAGCTGCTGTGCCAGCTCTTTGGCAAGCTGATACGTCTCGCCCTTCTCAGTAGGACAGTTGTCGATATGATACTGCATGAATTCGAGTAGGAGCGGGTTGGAACGGTTCATGATGCGGATACACTGACTGACGATTTCACGGTCAACGACCTGCAGTCTGCCGAAGATGATGTCATAATACATGCTCAGTGCATCCTGGCGAACCCAATTCCACGAGGAATCGTAAATGCGAGCTTTCAACGAGTCGAAAGAAGGCGCGATTCCGGACGCATAGACGTCACCGTGCTCCGTCTGCCACAAGTCCAGTTGTGCTTGAAGCGCCTTTTGGCTTTCAACAGATGCCACAAATGATTTGTCGCCAGCACGCAGGTCGACTTTCAGGTAGCGAGCAATAGATTCCAATTGCTGCTTGAATAATGCGCGCTGGTCTTTTGTCAATGCGTCGATGGCGGCAGGGTCCATCATCATGCCACCACCACCAGCACCTGAGTCTGCGCCACTGGTAGGGGCTGACAGGCTGATGCCGGCATGGGCAGCATACTTGTTTGCGATACCGTCCAAATAGCCCTTGGCATCGGCATCGGATCCCAAACGCGACGGCGGCTCAGCGGTCAATGCATACAAAAGAACTCCGTCTTGTCTGCCAGGACCCAATCCCCATCGTGTTTCAAGATATTTGCGAACAGCTGTGATATTGAAGCCACCGGGCATTTTGGAGGAAACCACGCGGGCGATGAGGGAAGACGATTGCTTACCGAGCTGGCCGTTAAAGGTGGCCTGCATGGAAGCACCGAGCTCGTCAAGCGGTGTATCTTCGGGCTTCTCTGGTGTTGAGCCAAATTCCTTGCCCAGATCACCGAGGATTTCATTTTGTAAAGTGGATTTTCCTATTGTGAGACACAAGTCAGCGTTAGTCATTGATATCTTTAGCAAAAACACCGACACGTACCTCCGACTAAATCTTTAATAGCTTTGTTAATTGGGATTTCCGTCAAAGTCTTTTTCAATTTCTGTGCAACCAGAGTTCTGACAACGTCCAGGGCCGTGACGGGGGCATCCTCCACCATAGCGGCCGGACCGGCACTGGCAGGGGCGGCGGCAGCTGGAGCGGCAGCGGCAGCGGGAGTTGCTGAAGGCGCAGATGTACTGGATTCCGCGGTTTCTGTTTGCTCCGGTTCTTCCTCAATTGGCTCGACGTCGTAGTAGATCTCGTTGGCATCCTTGTTGTAGCACAAAATCTGTCTCTGTACCGATGTGGCTGCATCATAAGCTTCGTATTTCGAGGCCAGCGTGCGCCTGGCCATGCCACCCAGCGTGTCTGCGGGACCGATCTCGACGATGCGTTCCGTCCGCTTCTCTGCGAGGATCACATCTTGTGTTTCGATCCATCTGACCGGGGAGGCGAATTGGTAGGCCAGAAGCTCTACCAACAAGGTGTGGGCGAGCTCTTGCTCGATTTCGGGGCGCATTGTGCCGGAATGCACTGTATTAAAAGGGATTAAATAGAAAAGGCGAACAGGGCGAACATTAATATAGAGAAGCCTTGCTCCAAGTGGGAGAACCGACGCCTGTCAGCGAGACGAAGGGCACGCAAACTTCGACTCGGGGCGGGGGATAGGGAAAGAAAAAAAAGTTGGCTGCTTCAAAAGCGCGACTCGGAACAGAGCCAAATCAGAAGCGTGTAGAAAGGGAGAGCGAAGTGATGGAGCCGTCGCCCTTGAGAGAAAAAGACAATACAGATCAGAAAAAAAAGAATTGCGGAGGCAAACAAGGTGAGCCAAATTGTGGTCTGGTCCGATACTCAACGGGCAGAAGCTGTTGCAGGCGGCGGGCGTCACTAGCAATGGTTGAGAATAGCGCGAGGAAAGCCCGGTAGCGCCCCGAGCGAATGGGCCTGGCGGGAAGGAGGGTCCAGGCCAACTGTTGGGTCTAGTGCAGAATGGCAGGCGCGACCGGCTGGCAGCGCTCTAGGCCACATCGGGGCTAGCGCGCCATCCCCTGGGTCAGCGCTGCCCGTTCGCCATCGCCGATTTACTAATGACAATGGGCACAATACCTGTCACGGCCGTTTCAGGGCGCCCTTGCTCGAGGCCGCTCGCGAGTTGAGGTCCACTGAGCAGCAACAAAGAATTACTCTTCATGCTCCCCCGCCACCCCGACAGTACGCCGCTGTTTGGGGCGTATCTCGGGCTACCAACGCTTCTGCATACCTGTATTTAGTCTCACTCCAAAAATTGCTGGGGGTCCCAGCATTCATCGCCACCGTCTGATTAGGGAGTACAATTTTTATCCGTGTGGACTAGTAATGTATTGTGTAATACGGATTACCTATAGTCCGTGGTCCGATCAATGCAGTGCCGCGCTAGCGCCCCATGTGGACAGGGCGGCCCAATCACGCACGGCCCGGCGGGTCCGGGTCCGCCCAACCGTTTGGCGATTGGGGAGCTTGCCGGAACGCGCTAGACCCGATACGAGCTGTCGCTGTTCAACCAGCTCAAAAATTATCGCAGCCAACCCCACTGCGCAGACCGACCAGACTCATCCTTTCACCCGGTGCACTCCCCATTGATTGCTCCCTTGCGCTTTCTTATCGTCTTTCTTTTCCTTGCTGGTTTGCTGTTGTCTCTGTCTCTGCTCTTTGTGCCTGGATATCGTTTGTTTTCCCGCGTGGAGAAGACAGAGTCAAACACCACCATCAACACCAACCAGGCATCAGACTCCCTCAGCGTTTGGCGGTGCTGCAGGAGCGTCCTAATTACAGTGTCAGGCTTCTTGCGAGAAGTCTTTCTCTTTCATCTACCGATTTCTACATCGGCCGCTTGGCCCTGACCGAGATCGAGGGAACTGTGTTCAAGCAAACTGTGCGACCACCTACCTATCCATCTATACGGTAATTGCATTGCGCCATGTATGGTCCATCGACAGGCCCTCAGACGGGCATTAACACTCCTCGATCCTCACAATCTCTCCGCCCCTTGACCCTCACACACGGCTCTCTCGAGTTCTCCTTCCTCGTGCCGACATCCCTCCACTTCCAAGCCGCCCAACTCAAAGACACATTCAAGGCTTCGCTGCCACAACCGACCGATGAATTAGCCCAAGATGACGAGCCGTCCTCCATCGTCGAGCTTGTTGCGCGCTATGTCGGCTACGTCGCATACGAGGTCGATGAGGGTGACGAGGACGCCCACCCCACCAACTTAGAAGTCCTCAAGGTTGTGTTGAACGAATTCGAGCGTGCGTTCATGCGGGGAAATGACGTCCATGCCGTGGTCGCTGGTCTGTCAGGCATATCAGAAAAGAAAATCTCGGTGGTCCAGTCATATTATGCCGCGCGCGCTGCCGCTGGTCGCGCCACAAAGCCCTATGACTCTGCGCTCTTCCGCGCAGCTGCCGAAAACGACGTCAACGTCTACACTGTCTTTGGCGGACAGGGCAACATCGAAGAGTACTTTGACGAGCTCCGAGAGGTCTACACCACGTACCCATCCTTTGTTGAGGACCTAATTTCATCCACTGCCGAGCTGTTGCAATCGTTGTCACGAGAACCTGACGCCGCAAAACTCTATCCTAAGGGACTAGACGTCCTTCAATGGCTTCATGATCGCGATTCGCAGCCCGATACCGACTACCTAGTTTCTGCTCCCGTCAGTCTTCCGCTCATTGGATTGGTTCAACTGGCTCACTACATGGTGACCTGTAAAGTCTTGGGCAGACAACCAGGAGAGTTCTTGGAACGCATTGGTGGTACTACGGGTCATTCCCAGGGTGTCGTCACTGCTGCAGCTATTGCCTCTGCTAAAACTTGGGAAGAATTTGCCAAGGCATCTAAACAAGCTATTATCCTCCTCTTTTGGATCGGTCTTCGCAGCCAGCAAGCATACCCCCGCACTTCGCTTGCTCCATCTACCCTCCAAGATTCAATCGAAAATGGCGAGGGCTCACCCACCCCCATGCTGTCTATCAGAGACCTGCCTCGAGCCGCTGTGCAAGAACATATCGATGCGACCAACCAACATTTGCCTACAGACCGACACATTGCCATTTCCTTGGTCAACAGCGCCCGAAATTTTGTTGTGACCGGTCCCCCCATTTCCCTCTATGGCCTTAACCTGCGTCTGCGCAAGGTAAAAGCACCCACTGGCCTTGACCAAAACCGAGTCCCCTACACACAGCGAAAGACCCGATTTGTGAACCGATTCCTTCCCATTACCGCCCCATTCCACAGTCCTTATCTGGCCGCTGCATACGATCAAATTTTGGAGGATGTAGACGGAATCGAAATTCCAGCCAAATCTCTTGTGATCCCCGTGTTTGATACTCAATCCGGCGAGGATTTAAGGTCGATTGGCGACAAGAATGTCGTTCCGGAATTGGTTCGCATGATCACCCGAGATGCGGTCAATTGGGAACAAGCTACCGTGTTCCCCAAGGCCACCCACATCATTGATTTTGGCCCTGGAGGTATTTCGGGATTGGGAGTCCTTACCAATCGCAACAAGGATGGTACTGGTGTTCGCGTGATTCTGGGTGGTGCAATTGACGGTACCAATGCAGAAATTGGCTACAAACCAGAACTTTTCGACCGTGACGAGCATGCTGTCAAATTCGCCGTGGACTGGGTTCGTCAGCACGGCCCTCGCCTAGTTAAGACATCTGTCGGCCAGACCTTTGTTGACACCAAGATGAGTCGCCTGCTCGGTGTCCCTCCCATCATGGTTGCTGGTATGACCCCGACCACAGTCCCATGGGACTTTGTGGCGGCCACCATGAATGCAGGTTACCAAATTGAACTTGCTGGGGGTGGTTACTATAATGCCAAAACAATGACCGAGGCTGTCAACAAAATCGAGAAAACTATCCCTCCCGGTCGCGGTATTACTATCAACCTGATCTACGTCAACCCCCGTGCCATGGGTTGGCAGATTCCTTTGATCGGCAAACTTCGTGCAGATGGTGTACCCATTGAAGGTTTGACGATCGGCGCTGGTGTACCTTCTATCGAGGTTGCCAACGAGTACATTGAGACTCTTGGTATCAAGCACATTTCATTTAAGCCAGGCTCAGGTGATGCCATCCAACAAGTGATCAACATTGCCAAAGCAAACCCATCATTCCCCATCATTCTCCAGTGGACCGGTGGCCGAGGAGGTGGCCACCATTCATTCGAAGATTTCCACCAGCCTATTTTACTCATGTACAGCCGCATCCGCAAGTGTGACAATATCGTTCTCGTGGCTGGCAGTGGATTTGGTGGCGCTGAAGACACCTACCCCTACCTCACCGGAACATGGTCATCTCAATTCGGCTATCCGCCAATGCCATTCGATGGCTGCATGTTCGGTAGTCGCATGATGACTGCTAAAGAAGCGCACACATCAACTAATGCCAAGAAGGCAATTGCCGCGGCACCTGGTGTTAGCGACGACAAGTGGGAGAACACTTACAGCAAACCCACTGGAGGTGTCATCACTGTCTTGTCTGAGATGGGTGAACCCATTCACAAGCTTGCCACTCGCGGTGTCCTTTTTTGGAGTGAATTGGATAAGAAAATCTTCAGTCTTGACAAGGCCAAACGAGTTGCTGAGTTGAAGAAAAACCGAGAGTGGATTATCAAGAAGCTGAACGATGACTTCCAGAAAGTCTGGTTTGGTCGGAACTCGGCCGGTGTCACTGTGGATTTGGAGGACATGACCTACGTCGAAGTGGTTCATCGTATGGTTGAGCTTATGTACGTCAAGCATGAGTCTCGCTGGATTGACCCAAGCTTGAAGAAGCTCACTGGCGACTTCATTCGTCGCGTGGAAGAACGATTCACGGTCGCAGAAGGCCAAGCTTCTCTTCTTCAAACTTACTCAGACCTCGACGAGCCATACCCTGCCGTGGACACTATTCTGGCATCCTATCCTGAAGCCTCAACACAACTCATCAATGCTCAAGACGTGCAACACTTCCTTATGCTATGTCAACGCCGAGGCCAAAAACCCGTTCCATTTGTTCCCTCTCTCGATGAAAACTTTGAATTCTGGTTCAAGAAGGACTCTTTATGGCAATCAGAAGATCTCGAGGCGGTCTATGGCCAAGATGTGGAAAGAACCTGTATTCTGCAAGGTCCCATGGCAGTCAAGTACGCCAATACAATTGACGAGCCAATCAAAGAGATTCTCGACAACATTCACATGAATCATATCAACTTCTTGGTTCGCGACGTGTATGGTGGCAAGGAAGCGAATGTCCCCGTCATTGAATACTTTGGTGGACAACCTCTTTCCACCGAGGATGAGGAGGAGCCTGAAATCGATGGTCTCATTGTGTCGCAAGATGCTACCAAGACATCCTACCGACTGTCAAGCTCTCCAACTGCAGTACTTCCTGATGTAGACAGTTGGCTACAACTTCTCGCGGGTACTACGCACTCTTGGCGACATGCTTTTTTCACTACCGAAGTCTTTGTGCAAGGGCAACGCTTCCAGACCAACCCATTGCGCCGACTTCTTGCTCCCACAAGAGGCATGTACATTGAGATTGTCTCTGCTGACGATCCTAGCAAAACGGTTATCAGTGTCCGAGAACCCAGCCAGTCTGCTAAGCTGGTCAAGACTCTTGAAATCAAGCTTGTGGCTCCAAAAGAAATTGCACTCACCCTGTTTGAGGGTCGCACAGCTGAGGGTGGAGTGATCCCATTGACCTTCCGCTTCACTTACCACCCTGAGACCGGATATGCTCCTATCCGTGAAATCATGGAGAACCGCAACGACCGCATCAAGGAGTTTTATTATCGAGCATGGTTCGGCGAGAAGACTGTGCCTTTTGATACCGCCATCACCGCGATCTTTGACGGCGGACGTGAAACTGTCACCGCACAAGCAGTCGCTGATTTCGTGCATGCTGTTGGCAATACTGGTGAGGCATTCGTCAACCGCCCTGGCCAAGATATGTATGCTCCTATGGACTTTGCCATTGTAGTCGGATGGAAGGCTATTACAAAGCCCATCTTCCCGCGAAGAATCGATGGAGACTTGCTCAAGTTGGTCCACCTGTCCAATGGTTTCAGAATGATTCCTGGAGCAGAGCCTATCAAGGTTGGAGACGTTCTCGACACTACGGCGCAGATCAACGCCGTCATCAACCAGGATTCGGGCAAGATGGTCGAGGTTTGCGGCACAATCAAACGCGATGGCAAGTCAATCATGCAAGTCACAAGCCAGTTCTTGTATAGGGGTGTGTATACAGACTTCGAAAACACCTTTCAGCGGAAGGACGAGGTTCCTATGCAACTTCACCTTGCTTCAAGCAAAGACGTTGCTGTTCTTCGTTCCAAAGAATGGTTCCGCCTCGATGAATCTGATGCTGAGCTTCTCGGACAAACTCTAACATTCCGGCTTCAAACTCTGGTTCGCTTCAAGAATAAGACTGTCTTTAGCAACGTTCAAACGATCGGTCAGGTCCTTCTTGAACTTCCTACCAAGGAAGTTATTCAAGTCGGATCTGTGGACTACGAAGCCGGCGTGTCGCATGGCAACCCTGTCATTGATTACCTTGAGCGTAATGGTTCATCTATTGAGCAACCTGTAAATTTCGAGAACCCAATTCCGCTTAGTGGTAAGACACCACTTGAGCTGCGGGCTCCAGCTTCAAACGAAAACTATGCCCGGGTTTCTGGAGATTACAATCCCATTCACGTTTCCCGTGTGTTCTCGAGTTATGCTAACCTGCCTGGTACTATCACTCATGGCATGTACTCGAGTGCTGCTGTGCGAAGCTTGGTCGAAACTTGGGCTGCTGAAAACAATATTGGCCGAGTCCGAAGCTTCCATGTCAACTTGGTCGGAATGGTCTTGCCTAACGATGCCATCACCGTGAAATTGGAGCATATTGGTATGATCGCTGGTCGGAAGATCATCAAGGTTGAGGTTAGGAACAAGGAGACCGAAGACAGCGTCTTGCTGGGTGAAGCCGAAGTCGAACAACCAGTTTCGGCTTACGTTTTTACCGGACAAGGCTCGCAGGAGCAAGGTATGGGTATGGATCTTTATGGCAGCAGTGAGGTTGCAAAGGAAGTTTGGGATCGTGCAGACAAGCACTTCTTGGAGAACTATGGCTTGTCCATCATCGATATTGTCAAGAACAACCCCAAGGAATTGACCATCCACTTTGGTGGCCCTCGTGGAAAGGCTATCCGCCAGAACTACATGTCGATGACCTTTGAGACTGTCAATGCGGATGGTACAATCAAATCTGAAAAAATCTTCAAAGAGGTTGATGAAACCACGACATCCTATACCTACCGATCTCCAGCTGGTCTGCTCTCTGCCACTCAATTTACTCAACCTGCCTTGACATTGATGGAGAAGGCTAGCTTCGAAGACATGCGCGCTAAGGGTCTTGTTCAGCGCGACAGTAGCTTCGCCGGGCATTCCCTTGGAGAATACTCTGCGCTCGCTGCTTTGGCAGAAGTTATGCCAATTGAAAGCTTGGTGTCGGTTGTGTTCTACCGCGGTTTGACCATGCAGGTGGCTGTGGAGCGTGATGAACAGGGTCGCTCTAACTACTCGATGTGTGCCGTCAACCCTAGCCGTATCTCCAAGACTTTCAACGAGCAAGCTCTGCAATATGTCGTGGAGAACATCACTGAGGTCACGGGCTGGTTGTTGGAAATCGTCAATTACAACGTAGCCAATATGCAATACGTTGCTGCTGGAGATGTAAGCTTCCCTCTTTTCTCTTCTATAAAAGAACAGGTTACTAATTTTTCCGTCTCTAGTTACGTGCCCTTGACACCCTGACCAATCTCCTCAACGCGCTCAAGGCGCAGAAAATCGACATCCCAACGCTGATGCAAGAAATGTCTCTCGAAGATCTCAAAGCCCACCTTGTGAACATCATCCAAGAGTGTGTCAAGCTCACAGAAGCCAAGCCGTCACCCATCGAACTCGAGCGCGGATTCGCCACGATCCCTCTTCGCGGAATTGACGTGCCCTTCCACAGTACCTTTTTGCGCTCCGGTGTCAAGCCTTTCCGATCATTCCTGCTTAAGAAGATCAACAAGACAACCATTGATCCCAGCAAGCTGATTGGCAAATACATCCCGAACGTGACGGCAAGACCGTTTGAGATTACAAAGGAGTACTTTGAGGAAGTTTATAAACTGACTGGTTCCCCGCGTATCGCAAATGTTTTGGCGAACTGGGAAAAGTATGAGGATCCAAAGGATGCTGCTCGTGCTGCCACCGCTACGACGGCCTAAAAAGACGATCTTTTGTTTTGTTCTTGATGGATGAGGATATATGTGTTATGAATTTTTTCTAGATTTTTAATTTTTGTTCTTGTTATACTTAGTTTAATCCCTTGCATGTTATGAACTCTATTAATATACATAGATACATATTTGTACCTGCTGATCTATGCTTGTTCTAAAGATAAGAAGCTGATGAAATTAGTGCATATAATACATAGACATGATCAATGTTGATATTCAAATTCAAAAAAATATTGGATATTCTTTCTTGCCTAGCTTATTGGCCGTAGATACACCAACATTCAAGTTCCCGATGTCGATGTTCGTACAAGCAATGCACGGGTTCAAAAAAGCAGGCAGCACAAACTACGAACGATAATCCAAGAAAAAAAAGAAGCAGCAAAACTCTGCACTATACATAATTTCACAATATCATTCTCAGATCCTCAAATTATTAGTCTAAAATATCTCTCCCTGCCTGTCTCTCTCCGTATGTGTCACTCTCGCCAATCCTCTCTGTCTCTCCTTCAAGTATCTTTCAAGACACCCGGACGTAGCAGACGGTCTTCTTTACCATAGACACTGACATCCTTGACAATAGCGATGAATCGACGGTGGTTTTCCTTGGACTCGCCGATACGCGGGTGGAATATCTTGAGAAGATCTCGACTGACAATGCCAGAGGCTGGGATGGCGGCGTGGATTTCGGCTGGAGTGGGAAAGCTTGGTTGGCCAGCAGCTCCAGCAACTGGACGTGGAGTTGATCCTCGCGTTGGAACTAGAGCACATCTTGTTAGAAAATCGCTTTTCTCCTGAATGGTTTATTATTAGTCATACCTTTGACGCCGTCGGGCGTTCCTGCTCGGAGAGGCGCTGGGCTACCTGGTCTTGAGCTGAGAGGAGTGCCGCTTCTGGAGCCGCCCAGTGATAAGTTCAGCTTGAGCTTCTTCGCCTTGCTAGTATCGCTCATATCGCCCCCGGATAGGGCGCCTCCTTCAATGTCACTTCCAGAAACTGCACCTCCAACCCGACTTCTCTTTTTGGTTGCCTGGGAAAACGTATTAGAAAAATAACAAGACTAATAACTGGACTTGACTTCAACCTACCGCGAGTACAGATGAAGGAGAAGGCGAAGCGCGACTAGGCTGGGCTGATGTGTGCTTTGGCTTTTTTCGCGAAGTATCTGTTCCACTGGCATCTGAGAGATTCGGCGATCCACCGCGCTTGCGTCCAATAGCGGCTTTCTTGAGGGCATCGGTATGTTTTGGACGACCAGATGGTGTGTTTGTGCCCGTGCCTGTGCCCTTGGTCGAAGCACCGGAATCCTTCTCCTTTTCCTTGGCGGCTTTCTCTTCTTCTGCCTTCTTCTCTGCTTCTTTCTGGCGTTCGGTTTCGCTGTCCTCCTCGGAACTCTAAGACACGGGTCAGCATGTTAAACAGCAGTTTGAAAAGATAGGTAACCATACCTCTTCGTCGGAATAAGGGTTTACGTCCGAACCACTACTATAGTCAAAGTTCTTCTCGCGTTTCTGCAGCGCTTTGCGCACTTTCTTCCCGATGATTTTACGGGCTTCCTTTTCCCTTCGTTCTCTAGACTCTTCCTCGTCATAATCTTTTTCTTCTTTCAAATCGAAAATGTTTGCTTTCAGCTGGTCCTGTTTGATCCGCTTCTCAGAAGCTTTGGTGTCTTCATCTTCTTCGAAAAGACCGGTATCCACTTCTTCGTCGTCTGCAAATCGATCTTCTTCAAAGTCCATATCGTCACCATCCAACCCCGTACCAACAACTGCCTTGCCTCGGTAGACCTTTCGCTGCTTGGCGAATTGTTCCAATTCTTTCTTTTCGACCGCTTCTTGCTGCTTCTCCATGAACCATCGGGGATCTTTGATTTTCTTTGACATGAATTTCTCGGCTTCCTCGATCGTCAGGGATTTGAACGTATTTTTCGCATTGAAACGATACCATTTGTCGATGGGCACCATTCTCATATTCCCGGTCGGTTCAAGCACAAACATAGCGTACGTCTCGGATAGAGCAGCCTCATAATTTCCCACCCATGTATTTTTATTATCAAAGTCCTCCAAATGCCAAGGTAGAGCCTCCTCGTACTTGACTCGAGCCTTTGCGATTTCTTCCGCGGTCATATCAGCTTTCATAACTTGCTGTGTTTTCGGCTTCATGGGGTTGGCCCGCTTTTGAGGGTTGCTGGCTGATGGTGCGATCTGGGCAAGGTTCTCTTCGCGTTCCTTTTCTCGGGCGGCTTTCCTTGCTTCAAACTCTTCGCGTTCGGCCTCTCCCGGGCTATTGACGGCATCTAGCATTTTTGTATCCTCGGATTTGGTCACATCTGGCTCAGGAGGTCTGAAACGAGGGTCACGTCGCTGGAGGCGAACTGGACGTGTAAACTGTGATTCGTCTCTAGGATCCATAGATTTCTTTGACAGAAACTTGGCGACATGGTACTTGAGGCCTTCTCGCAACGCGCGCTTGGTGGTCACTAACGGGTAGTCGGTCACTGTAGTCGAGAGGGGAGGGCCACTAAACCCGTTCACGGTCAAATTCTCTCGGACCTTTGATTGTTCAAATCGGTTGAGCACTGGCTCCGGGATCGCGTTCAGTTTCGGTTGGGCAGCCCCTGGAGCTGGAGGTGGCCTTGTGCCGTTGACACCAGAGGGTCTGATATTATTCTTGCTGGGGGGAGGCCTCTTCTTGGGTCGCACCAAAGGATCTGCTGCCTTCGGTCGCCGTATTTTCATTACCGGAGGCGCGCCGGCGCCCATCGCGGTACGAGCGATGTTTGGGTCGGTGGGCGTGGCCATGTCGAAGAGCTGAAAGGCTGGCACTTGTAGAGGGGCGACTTGAGTGTTTGGAGCACGAGTGTCGATATATCTGCAAAGAGAGGCGTCCGTAGTCAACTCTTCAGCTTGGTTGCGATATTCTCGAAGCTGCCATGGGAGTCAGGAGCTGGCCTCGGGGGACAGAATGGCGGAACAGGTGGTTTAAGCAGACAAAGGCAGCGCGACCGCAGAGGTGAAGTTGAGTCGTCGGAGCCTCAGCTAGCGGTGGATGGGGAGGCGGGTGCCTAAGGCAGAACTGGCGTCATGAGAGCGCGACTCGAGGCCCATAATTCACGTGCCACTCGAGGAACTGGCCAATCAGAGCTGACTATCGACTGACCCTTAATTCTTTCAAGATTCATTGTTGGTGGTAAATCTATCATTCCATATCATTTCTACTTTTCTACTTGTTTTGGGCTCATAGGTTTTGTCACACTAGCAATATGAATTACTACATATTGCTCATCTTAGATGCTAGCTTATAAAATCTCTTCTATCCGCTCATCTTCGCCTTTGCCTTCGCCTTCGATTATTCGACCCTGGGGAGCTTCCAGGCCAAAAGCATCAGCTCGAGCTTTTGCCATGGCCGCACTGTCCGCTGGATTTTCCTCGCCCTCTTCGCCACGCATCAATACTTGCACCAGCCGGTCACAGCCTTCGCGGACCTCTTCGTTGTCCACATTAAGGTGGCATTCGCGAATGATGGCGTACACTTGTACTGCTCTCAATTTATCTCGACCCTCCCGGCTTGTAGTCAGTAAAAGTAGAGTTTCCAAGTGTGTTAAGATGATTTGCTCGTCGGGGTCTCGTTTTTTGTCAGGCGGAAGTAATTGCAAATCAGGTAGCATCTCTGATGTCTCATCGTCGGCGTATTCCTCCGGTCCCATGATTGGAAGCAATATATAAGGCAGAATATCTGCGCCATCCTCGTCAAATAACATAGCATGTGACTTCACGTCGAACGAAACATTCTTGATGGTCGACGCTACACCTCGCCGACGGATGTCACTGGAGTGTTCGGTGAATACGAGGAGCTTTGTGATGGGGACGACAGAGTCATAGTCTTGCTTCGTCGTGAAATAAGAGCGGCCTTGTTCTGTCTTTGACAGATCTGCAAAAAAGTACGCCAGGTAGTCGTAGTTTGCTTGTTTGTTCAAAGCACCTTCTGCACCCTTGACAAAACAATCCATCAGTTGGTCCAGAACATACTTCGAGGTGGACACATTCTCTGCTGCTTGCCGCGAGAGACTGGTAATTCGCGTGATGTTGTCGGCTTTGGCGAGGTTGGCCAACAGCATGACGATGTCATCTGCATTTGGCTCCTTTGGGTTCTATTCCAGTAGTTAGCAAAAAATATTGAAAATCAGGCAAGACGAGAAAATATGGCATACCGTGACTTTTGCAAGCAGTACTTCCAAAAACGCATCGTCATCTGCAAGATTTTTGAGAATCTCTCCATCCGAAGAAAGATTGATTAACATGGTAAGAACATTTTTGGCGGTGGGCTACTTCGCACGTCCATTCAATCCGTTAGCGATTGACAGACAAATTGGAATTGGCAAGACTGACAGGATAGTCTCGGACAAGCAGTTTCAAGTCCCTTATGGGCTCCATATCTAATCTTTTGAACAAGGATACATCACTGTCGGAGTACCCAACGAGATTCTCGGCAGCTGACTGGTGGTCAATAAGGGAGCAAAAAGTCTAGAAGCGGGTTAAGGTACCAATATTCCGTATTTGGACATTTCCATGGTGAAGAAACTCTACGAGCTGCACGAAGAGTTAGTTGCAAAGAAACAAAAGTGACATGGAGGGGTGGTTACCTCCTCCAGCTCCGTGGGCATCTTAACCAGGGCGATGCGGGTGTCTCTCGATGCTGGTTTGATATTAGGTCTGTCAGTCCCTTGTTCTTAGCAGCGAAAAGAGTGAAGCATCTGTAAATAATTGGAGAGCACGTTGGATTTAAAATCTCCAGATGGATTTTTGCATGTTGCAGTGGAGACGCTGCCGTGTCTGTCATTGGCTGCGGGGAGTCGCTGCGGGGCAGACAAGCTTATCGCCGCACAACAGCGTCTGCATCTCGCCATTAGATATTTCCAGTTAAAGTATTATAGTACGCTCTGTCTCGCTTGTATGAGCATGGGACACTATGAAGGAGTCTAGATGTGTAGAATATTGGCACCAGATTGTGATTTAGCCTCGGGTCTAATGAGGGATTGTATATATATATACATTCGGGTTTAAAGTGCTCCAATTCTATTGAGACTATATATATACCAGTTGATGAGAGTTGCTACATGTAAGATACACCCTCAGCTAATAAGTCAGAGTCCCCTTGACATGACTCCAAAGCTCCTCAACAATCTCCTTTTGACCCTGCCCATTCGGCGATGGCCGCACAGCCAAATACGCCCGCCCATCAATCGCAGGGGCCCAATCGCCCTGTCTACCCCCAGCCATGATACCACCTGCTTCCGACAGAATCACCCATGCAGCACACACATCCCAGGCCCAGCAGCCACCTTCCCAGTACAGATCAATTGATCCTTTAGCAACCTCACAGATATTCAGAGCGGCCGAGCCCAGACTGCGGATCGAGTGCACCATGGCGCCTCCGGCCTCGCGTGTCTTGCCCAGGCTTTCAAAAGTGCGTATTTTGGTTTCCCAGTTGCTGCCGCTGCGCTCCGAGCCCCATTCCAGCGCGATCAGCGCGTTCTCAAGGCCCTGGAGAGGTTCGAGGCTGCCATCACCCTTGAGGGGAAGTCGGGTCTCCCGGTTCACAAAGGCGCCGCGGCCCTGGATGGCCGAGTATAATGTCTTGGTGAAAGGGTTGTAGACAACGCCGACGAGCGGCTTGCGGTTTACTGCAAACCCGAGCGAAATGCACGAGCTGGGAAAGCCGTGCACGAAATTGACAGTGCCGTCAATTGGATCGACAATGAATGTTGGTTTGTCGGTGAGAGGCTTCTCAGGAGTATATGTTTCTTCGCCGTGGAAGCTGAAAATGAGTTGTCAGATGTTGCCCACCTAGTCTAAATAATGTATATAGCTGGCCGGTTGAACCTACTCGTATGCCGGATATTTGGCTTTTAGTCTCTGCAAGACCATGCTTTCCACAGCTTTGTCATATTCAGTTACTAGATCAGAGCCTTGCAAGATATATAATTGTTAATTTTCTTTTCTGGTGAATTAACCATTGCATGGACTTGGCTCCTACTGTTCTTCTTCGACCCCGTAGAGTCTATCCTCGGCAGGCTGGTGGTAATCACCTTGCCCGCCTCGGCGGCGATGTCGATCAAGAAATCGTGGATTTCTTGCAAGTCCGGCGTGACTGACATTTTCAGTTGGATGCGTCTGATGGCTGTGTCGACAAGATTGGAGATTCAATGAACATTGAAGTACTGAAGTTCAAAGTGGGGCGAGCCTGTCAAATGTTCTCGTCGTCGGCGGGGCTCGCCGAGGGAAGTCTAACAAGAGTGCTCTTACAACACTTGAAGAGAATGGCAATGTATTATTGATATCAATTGATGCTATGAAATGGAAATATCATGATAACCAGAGAAATTCTCCAACATCACCAAAGTCTCAAAAACTCATGTGTAAATAATCATCTAATAACGTTTAAAATCATTGTACATAGTACCCGCTTGAATCTATACAAAATTTACATAGCAAGTGCCAACATATGGCAAAATTAAAAGACGAGGGCTCAGCTTTGTCGAAGAGACCGTTCTTCATGTTCGCCTCCTGACTCTGAATCCGACTCACCGTTGGAGAAATAGCGATCGGTCCACTGAGCAGACTCTGATTTGGAAGCAGACGATTTCTGAGATCGTCTGTCGGCGCTGGTGGGCGAGTCCAGATAAGACCGGGTTTCATCTGAGCGATCTAGTGCGTTATCATAGCTAGAACTTTTAGTGAATGGTTCCAGCAATGTCGGCGATGGTGGGATTGTTTGTCCGATGACTTCTTCTCCTGTATCGGTAGCACTAACGCCCAGTGGCTTCGCGTTCTCCGTATTCGGCTCCAGGTCATCATCTGTAGTCGCAGCATATGTGTACCCAAAGTGAGTGTCTACAAGATGCTTCACCACCGGCCATCCATACGCATTTGCAAACATGCGCCGCACGATTATGTTATTGTGAGCATCCGGCTCAAGTCGCACAAGAACCTTTCGCCAGGAGAGGCCGTCATGGTAGGCCCTCGCAATCTTCTCTTCAACCTTGAGGCCACTTACAGACGGGCCTTCGCTGGTGTCAGACGAAGGCTTTGACTCTGAGTGTCTTGTCCCAGGAAACATGGTTGTTCGCCTTTTTAAAATGGGCGGTGGGATGTCACCTGGGTGGTAAACACGATCATGAAAGATCGTTCGTGGTCTGGATGCAGGGTCTAAAATGAACTCGGTCGGAGGCAGTGGAGGTCTCAAAACATCACCGGCAGACTCGAATATTGTGGTCTTGGGAGGAGCATTGAGTTCCTCGTCATAAATAGAATTACCCCGAACACGGGGGCGAGGCGAGATGGAGGGTTCTGATCCCGAGGAAATGCTTTGGGAGCTAAGTGTCTGGCTCCTCTTATAAATTTTGGTGCTCTTTTTGTTGGTGGGACTTTTGGGTTCCGAGGGCTGGAACATTGACATCAGGTTACTAAATGGGTTCGGTGACGACCGTTCCTTGGAAGGCGAGCCGGTGATAGTAGGCGAAATTTCCCCTGGCTCTGATTCCAGCGGTTTCTTGAAGAACTGGTTTGGAGCCGGGGACAGCGAAAGCTGGGCCAGAGAATTGTGATTCTCCGATGCCGTGTCCTCTCCTTCAGCTTGCAATATTTGTTCATCTTGCACTAGAGACGTTTCACCGGTTTCAGAGTGATTTTTAGCTGGCGAGCTTGAATTGGCTCCTGTTAGCTCAGCCCAGCCCCATTCTGCCATTGTGCCCACAAGACCATTGCCTCTTCGAGCTTTCTGAACCCGGTCAAGACCTCTCCAGTCAAGAAAGAGGAGACACGACGTGCGCAAAGGAACGATGCCGTCGTTTACCACATTCGAATATATCGTTCGATTTCTAAATTTTTGCAAAACTTGATGAGCAGGTCCAGCTGGAAGGATTCGCAGCAGAGGCTTGGAAGCCGCCGTCATCCGGTCTTGTCGTGTATCACCGCCTAGTTTCCCAATAACAGCATCCCATCCATTTCGCACTCGTCGTGGAGCCATCCAGCTGAGACCAAGGTCTTGCCCAGTCCTCCCAACTAAGCCGAAATCCAGGGCGAAACGAACGTATACGGGATTTTCGTTACTCAATCCGAGGAAAGGCGTAGCTAATGCGACGAAGTTGACAGGCCTGATATGATCAAAGAATTCTGGCGAATGCTTCTGAATGTATGCAATTGCATAGGTCTGTATGAGCCCCCCTAAAGAATGCCCAATGAAACTGATGCTAGTAATCTGATACTCAGAGTCAAGATTCTCAGGGTTTCCGTCAGTGCCTATATTGCTGTCCGCTTGTCCGGATGAAGTCTTCTTGGCAAAAGGTCTTGAAGAGTTCTTTTTCTTTTTCGTAGGCAAATAAGGCTGGTCCGGATATGTCATGAGCAAAACATACTTTGCGAGTCGTTTTCCAAGGTACTGAATACCGCGTTCGGTACGAACAGCATTTCCGGAGAACCCGCGAACAATGACTTCTTCCTCATCTTCCTCCTGTTCTTCTCTTCCCCCATTGTTTCCTTGGGGCGTATGGTCATTTCTTGGGCTCGATTCAGCTCTTGTATTGATTTCATCGGCACTTTGGCATCGGTCTTGTTTTGAGATTGAAGCCCGGCGGTCGTTTATCTCCTTGTTCAACCGTTTGCGCTCTTCAGAGTCCTTTTTTGCCGCCCGCGCGGAAGCATCAATACTCTCTTTGAGATATAGCATGTCCGCACCAAGATTACTGTGTAAACCATGGGTGATTACAACAAAGTGCACACGCTTTCGCTTCGGTTTTACTCGATTGTTTTCCGAATCATCTGTACGGTCTTGTCTTGGCGGGCCATCTGTAGAAGTTCCTACGCCTGGAACAATCGCTCCCTGTATATGACGTTCCTTCTCTTCCGCGGATGGAAATGAAGTGGTGTTCCAAAGACTTCTGGTATCATCAAATACTAAGGATACGGATCTAGAGAAGACCCCCTTGGTGACAGCCACTGAGGATGTATGTTTTGCTCTGGAGTCCTGGTGCTCCTGTATATGAGTAGGCGGAGGCAGCCCACTGACGGACAACGCACCAGTGATACCAAGTTCAGTTGATTTCTGGTCACGGCCAACTAAAAGTTCAAAGTGAACGGCGGCCGACGAGGAGAATATCACCTGTGAGACGATTTCGATGACCCATGTCACGCTTTTATTGCTCTCTGGCTGTAGTCCATCTTCAGGAAATGATGCAATCCGGATATCCTCTGGAATTGGTATTTTTGCTGTCCAACCTCCACCGGCTTTCAAATACGGCTCAAACTGCGGGATTCCTCTTTTATCGCCATCGCTGTATTGCTGATCAGGATTAAAATCTAGAGGATAGCATGATGCATAAAGAGTGTACGGCCCGTGTAAGTATGCAGCGCGCAGAGGGATGGCGGACGTATTCTTTATTTTGACGTGCAGCTCGGAGGGGGTCGGCAATACATTGTCTCTACTAGGCGTGTAGGTCAAGGTATACCTATCACAGCGGAAAGAGTTACTTCAAAAGGGTCTTCAAAAAATAAATGAAAAAAGGGTGTAATGCGACAGGACAAACCTGATCACCTCGCCAACCCGGACATAGCCCGACTGATGAACCAACAGCATCTTATGTGCTTTCTGAGCATCTGCAACGTCAGTTTGCCAGCCAGTCAAAGAGCGGAATCTTGCCGGATACTGTTGATCACGACCAAGATCCCATTGATTCGTGTTTTGTGCAAGCTGATACGTGCGCGGAGTAATCAGCATCGAGGCGGGCTGCTAGCTGGGAGCCCTGTTATCATAACGATGTTGAAGGCATTATCAGTATCGGCATTGGCTGGTTCAACAGGGTCACGGCGCGTGAGCGCGATATTTATTAAAACTGCACTTTCTTTCCTCATAAAGCGAAGAGCGGACAAAATACGAGCAAGCAAAAGGGCGCGGCATGATGCTCGTGAGTCGGCGGTGGGCTCGGCACATGGACGCAGACCGCTGCCAAGATGCCACTAGTCAGGTGGGGCACATTACGATTAAAGATAGGCTCAAGCGCTTGAAGATCAGCATAACTGATGCATTATTGTTACATTACTGGCGACGCACATGAAAAAGAATGTACAAGCGCGAGCCAACTGCATAGTATATGTCTATCATATCAGTCAATAACTCTACCGTCTATCCATAAGCCATTACAAAGAATTCACATCATATGTCCCGCAAAATAGTTTCAGCTCATGGTCACGTCCGGCTTGTAGGCATACTTGTCACTCAGGTTGACGGCAATAAAGCTCTTCGGCAGTTTGACCCTATGGCTGAGTCAGTGGGAAGCAACAGTATGGAGTCAGGATTCAGGTACTTACGTGTCAAACTTGGCTTTAAGAGTTTCAATCACCTCTTTCCAGTCTTGATGGGCTGTCAGACTCCTCCTGGGGGCACACCCAATAGCATGACGTGAATCTAGCTGCACATCAAGAGGATCAAATGTATGGCATCCGGGGCTGATGGAGATTCGAATCGAATATGAGAAAGTATCGGTGTCGCTATCTTTAGACTCGTACAGCTCAAAACAGATTTGAGACAGATAATCCAGCTCGGGGATCGCGCTTCTTGTGATCTTGGTTTGGATACCACCCTCCAAAATGCAATTCAGCAATGTGTAGATATGCGACTCTTTCGTAAAATAGAAAAATGACTTTGCATCTGGTGACGCTTGCACTTCTTCCAAATCTCGAACGATCTCTTGCAACAACGGCAGAGAAGTAAGAAGTCCGATCTCCAGCTTTTCACTGTCTTTGATGCCGTATTCTTGAGGGGTAACGTAGTCAAACAGGACTTTGGCTAGCTTATACAACTCTCGAAGTTTTGCCAGTCGCTCGTCAGTATTTTTCTTCTTCGAGCTAGGACCCGACTGGAGCTTGAAATAGTGATCATATGCGTCTTCCAAGGTTCCAAATTGATGTCTTGACTCCAAAATGCCGAGTGCTCTTTGCTTCAGCCCTATCTTATGCCCTCGCGTGTTATTGTCTGCTTTGTCTTCTGTGCGATCAGCATCACCTGGGTGCACAGCCTGGCTTTCCTCGTTAATATCAAAATCTTCAGGAGGCATGAAAATCCATTCCAGAAACTGACGGTTATGGAGAGCGTCGAATTTCATGCTGTCGTATAATTCCGAAAGTTTGCTGGGATCAACTTTTTCCGTGTCACAAAACTCAGCAAACAGCTTCTCCCACCTTTCCTTGAATAATTCTGCTTCTTCGCCAGTACACCATCGCCCTTGAATATTCGTAACAGTTGGGCTTTGAGTGCCTTTTGACGATTGAAGCGTTGAATGGTCTTCGCTCGTCTTCGTGGTCTGTTGCGGCTCACTCTGAGCCGGCGCTAGCCTGCTAAAGTTATGTCGCATAACCTTGCGGTGGAATTTCATCAATTCCACTACTGTAGCGAGCACAACAGACGGTTCTGGAAAGTTCTCTTTTGGCCAGGCAAACTGAGAAGGCGCCGAGCCCTCGCGAAGTAGGAGCTTGAGTTTCTTCTTGACTTTGTCCATGACATCCTTGGCGGCATTTGAATCATCTAAAAGATCTTTTCGAACCTGAATGAAGCCTTCGGGAAGTTCTTTCTCGTCTAAAAATGCACATGCCCAAATTTGCGCTTTAAAGAGTTAGATGAAGCTTGCCAAGAAATAAATCCGATAAACAACTTACCACTTGTGCTAACTCTGCGTTCAGAGCTTGTAAATATGCGGACATCGTGTAGAGCTTCTTTGTTCATCAGTTTCAAGTCATCTCTCATATTTGAGCCGAGATCTTGGGCTTGATATCGAGCCGCGTGCGTAGGTTCTCCTCCCCATTTGATAACTAGCTGGAGCTTGTCCAAAATAAGGTCGTTCTCAACAGCAGAGAAACGAGAGAAAGTAGCACCAGAGATCGAATCACTTCTGGTTTGTGACCGGCTCAGGTTGTCACTATCAGAAAGCGGGTCTGGGACCGGAGATGCTGTGTCTTGAGCACGAGCGTGCTTCAGTTGGGCAGATGTGGATAGTATTGAGTCAGGGGGAGCCTCTCCCATCTCCTCTGGTTTGCGCTTTCGAAACATTGGTTTAATTTGGACTTTGGTGCCTGGCCATCCGCCCTTCTTGTCCAATGATGTCTTCAGCAATCTTAGCTTGTCCATATCTTCCAAACCTTGCTCTATGGAGACTTTCACTGCATGGGACACACTAGCCAGTGCAGCCTCGCCTTTGATAACAACTTCCTCCTGGTGTCCTTTAAGAAGATCAATAAAAGGCTGGCTATGAAAGGTGAATTTGAACTTTTGTTTTGGTGTACGGTCAGCGTGACGGATGACAGCCACCATACCCTTCAATTTCCAAGAATGCTTTGATGCTGGGGGCGGTGGCGGTACTGTCTCCTCTTCATTTGAAATGGAAACAGAAGCTGAATTGGCGCTTGACGCATTAACACTAGCGGGTGCTGATGGCTCTTCCACGGCTTGAGGTAGCGAAGGCTTGGTCGTCTCACTGACGGATGCTGTAACATTACTTGGAATTTCAGGTGATATTGAGTGAGTTTTGGTTGTGTTTGAGTTTTGCGAGCCATGGATCCTCGACATACTCGGCGATCTCAATATCGTCCTCAATGCACTCCGGTGGGAACTCGTGTTTGCTTTTTTGAGAGACATTGGATCCGGAGACGGGGGTTCTGATAATTCAAACGTGCGATCTCGTTTACGCTTTTCGTTCAAGAAAATTTCTTTAAGGATTTTCGCGCACTTGTCGTAATAGTCGTTATTGTCCTTGACAAAACTCCATCCATTCACATCGATAACAAAGCTCCTGTCTCCGACACGAAGCATGTCAAAACCACATATTCTTTGGCCGAAACCATTGGAGATCTTTGCGGCCATGGCGGCCTCCTCTTTAGTAAGGTTGGTAATGTAACGCAATTCCTTTCCATGCGTGTTTCGCCTTACTACTCCATCTACCACAGGAGACTTGCGTGTCTCAGCATGACAAAAATCAGGACCAACCGTATAAGCCTTGACGTCCTCAGCATTATCGACCCTCAAAAACTGCTCGTAGAGATAGCTGGTGTTCTTCTCAATTATCGATCTTGGTACAACAAGATCAGGGTCGTATTCCGAGCTCTTGTTTCCGACTTTTCTGAAGAGCCGTCTTCCTCCCCCTCCATACTGCTGATCGTTGGGGAAGTAGATGTGGATATTGTGGTCCTCTCCGTTAACCGGCTTTTCAACAAACGGCTTTCTCAGAGTTTGGCCATCCACGATAAGTGTTTCTCCATCTTCGGACAACGTCACTGACTGGGTTTTGACTGCTCCACCTCCAACGCCATCTTCCGGGCCTTCTAGCTTCACGCCTGTCAAAGAATACATATGCTGGGCAAGGTCAGGCGAGTTTAATACAGGGCCGCCATCTCTGTTCACTTCGACTCGGCTGGGAGTTGGGACACCCATCTGGTCCAGAATTTTTAGGCAAAGCCGGCGATCCCACAGAACTTTCTGCATGGATAGGTCATTCACGCAGAAAGGTTTTCGCAGCTTGACATAAGCGATTGCCTTGTCAAGCGGAAACCCATCGGAGAAGAAGGCAATCAAGAAATCGCATACGGGCCAATTCTCAACGGCCTCGTCCAGAATGACTTTGTCACCAAAGACCAAGACTTCGAAATCCCCCTTTAATTGAAGACGAGTCAGGATATTTTGGCTTGGCTTGCTTCGTGCCTTGACATCCAGGGCGCAGACACCGATTCTGCCAATGACAGGGGGTCGGGGGTCGGCTTCAGAGGCAGAGCTTGCCGCAGTGCTGCCACTTAGCCTTCTCGGTGTTCTACTCGACGAACGAGTCGGACGGGACAGCCGATTCCCTTGCCATCCTTCAAATGCCATGTCACTTCTCGGGGGCTGGGGCCCTTGCGATGTGTAGGTCAGATTTGACGGGCCATGTCCCGACGTAGAAGCGGACAGATCCGTCTGAGCTGCCCTCACTCCATCGTCGTTGCCATTTTTCGTCGGCGGAGCATCGTGCACGATTCCTGAACCCCACGAAATGAGCGAGGAAAACGACTGTCGCTTTGTTTCGGGGAGATATCCAGACGAGGTTGAATGCGAGGCCGGCGGGTTTATAACATGGGCACTTTGAAGCTCATCTGCTTCGCTGATCGCGGTTCCTGCGTACGGGTGCGTTTCTGTCGACTTTGGAGCTTGCATCGCACGACCCGGCACTGGGTCGTTTGTGGAGTTAGCATTGTCCGACATGGCTGCCACGAGGGCCACCAACTGGTCTGTTCAGGCTCCGCCCAGCAGGTGTGGAAATTGGGTTGTAAAAATGTTCGAATATATTATTGAGATTGCTTGTCATTGAAAGGAAACGAGGGCGCTCTCATCTTGCACGAGAATGGGTTTGGCAACTGTCCAGGCTCAGCTCCACCATGGGAAGAGAGATGGAGGGGCGACATGACTACGGTGTCAAACTTTTTGGACTGCGGCCCACATCATCCTGGCTTCGTTTCTTGGGTCGCTGCTGTTAGTTAGCTCCCGATGGTATGGATTCGCATACTTACAGAGCAGCAAGAATCTTGTGCTTAGCTACAGAAAGAAGAAGAGAAGATGACGAAGACGAAGAAATCACCCCTGTTGGTCTCTGCAAGCAAGCATTAACTTAGTACAAACGGTTCATGGTGATTCGTGCACAGGGAAGGAGCCCGGTATCGTACCGTACGTATTGATCACGGCGTATTACCAGCACTAGTCCGTTTTGTCGTGCACTAAGCCGGATTTGGCGTAACGACGGATAAGAATCTTACAGAGAACAAAAAAAATATATCGGAATTCGCAGCTTCCTCGCAGTGGGCGCAATTGCACATCAGCCACGAACCGACACAATATGCCTTCGGTTTCTGCAGGGGACGTCGATATACCCCTGGCAAAGCGCCAGAGGACTTTGCAGCCCCGATCTGCAAAGAAGGATGAACCGAGCTCCAGGATTTTTTCTCATTTCAGAGTGAGTAGTAACGCGTGCGGAGGGTGTTTGAATCGCAGCTAATGGACGTCTATGCAGACTCTCGGTCTAGTTTCCCCAACGTCGGTGCCGTTTACCTCGGTGCGACTGGGAAAATCCACGTACCAAATCACTACGTCTATTGGAAATGTGCTGCAGACATACGATTTCAAGCGCGGGCTGAGTCTCGTGTTTGCAAGTCAGCCTCGTACTCCGAAAACGATCACGGCCACCGCTGCATGGAAAAACGTGGTATTCGCGGCATGGGGCGGTCAACAGGCTGGCGATGAGTCCGGTGTGTGGGTTTTTCGACGTGGAAAGAAGATTGCGTCTCTGGAAGCAACGCCTTCGTTCGCGGGGCCAATTACTCGCCTTTTGGTTTTTGGGTCATGGATTGTGGGCTGTTGCGAAAGCTGCATCCAAGTGTGGAATTCTACATCATATGCCCATTATACAACCTTGATCGCAAAACCGTCGCGAAGCACTCCCGACCTTCCTATATTCACCGGCAATATCTGTACCATGCCGACATATTTGAACAAAATATTTGCGGGGCGATATGACGGTACCGTGGAAATATGGAATATCAGCTCGGGAAAATTACTACACACCATCCTCCCTCTGACTTCGCAGGACGGAGCGGTTACGGCCATTGAGCCTACCCCAGCACTTTCACACATCGCCATAGCTTACAAAGCTGGGACTGTTGTGATCCGAAACGTGGATACTGAACACGCCATTCTGTCTCTAAATTCCAACAGTTCCCATCCCGTAACGTCGATTTCTTTTCGTACGGATGGCATAGGCGCTGGAGACGAAGGGAGACTCCCGGGTGTGATGGCTACTGCGACAAGCTACAGCGGGGATATCACTCTCTGGGATCTCAACAATGGGGGGAGAAGAACTGGTTCTCTGAGAGAAGCCCACGAACTGCACCAGAAAGATTCGGATGGCGGTGTCAATAAAATTGAGTTCTTGGACGGTCAACCATTTCTGATATCCACTGGGCGAGACAACGCTTTGCGGTCATGGATATTCGATGAGTCTCCGTTTTCACCGATTCCGAGAATGCTGCATAGTCGGGGCGGCCACGCTGCAGCTGTCAGCGCGCTTTCATTCCTCCCTGCATCGTCTGATGGCAGTGACGCTGCGGGGAAGTGGTTGTTAAGCGGTTCCAAGGACCAGAGTCTGTGGGGCTTCAGTCTACGCAAAGATAGTCAAAACAGCGAATTATCGCAAGGAAATATCAAAAGCAAGAGCCAGAAGAAAGGCATCCTGAGGTCTGGGCCGACATCTGAGGATCTCAAGGCACCGGAAATCACCTCGATTGCTTGCTCACTCAATCGTGATGCTGGCATGGGGGCCAGCAGTCAGCAAGTTTGGACAAACTCAAGGGATGCCAAAAAGTCCGCGCAGAACGCAAATGGATGGGAAAGCGTTGTGACCGGCCACAAAGGGGACAAGTTCGCGCGCACGTGGTATTGGGGAAAGAAAAAGGCCGGTCGATGGGCTTTTGAGACGAATGATGGAACAGAGGTAAAGGTATGTGATTTTTTTTATTCGACGTGCCTGTTCATCGATGATGTACTGACTGGTATCAGACCGTGGCAATCTCAACTTGTGGCACCTTTGCCGTGATAGGCTCAGCAGGTGGCAGTATAGATATGTTCAACCTCCAGTCCGGTGTGCATAGACAGCAGTTTCCTCCACGGCCCTCGACTCAGAAATCACAATTGTCTTTGCCAGGCATCGCTGTGCGGCCGCAACGCGCAGTCGAATCAGACAAGAAACATACAAAAGCCGTGACTGGTATCGCAGTGGACAGTCTTAATCGATATGTCGTAAGCTGTGGCCTAGACGGCAAGGTAAAGGTATGTATTATCGCATTTACCAGCAATGGTTCTATACTAATTCAAACATAGTTCTGGGACTTTAGCACGGGGCATCTGCTCAATGAACTGAACTGGTCACCGATGACGGCCATTGCTGGTCTGCGAGCCAGCAATATCAACGAACTTGTGGCTTTGAGTTGTGATGATTTGTCAATTCGCGTGGTCGATTTGGAAACCAAGCGAGTTGTTCGAGAACTATGGGGGTGCCGAGGGCAGATCAACGACTTTACCTTTTCCAATGACGGCAGATGGATCGTTGCATCGTCGATGGACTCTGCCATCAGAGTCTGGGACCTCCCAACGGGTCATTTGATTGATAGGATCCAAGTCCCAACAACTTGCACCTCGTTGGCGTTTTCAGGTACCGGAGAGTTTCTTGCAACTGCTCATGCGGATGAGTTAGGTATACATATATGGAACAACAAGAGCCTTTTCTCTTCTCTCCAGCCGAAACACATCGACGAGATGGACGCGGAACAAAATTGGGATTCATCGGCGATTACGGAAACGAAGTCTGGCATGATTGATGCTGCTTATGCGGCGGAGGCAGAAGGTGGAAACCAGGAACCATCGATCATCTCCACTGAACAGCTCGGCGAGGATCTAATGACCCTAAGTATAGTCCCTCGATCGACATGGCAAACACTCATCAACTTGGAAACTATAAAGGTGTGTCTATTCTTTGAACGTTTCCCTTTGGCAAGACTAACTTAAAGTAGGAGCGGAATAAACCAAAGGAGCCCTCTAAAGCTCCGGAAAGAGCGCCTTTCTTTTTGCAGGCCATGGACGAGAAACAGCAACCTGGTACTTATGCACAGCTCACCCAGGAGCCCGCAGGAGCTGAACTGTCACGAGCTTCGGTAATCCAGAACCATCAACTCTTCCCATCACAAAAGGACCATGTCAGTAAGCTCCTCAAAACAGGTGCCAGTCGTCAGAACTTTGCGCCTTTTGTCGACTACTTCAAAACGCTGTCGCCAGGAAAAATCGATTTGGAGATTCGGTCTTTGAATGTTCAAGCCTCTTCTCATGGACATAGTGAATTGGTAGACTTTGTCAACGCGCTAACGGAGCGACTACGTCAAAAGAAAGACTTTGAGCTTGTGAATGCATGGATGGCAGTCTTTCTAAAGGTCCACGGCGAACTCATCAGGAACACATGGGAGGCGCAGGATACTGAAGTCGGCTCGGCGCATGCGTTGCAAGCTGCGCTTATGGCGTGGAAACGAGAGCAGCAGAATGAGACTAAGCGGTTGTCTGAGTTGATGGGTTACTGCCGGGGAGTCGTCGGGTTTCTTCGATCAACGAGATGATAAATTGCTTGCTTGGTCTGCTCGTGATTTCCTTGCGTGCTGGGGGATAGTCTGCAAAGCTTTCCTCTAAAGCTACGAGGATTTCTTTGGTTATAACGCCTTTTGTATATAGACTTTGAAAAAAGTGACCTGATCTTGTTAACTCGTGGAATATCTCAAGATCACATTGTTGATATTCTCAATCAAAATATCTATTGCAATTCTATCATATATCATACATTGTAAAATTCGTCTCTAACTTCTCTATATGACCTCATCAAAATATGAAGCGGAGGCAACGTCGTCAAAATTGCATGCAATTCGCCAGCTAGTCCTTGGCTGTGTGGCACAATCGTGATTATCTGAAAAAGTATCCGTAGCGAATATAGCACCGACTGCATTTGTGCCAAAGCGTGCATTTCTTCCCAACCAACAACATTGCTGCTGCTTTTGTTAATGTTGATTTTCCCAAAACCAAGGAAAGTAGCCAAGACCTGTTTGTCGAGGCGAGAAGGAAGGGTTTCTGTAGCATTCAGGTTCATTTCAGCAATGGCAAAGGTGCGCCAGAAGACTGGGCTTCCGTCGGTCTGTGGGTTTGCAGCCTGGACGTAGTTGAATATGTCGACGAGACGTCGCGCCTCCAGTTCAACTGTTTCTTGGGGATAAAGATCCACTTGATCGAAGCAGAACCGTGTCCCTCTGCGCGTGCATTCGGTGATGGTAGTGTATTTCACGCCCGTAGGGTTGAAGTTGAGCAAGGAAAATGCAAGCCTCCTGATGCGACTTCCCTCAGACCACCCACATCGTCTCGAGTGATCTTCCTGCAGAAAAGGTAAATATATTCGAGGCGTTTCTTCCAGGTACTCATTAGCCCAAAAACATTGTGCCAGTAGCTCAGACAACCGGACATCAATGCCCCTTAAAAGGGACGGGTCAAGTGAACCATGCTGAAAGCGCTGGAAATCGTACTGTCTCATGAATTCGGAATAGGCCGCTGGTACAGGCTGGCTAGATTCAGAGGCGCTTTTTGCACGACGAATGAGTTCTCTGAGTCCTGCATGCGGGTCGAGGCTCAATTCATACGCAAAGTAGGATAGAGCTGGTATCCCAAGTCGACGTGAGACTGAGCCTGGTGAAACACTCATCGCCTTGACCGTAGACTGAGACGGGTCTTTGTCATACCAATTTTCAGTGGAAAAGGTGTTGAAGAAGATTACGGAGCTGGACGATCCAAAGTCATAAACGAGTAGATCAGAGTCACTCGTTAAAATGGCCAATCCAGATTCTCGGTATGCAAGCGCAGCACAAGCAATGTCAGCCTCGCCAGGGACGATCTCACATATATCTGACCAGGGATGGTCAGTGTCGTCCTTGTAAAGGGTCGCTAAATTTCCCAGCAGGTTTGATTTTATTTCAGAGAGATTCCACCTTGAGACCAGGTTTTCAATGACGGCTGATACCATAAATGCATTCTCTGGCAGTCTCGGACGCTTCCCAGAGGATTCAAAGCCCTGAAATAGATCTCTAGGCCTGATGGTAATAGCTCCGCGCTCCACTGACACTAGGCCACTCCCCTTGCTCGTCGCTCTACAGAACGTCTCGAGCTGTTTTCGAGACTTTTCGAGTCGTGATAGCCTTGTTTCTCGCTTATGCAAGGGAAGAGCGCCATCAAAGTATATCTTCAATCTATTTCATGGGGATTCCTTCAGTACATGTCTCCGGAGCAATTTCACTGAATATTCAAATTCACATACACGCTCACATTCAACATCTTCAAGAGCACGAGATAGTTCATGACAGCAACACTGACTTCATTACAGCTAGGCTGCCGGTCGATCTGGCTAAGTCGCGAGCTGCTCTTCGAGGCCAATATCGAATGAACATGGTACACGAGAGCGGGCCCGTCGATCACGACGGACCTGACGGAGTTTGTGGAGGAATCCTCATGGCTGCCGCCGAAAACGATGGGCTCTGATAGAGAAGCGAGATGTCGAGACAGGTTGGGGATGCCCATATCGCGAACATGGTGAAAAAAAGAGTGTGGGGGAAGCAATACTAGGAAAGCGCGATAAGAACGACGATGGAAATAAAAGTGGGGGTGTGCACGCTAAGATAAGCGCAACCGCAGATTTTCTTTCCGACGACCCCGACACGCGCAATCGACTGTATTGTTTGCTTCTGATTCTGCTTAGAGAGGTTCTTGTGAGCAGTCAGGATCTGCCGAAGAAGCATTTACAAAAATGGGTGTGAAAAAGAAGGTTCGCAAGTTTGCGCAGGTCAAAAGGGCTATCACTTTGCGAGATAGCCGACTGTGAGTTCAAGTCTATCATTCCAGAGAATTCCTTTACTTACTCGTGACTATTAGAAAAAGCCAACCAGAAACGAAGGAAAAGAAGAAAGAAGACGATGTAGTACGCGAAATGTGAGTTGGATTGACCCCCTCTTCCTGAGTTATTTATTAACAGAAGATAAAACCATCAGCCCGCAAGTTTCGTCGTCTCTCTTTTTCCAGTACAACACATCTTTGACGCCGCCGTACTCGGTCCTGGTCGATACCAATTTCCTCTCTCACAGCGTTCAGCATAAACTGGAAGTGATTCCGACGATGATGGACTGCCTCTACGCAAAATGCATTCCCATCATCACAGACTGCGTGCTGGCCGAGTTAGAAAAGCTGGGGCAGAAATACCGACTGGCTCTTCGAATTGCCAAGGATCCCCGTTTCGAACGAGTAAAATGCGATCACAAGGGCACCTATGCCGATGACTGCATCGTGGACCGGGTGATCAAGCATAGAATCTACATTGTCGCCACCAACGATCGAGATCTCAAAAGAAGAGTTCGGTAAGCAAAGAACAGGTTCGGTTTTTTTTCAAGTGGTGTTTGCTAATGTAAAATTACTGCTGCAGAAAAATCCCTGGTGTCCCAATCATGAATGTTGCGCGGGGAAAATACACGATAGAACGTCTCCCCGATGCGCCGGAGAAGTAGAATGAGTCGTCGATTCAGAGAGTCATGGTCGGAGTTATACGGAGTCAAATTGAATTTTTAAATATCATTGTTGTCAAATAAATAACAAAGGGCCTATTTTTGAAGAAAGGCAATAAAGATAATGAACGATCTAACGTATGTGGGCTGGAGCTTGCGTGTCTAGCTCGTGATCGTATGTCCGGTAACCAACCTGGATGTGTAAAGATAGACATATCTTCCCAGATCGAGGTGCGCAGAGTGATTCCCACGTTCATTGAGAATTTGCCTGACCCTTCTACGCAGCTCCTGGAAGGAGGTGGTCGCCGAAAAGAGGATTAGCGATTATCATTTCTTAGCCGGACATCATCGCCTGACTGTCATTTCTTCCTCCAATTTTGTCATGCCAGGAGATGCACCACGGTATAACCGGCCCCTGCACGAATTCCGGGAAAAGAAATCCAGGAAGAAATTGGGACTCGGCCTAATAGGGCCGTCTTTATTTTCTGTGGACAGAAACACATTGCCTGTTTATATGCAATCATTTAGAAATGGAGGATATAATAGGCTAGACCAATTTATAAAATAAAGAATCAGAGGTAATAATTGTATCAATGATTCAGTTATGTCTTTGACAGAAATTGATGTTCTAGTCGGCTTAAATTCTCTCTTATGTAGGTATCTACCAGTACAGAGTTCATACAGGATAATGCGGCAGAATCGCCCAAAGGCGGTGTGCCGAAAGCCGCCTTTTTCGGGCGACTCGACATTATTTGTTACCCCTACTATTGTCGACATTTATACCCTCCCATTGCCCAGCATGCTGGTCAAAAACATATTGCGACCCTCTGGGAGGTCATTGCAGGTAAGACTGGCTCGTCTTGGAAATATTTAGCACACCTAACCACCACAGGCCGCATTGTTCACCCGACCGCTCGCAACACAGGCGACGCCGCCCTCAGAACCTTCAACAGAAACGACGGTTGAAAAGAAAGAGGCCGCAAACCCACCGTGAGCTCCTTTGGCGCCCAATTTACAAGATAATATCTAGGCTGACAGTTGCAAAAGACCACCCACCGCCGCCACTGAACAACCTGAAGAAAGTGAACAACAGAATGAAGCAGAGCCGGTCAAGCCATGGTATTTAACCAAAACTCTCCATGCTAGAAATTTGCTTTATTTTATTCGCTAACATGCTCTCCTCCACAGGCCGCTACGATTAGATAATACCGAAGAGAAATTCCGTCTTCCAAGAAGCGTTCAAGCATTATACCTACGACCACTGAGAAGGACTGCAGAACACGGTCTACCCGTTTGCGATCTTCAGCTTCGGTCCTATAGCGTGCGCAACGTGGAATTTTTCGCAGATTTCGCAATCCGAGCTGCTTACTATCTGAAACTTCCTGTCTCCGGCCCTGTTCCACTCCCACGCATTGTCGAACGTTGGACCGTCCCTCGCGCCAATTTCATTTTCAAGAAAAGCCAGGAGAACTTTGAACGAATTACATTACGCCGTCTCATACAGATCAAGGATGGGCACCCGGACAGTGTCCAGCTGTGGCTGGCGTTCCTCCGAAAGCACGCATTTTACGGTGTGGGAATGAAAGCTAATGTTTGGGACTTTGATGATCTCGGTAATTCAACCCAACATCCTTATCCGCAGTTGAATTTCCTATATGCTAATCGATATTCGTGTGATAGATGTCGCTGGTGGACTGGACGCCGCTGTCGAAGATGTAAACAAGACGCTCGAACCATACTTTGCGCAATTCGGGCAGCGCAAGGGTGCCAAAGAAAGCCAATCGGTCGAAAGCTATCTCGAGAGCGAACGGTTCTCGAATCTTCAGAGTCCACTCAATGAGGTCCGCAAAGGATAAGGAGCCCTGGATAGAATCACAGCTCAGCACTTTTTTTGATTGTAACATATGTGTATATATATTGTGTCCTGGACTTTTGAATCAATTCAATCAAAATTAATGTAAGATTGAAACGTTTCTACCTTTCATATGTGTAATACAGTCACTCCTTTGGACAGAGTCTTCTTTAAATTTGTAAGACAAGCCTATGCGACTTGATTATACTTCATATGTTTATTCAGGCACGGTATTCACGTGACGTGTAATGTACCGGACATGTGAAAACCATGGCTCTTCACCTTCCGCGACCACGCTCACTAGACGAGTCACGATGCGTTGTCATCCAGCTGCAACAGCTAACAGAATTCTGCAGCATTCCTTCAGACCAGTTTCCACACTTTCCGCGCCCTTTCTGCCACACCGAGCTCTCCAGACATCGACCGCAGCCTCCCCGTCACAAGTTATTTTCTCCGGGATACAACCGACGGGTATTCCGCACCTGGGCAATTATTTAGGCGCGTTACGAGAATGGGTTCGATTGCAAAATGAGTCTACGGGGGATAGGAAATTGATATTTTCGGTTGTCGACCTACATGCCTTGACGGTACCCCAAGAGGCTTCTCAGCTTCGTCAATGGAGGAGGGAAATATACGCAGTGCTTCTGGCAATTGGACTGGATCCGAAGCGCTCCACGTTATTTTTTCAGTCTGCTGTACGCACCTCTTCGGAGTCGGTTGTTGGTCGGGGGTATTATATGCGACTATGTTTCTCTAACACAAAGTACAGGTTTCGGCGCATGCAGAGCTCATGTGGATTTTGAGCACAGTAGCTTCTATGGGCTATCTTTCCCGCATGACTCAATGGAAAGTATGTTTTATTTTTAGAGAATCTTCTGCGTTTATGTTTCGTGCATTGGTTCCTAACGTATCGTCTAGAGTAAACTGCAGCTGCCAGAGGACGTCAGCTTAGATGATTCCAACGCGACAGCCAAGCTGAGATTGGGTCTCTTTTCCTATCCAGTTCTCCAGGCAGCAGACATTCTAGTCCATAGGTTAGTACCTTCTACGAGTGCATAGCACCGTTGCTAACCGGTCAGAGCTACTCATGTCCCGGTTGGAGAGGATCAAAAGCAGCATATTGAGTTTACGCGATATACCGCAAACAGCTTCAACCACCTTTTCGGGCCGATCTTTCCGGCGCCCGAGGGTTTGATTTGTACGTTAATCCCACCTGGCTGTGCAAATTATTGTTGGCTACTGACACTTCTCGCACTCAACAGCGCCTGCGAAGCGTGTCATGTCCCTCAAGAGTCCACTCCGCAAGATGTCCAAATCGGACGCTGACCCCAGGTCTAGAATCCTCCTCACAGACTCGAGCGAGGACATACAAAAGAAGATCAAACAGGCACTGACGGATTCAGAACCGAACATTACGTACGATCCGGTCAACCGGCCGGGCGTGTCCAATCTGATTGAGATGCTCAGCCATTTCGATTCGAATGGAAAAACGTGTACCGAGCTGGCCGATGAACTGAGATCGACCAGCATGAAGTCGCTCAAGGCAGTTGTCGCTACGACCATCGATGCCCATCTCCGGGACATCCGAGAGCGATACTTTGAGATTATCGGCAAAGAAGCTAGCTATCTTGAGCACATCGCAGAAGAAGGTGCTCTCCAGGCACGTGCCAACGCAGACATCACCATGGGCGCGGTCCGCTCTGCCTTGGGATTGTAATATATACTTTAGCGTGCGTGGGAGTGTACGTGTACGAATAGAGACTTTTCTGACCTGTACAAAAGCGTAATCGGCGGATGATTCTATCTTTATTAGCACAAAGAACCGGAGAATCTTATTCTGT
Source organism: Talaromyces wortmannii (assembly GCA_001939245.1). Taxonomy (NCBI): domain Eukaryota; kingdom Fungi; phylum Ascomycota; class Eurotiomycetes; order Eurotiales; family Trichocomaceae; genus Talaromyces; species Talaromyces wortmannii. The sequence continues at coordinate 825,843 of MJVA01001149.1, forward strand.
TGTTTCTTTTCTTTGTTAAACGCGGGCAGTCTGGTTCCGGCCGCGCTAGTCCCACAGCAGCTAGCGCGGGTGCTTCAGTCGTAACCTTCGTCGTCAGCACCCACGTCATCGACAACGAGGCCCAAAACCGTCTTCACATCCTTGCGACGACTGCGACGGAGTGCAACTTATCGCGTGATAATGGGCCCTCCTTTAGAAAATCCACGATGGACCCGCCCCGGCCGTGCTGCGGCGAACCACAGCGGTTCCTGTTATCCGCCGAGACAGCCAGTCTGCCTTTAAACCTCTAGCGCGGCGATCATACGCGGCTTCTAGCCTTGTCGTGAGGCATTGGCAGACCCCATGCTACGCCTATTTGCCGGTTCTCCAGCATGCTGGGCCGCTGTTGGCACCAATGTGGACTCCTGTGGAGCAATGAGCTTACGGCTGAAGTCGCACTTCCATGACGAGTTCTCCCAATGAGGCTCAGCGCGAGGTCGAGTGGCAGTGGACATGGCTAGCAGGAGTACTGCCAGCCTCGTCAACTGCCTACGCTGTCAATGGCGTCAGCACTTTTTATAAGAAAGTAACGGCGTCTCGTCTCTATGCAATATCCAGAACCCTTTGCTGGACTACGACTAGTCTTCGACCGCTGCTCGATGCGCGCACAACCAATGATGTGGAGTAATACGCTTGCTGTTTTTTTGGCCATTGCAAATTTCGACGCCGGGCAGGCCATTTTACTTCATAAAAAAGATGTAGCGACTGTGGTTGCACTGGACATCACGAGAAATCATGTCCCAGATCCAGTAGCTAGAGACCTCAGGCGGAGGAGTATGACGGTGCTTGAATCACTTGAAAATGAGGTGAGCTGCAGTGCTCCTTGGAGGCTTTGCCTTGCTGTAATTTGCAGTTACTGAAGAAAATACCAGGAAACGCTATATTCCGCCAATGTCACACTAGGAACGCCAGCCCAAACAGTTCGCTTGACTTTGGATACCGGAAGCAGTGATCTATGGTGCAATACCAATTCTTCTACTCTCTGTACCGGCAGGGGCGACAATTGTGCTTCATCCGGAACATATAATGCCAATTCTTCGTCGACATACCAATACGTATCATCTGATTTCAACATCTCATATGTCGATGGCTCTGGTGCTTCGGGCGACTATGTCACCGATACCGTATCAATTGGCGGAGCGACTCTGGAGTCTTTGCAATTTGGCATCGGATACACTTCAAGCTCAAGTGGTAGGCGCATGTCTTCAACCGATACAGAGGATGTGAATACTAATTTTTTTCTTCTTTGTGCTTACTAGACGGTGTACTTGGCCTCGGCTACCCTATAAATGAGGCCCAGGTCAGCCGAACTCGAAAATCTCCCTACGCCAATCTCCCGAAGGCCATGGTTGACAACGGGCTGATAAACTCAAATGCATACAGCTTATGGCTGAATGACCTAGACGCAAACACCGGGTCTATTCTTTTCGGTGGAGTCGACTCCGACAAGTATACCGGTGACCTACAGACTCTGCCTGTTCAGCGTGTCGACGGAGAATACGCCGAGTTTCTGATCACTCTGACGGGTGTCGCATATGAGAATGGTTCGACCGACAAAACCTACAATTCTTCCGATCTCCCGGCGGCAGTCCTTTTGGATTCCGGGAGCAGTTTGACATACCTCCCAAACTCGATAGTGGAGGATATATACAACGATCTAGAGGTCACGTATGATAGCGCTAGCGGAACAGGCTTTGTTCCCTGCTCGTATATGAATGACGACAAGAACTTGACCTTTACATTTTCGAGCCCGTCTATTTCCGTTAGCATGAGCGAGATGGTTCTTGTAGCTGGAACAGGATCGACGTATGCCGACGGCACCCCTGCATGTGTCTTTGGCATTGCCCCTGCTGGTAGCAGCACCATTGTCCTCGGCGACACATTTCTTCGAAGCGCATACGTTGTGTATGATATTGCCAACAACGAAATCTCCCTTGCCCAGACACTCTTCAACTCGACATCGCAAAACATCCAAGAGATCGGGACTGGATCTTCAAGCGTTCCCGGAGCGACGGCTGTCTCCAACCCGGTCACTTCGGTCGTCGGAGCTGGAACTGATGCAACCGCTGTGATAACGGGTGCGACAGGAACGGGCGCGGTGACGTCTGCAACTGGCAGTAGCGGTGCAGCAACGGCAATACGCGGCTCGATAGGCGGGTTGAGCTATCTGCCTGCGGCGATGACAGTGGCTGGTGTTTTGTTGGCGCTCTGCGCGTAGAATTAACGGTCGATTTCGGTGTTTGTTTTCTGCAATGCATCTTATAGATTATATTAGTATATACCCAGCACATATGATGACAGTTTTACGAGCCATTATCATTCACGTAACTAAACAGTACCTATATAACAAATATGTGCGACGCTAGTGGGCTCCGCGTCATGCCGCTTTATGCTCAGCCTGGCTCGGGGATCGCTCACGGATCGCTCACGGTGCAGGCTCGCGGGCTCCAGGGAGGGTCATGGTAGCTCCGAGAGCGCTCTGAGAGCACGGAGCCCCGAAACAGGGCCCTGAGTACGGTGTTACGAAGCCAACGTACATGACGCTATGACGAAACTAAACCATGAGGGGAAAGGTGGACTGTTAAAGCAGCTAACACCACAGCCAACTATTTCCACAACCAGAACACAACCCAGGCAACTAGACACACAAAACTACGACATTATGTGACGAGTATACACAGACAAGGACAATAGAAAGTGTATACTCAGGTATATACCTAGATGTATACCTAGATGTATACTAAGAAGAGAAGTATATACTTAGGTGTATGCTTATATACGGATATATAAGGATACTCATTCGCTATGTAATTACTCTAATATAATTCTTTAACTTAAGTCACTTTACCTTAGTCGTTGTAAGTCTTATTAAGTTTACTATTGTGTTTACTTCTAACACTTAATTATTACTTGAGGTTAGTAAGGCAAACCCATCTTAAGATATATGTATCGCGAGAGGACTTTTTCTAACTTGTGTTGTGAGCTACGAGAAGTACGTCTACAAGCCAATCACAAGCAAGACGGATCCAGGTCCATGACACTGCTAGCTAATATAAATAGCATTTATTGACCGCGAGTGCTTTATTCTTTTGACAACTATCTTATTTCTATGTTTTATTTCCTAAAATTATTCTTATCCTAGGATAATCCTCTTAGAAAGTCATATAATAGCAACTTTATTAAGTAGTAGTAGTTATCTTAGATTAATTTCTAATATAATTAACCCTTTGGTATCTTAAGGGCTTATTTCAATGCTAGCGGTCGCTAGCTGATATAAGTAGCATCATTAGCCACAGGTGATTTATTCTGTTAACAACTTCGTAATATAATTTATCTTTAGATATTCTAGCAGCTATATTCTAAGCCAGTCTAAATATATTATAATAGCGCTAGTTAATGCAAACTAACATAAGCAATATAATTAGTCGCAAGTGATTCATTCTTTTGACAACTAGGTTAAAGGTTTTTAGATTTTAACCTAATCTGTGTTCATCTGTATTAGTGACGAGTTATTGAACTGTTTGACAATACGCTATATGTAGCCTATAGCTACGAATAGCCTGAGGAATAAATCAAATCAAATCAAATCAGTTCCAACATCACCGTGAATGAGATCACGTGAATCTGACATGTGATATATCGCTTCCTATTGGTCCCTAAACCTGCCGAAACCCACCTAAACCATCCCAATTACGTAGTGGGCGCGGCTTCCTCGTACCTGTTGGCCTCATCTCGATTGCTCCAATAAACCAACAGAATCAATGTTTGTATTATTTGCATTCTGCACCAATAAGAATTCCGACCTTATTATTTACCCGCACAAGGCACCTAGGTGTATCTAGAACTTCCCTCTCCATGCTTTAGATTTGCCAATATGATACCATAAGTTTCTGCTTTTGCCGGTTGTAACACTCACGGACAAATGTCATCCGGCGAGGCATTCGTGCATGGTGGCTCCAGAAGCTCAATGGAATCTGAGCTTTTCATCGGCTCAGTTTCAATTGCGTTTGCCTGTGAATATTCCATTATAGGATCCAGCTTTCGGCACTTATGCCATACGTTGAAGTCTGGGTAACTGATAGAACGGCCCTTTACCCAGCTCCTAGTCACAACGCCAACATCGCCATTGCATTGTATTACTTGTCTCAGCATGTCAATGCAGTGATCTAATAGAATGTTAGAACTAAATAGGGTGATAGGGGCGGAGCATGCCATACCGACATGAAGGCGGAGAGTCTGGTTTTGATCGTGGAACTCTGCTGGCTTGTTCTCTAGCTTCGAGTAATAGTCGTAATACGTGTACATTCGAACCAGGTTGACGCAGTGGAGCTAATAACTAGTTAGCTGGCCTGGGGGGATATTGTACAAGAGATATTGTTAGTAATGTGAAGGAGGAGCAACCTGATGAAATACTTCTATACCACCCGCATAACCATCGCCCTCAGTCTCTGCCACCTTAACTTGGGACAGTGGTTTCTTTAGACGCGGCATATCCTCAGCTGAGATCCTCAGCTGGGCCACTAGATACAATCAGTTACGTAGACATAGGCGAGGGAAAGAAGGTCAAATACTATGGGTAATGCGGTGCCATTCAGCGTCCAGACGTGGGTTGGGGAACCCCTTGTATGGATTTGTATCGAAGAGGCTTCCTTGAAATCGAACATCCTCGTACTCCGCTAGGCCAGTATAAGGGGCTATATATTATTGCTGGTTAGAATAGCCTCTACGCATAATATCAGAGCACTTACAATATGCTGATAGCTGGGCTGCACACTGGTGATCAGTAGGGTAGGATTTGCGTAATATCAAGCCTGATATTAGCATTGAGAAAGAGAGAAGGAAAGTAAAGATATGCAAAGCCCAGAGCCGTGACGATGTGCGATAGTGAAGGCGATGCCGCTTTGGGGTGGAATACTCATCCAGAAGAGGATCACTGTCATCGTCTGTAAGGTCTTCTGCTAAAGCCTTTTGGTGGAGTGGTATTGGATCCATTTCTGTTGATGATTGTACTTAGATGGTAATATGGCTAGCATGAGTAGGGTATTGGGCGACTTTACTTTCCTTCTTTAGTTTACTTACCCTCTTACTGAAATAGGTCTTGTGGAATGTATGATAGTCCGGGAAGAGGGGTTCTCTATTTCCAACCCGACAGCTTTGTAGGCTTAGTTTTTAGGTACTCACAATATGTATTCGTATTCGCTTTTGACGATCTATCCGTTGATTGGTTAAATTTACCTTGTAAACTTCGGTGCCCATATGCAATTATCCATGTTGGCCTCTAACCGAGCTAGTTGTCACATGCATCTGCGCCGATCAGTCCTGATTCTTCACAAGAGAACTGAATTCTTGAAGCATTTCCACCAGATACGAGGAGGACCTACTTAGCCATGCATCATCATGCAGAGCAGAATCTTACACCAGCATAAGTCTACAAAATAATAATAAATAGTAGTGATATATATATAATGTTTCATTTTTTCCTGTCCTAGATGGTGATGGTATCCTGCGTGGTGGTGAGGTATAGATCTATGGACTTTATATGTTTGTACAGTGATTACACAGTTGAATTGCCAATTCTTACTACTTTATTCTTTCTTATTCACTTATTCTAAATGGTATTAGCTTATAAAGTGAGGCCTTTTTATCGCTTGATTTATTACCATTAAATTACTAGCAAATACTGTAAGAACCAGGCTCGGGGAAGCCTGTTCCAAATTTCCGGCAAGCTGTAGATCATGTGCCGACCGGAAATAACCCCAATTGATGTATCACATTGAGGTCTTACCCCTCTTCTCGCTTTATACTACCCATATACTATACTAGGAAGGATCATCCGATGGAGGACAATGCTCAATCACAACATCTCCAACCTTATGTATAATTCCCATCACTGTATACATTAAAGTAAGTGTATTATAGACTTGAACACGTCACACCTATGTATCCTGAACTGAGTGGTTACCCGAAATTGTGTACAGTAGCACAAAAACCCCGCATTAGAAATAGCTGACAATGTTGAAGACAAATCGTGATGACAGTTCGAGATTTGGAATCTAGACAGAGACACCTCTCATATAAAGGACACCCCATCCCCCGTCTCTACACCTCTGGAAAGCAAACAAATCTCTCCTACAGAATTGATAATCTCCTTCAAATTGACCAAGTTCCACATTGCTCCATTGCACATCGTTTACCTTTAATAATCAATAAAATGAAGCTCTCCAACGCAAGCCTGGTTGCTATTTCCACTCTGCTTGCAATCAGTAGTGCTGCACCTTTGGAACAGTATGTACTTGGATTCTTCTGCTAGTCTCTTTTTCATTTTCTTCCCTTGATGTGTTCCCTTATGCTAATCCGGTAAATAGAGCTGCCCGGGCTCTGGATATAACTGCCAACTACGACTCTAATGAGGCCAAGCGTGCTCTGGATCTGACTGCCAACTACGACTCCAATTAGACGCCCTCTGAAATGGTCGTCAACTAAACCAGTCAGATACCTAGCAGAACAGGAATGCCGCCACAGGCAATGGAAGGGCAATCAGTAGTTGGTAGAAGGGAGCTAGTAACAAGAATCGAATGCAGTCTTTGAGTACAGAAATTTAGAGCGTCTTATGCCTGCGTACTATCGTTTCGGACACGTAATGGCACCATGCATATCTCTACTTCAAATAATAGATGCTAGATAGGCAGTGGGACCATGAGTAAGCTGTAGGTTGTGACTTAAACTCTAATCACTGCACCTCAAATATGAATCCCAGCATCACAGCCTCAATGATTTCAAGTTACCCCTCATTCTCTCACAAGCGAAGGTATTGGTTTCATATGCTAGTCTTTTGCTCGGACTACAAACCTCGAATCGATTGATTTGAGCCGCGTAATAGCTCTCTCCTTGACAAGTATGTCAGGTCACCCCACAGAGCAACCAATAAATTCAAATACAATATTTTCTAAACGAAATGAATGAAGAAAGATAGAGAGAAAACTAGAATTCTAGCACACTTGAGCAGTAAGACTGAGTCCGATTGATTGCCTTATGTTAGATGAAGGGGGTATGTGTGGTAAGCCACCTACTGCATACCAATATTTGGGTAGATTTCTATAGGTGTGCTGCCCTTGGCCAATACTAGATATATCCCCCAGAAGGAGCGTAGCCTAATACAAAACCAGTTCATAGTGATACTAGAGAGGTGGTTATTCAGCCAGCCACTTTCTGCAAGTTGAATGCATTATTAAATGACTCATCTGTATGCAGCTGACAACACACTGCATGTCGATCTTTTTCATTCATCTAGATTGGTATCTTCAATAAGTTCCCTACACCCTGGCTAACTAAAGCGAGATGGCATTGAAAGACGATCTCCAGGGAAGATGGAATAATAGTCCGTAAATGCGGAACACGTAGTTATCTTGCTGCTCAGTGCTGTATTCAATTTAGTACTACTTGGGTGAGTGGAGTCGAGCAAGAACTGACGTGACATTTCCAACAGACATTAGTGCAAAGTCTACGCGTTGTCTTGGTCGCATCACATTCTATACCAGGTGATTATGTTACCCTAAACTTTGATATCCAAATCTTCATGGCCTAGAGGTGCACAGATACGTCCATCAGGATCCCACTTTTGCCGAATCCGAGTCAACCTCTTGAGTTGATCATCGCCCCAGTATTTGCCTTTTCGAAACTGAAAATCGGTCTCACCGGTAAACGAGCCGCGGGAAAATGGCTCAATTTTTGCCATTGTGCTCCGCAACCAGGAGCTGCATTGTTCGTCATTGTCATCGCTATCGTAGATGGCGTATATACCAACGTAGTGATCAGACTGTACACTAAAGGCCATGTCCGGTAAATTACGGCGACTTTGCGGAAAAAGTGGATACCAAAGCACGATGAAGCGCCTGTCTGGCAATGACATGCAGATGTCTTCTAGCAGAGCTGCGATGTCGACATCATTGTTGATGAATGCATTGTCCGCAAACCAGCGACGGTCTTCCGGGTACCCGCTAATTTCATTTGCATATTCCTGCTCGAGACTGTCCTCCTGGCAGAACAGTTCTTGGATTGCACCCTCTGGTCTGGTCCCATGGGCTGGCAGTAAGGCTTTCCGGGCTGCCTCAAGGTCCTCCTTCATTGTAATAAAGCAGACCGTGAAGCAGAGCTCATGGATACCCTCGGGATAGCGACAGACGGCGACGATTTCTGTATCTTCATCGAATGTTGGCAGAATTCCAAGGACCCAATTAAACGCCTCGTGGTACTGTTGTTTTCCAAAGACGTAGGTTGAAGAGCGGAAGATTTTCGGTGCAGGGAGAAGTTGGACATGGAACCGAGTGACGATGCCTGGAAAAACTGTTGCCAAGTACTATGAGAGGTCCATTAAAGCGCAATATAATAAGATAGATATACTCACTGGGCCCGGATCCCTGCGCAGCCCAGAATAAATCACTATTCTCTTCCGACGTACAATGCACAAGTCTTCCATTTGCTGTAACAACATCAAGAGCCTTGATCCTCTCACAAGCCCAGCCCCGGTTCTGAGAAGTATGTCAATATATTTTATCCTGTCTCAGTTCAAAAAACAATTACCCTACAATTCCAAGAAAGCCCACCCTGGAGCAAATACCCACCAAGCCCAACGCCTGGGTGATGACCCGCGCCCAGCATCAACCCGTATTTTTCCATCAGTTCCTGGTCCACATTGCTTCTCAGTCCAGAAGATACCCAGGCTTCCTTTGCATCCGCGTTGACTCTGAATTCGCTGTAGTCACCAAGGTCGATCAGAATAGAATCGTCGCGTAAACTCCAGACGGGGAATGAGTGACCGCCGCCAAGGACAGTGACCCGCAGTCCTTTTTCACGTGCAAGCTTCACTGCCTCGACTATATCAGACTCGGTTTTGGCGCGGACAATGGCCGTTGGCTGGGATTTTGGACGCCTGGCATTGAATACCCTCACCAGGCGGGCTTCCTCATACGTAGCGGAGGAAGAAGTGTCGCGCCAAATGATATCCATTTTTTCACGGCGATTCTGTGGAGACTGCGAAAAGAGAATTGAGACAGTGATGGATGGGAAAAACGGCTCTAGCTAGACTCGGAGACCGTCGCTTCTTAGGACAAAAATGTTAAGATAATATACATGATAGGTACTACGCTGCTCAGCTAATATTGTCTATTATTGCAGCTGGCTAGTAAGGGTAATACCATAATAGATACGTAACGGTAACATTAATAGGTGTATTGGAACATTTGAAATCCCCATTTTTCAATGTGATGTAGTCGACGCTAGCGGCTGCCATGTCGTACAGGCATGACCCACATGAAGGCCTTAGCAATGACTGCTGCAGATGTACTAGGATCGGGCCGACCACCTAGATTAGGTGGGGGGTCTCAAGTAATGAGGTTTACCATACAAGTAGAATCACCATAGTTGCCTACCAATACTTACCTAGGTGTAGCAAGCCTAATAAATACACGGTTAGTTTTCAGCTGATGCAGTCGTTGCTCTTTAGTCCTAATCTACCAAGAATATTGTAGATCGCTGGATTTCTTCTGATTGGACTTACCATCTGGCTAAGAAATCTTTCTAGTTATATTCTTTAAAAGGAGTTAAAAATCCTTGGTATTTGGAGTCCTGAATACGCCAGTGTCAATAAAAGAAACATCTCTCTAGCTTGACATTCAGTCTAAATCTATTCCCCATCAATATTTCTCCAGATAGTCTTCATAATGCAGTGGCCAGACCTGCAGGCAATTCAATCACTTCTCAACGCTGTCAAAAGCTCCATTGAGAATTTCGAAACAACAAATTCCGATCTAGGACGAGTTCAAGCGCTTGAAAAAACCTTGAAACTAGCAAGGGCTCTTGAGAACCCCAAAGATGTGCTTTTCAAGCTATTTCTTTCTGTACGCTATACCTACACACGTGCCTTTTTTCGGCAGAAGTTGACAATAAGCAGCCGACCAAATTGATGGCAGTCAAAATCGCGCATGACCTTGGTATCTTTCCTGTGCTGACCAAGTCAGACATAGCTGTTACTTGCGAGGAATTGGCTGTTCAAACTGGGGGACACCCACTCCTGATTGGTATGTTCTCGTTGCAAATCACCCATCATTCCTTTCGCATGCTCTAATTTCGGTGATATTTGCAGAGCGAATTATGCGTGTTATCGTCAGTATGGACTTTGCCGAAGAGCAGGGCAGTGGAAAGTATCGCCCAAATTTACTCTCTAAAGAAATGACAGACAAACGGTATACTGGTGTCATCGATACGCTGTATGCGACGGCCTCTATCTATAAGTTCCATCCTTTGTTAATATTCTACATCGAGAACTGACTGGCATCTCTGAACTAGTTTCGTTGATCTAGCCCCCGCCATTCTAAAAACCCCAGAATTCCTCCGCGAAACCAACTATCAGAATCCAGAAAATTATTCGGCCGGGCCAATCCAGCACACCTACAAAACCCAGCTGACATCCTTTGAATGGCTAGCTCAGAATACCCCCGTCCACGAACGCTTCCATGAGTATGTGGAGGCGGTTCGAGCCGATCGACCTTTTTGGGTAGACTGGTATCCCGTCCAGGAAAGAATCCTGGATGGCTACCTTGGTCAAGAAAATGACCCACTCGTTGTAGACATTGCTGGTGGTAGTGGACGTGACTTGGTGGCGTTCAAGAACAAATTTCCCAATACAACAGGGAGACTTATCCTACAAGACCTTCCGGCAGTGTTCAACGATGTCCATTACCACGATCTAGGACTGGAGAAGATTGGATATGATGTGTTTACTCCCCAGCCCGTCTGCGGTACGTTTGATCAAAATGAATTATGTATATCTTGCTAAATTAGCAATACTAATGGAGTGGGTGCACTCTCTAGGCTCTCGTGTGTATTATCTCAAATTCATACTGCACGAATTTTCCGACGACAACTGCAAAGTGGTACTCAACAACATCGCCACAGTAATGAAGAGAGGCTACTCAAAACTTCTTATTGAAGAGTATTTTCTTCCGGATGAGAATCCTGGCTCATTCCATCCCATGATCGACATGATCCTTATGGTTTTTGGCCCTGGCATCGTCCGCACGGAATCAAGATGGGGTGCGATTCTGAAATCTGTAGGACTTACTGTCAACAATTTTTGGTATCCCGATGATGAGGGGCCTGCTATTGTTGAGGCTGAGCTCTAGAATTGATTTGCTATTTCTGGCTTTGGACCCAAAGAACTTCCATAGTCTATCGGAGGATTTGCATTTATATACCTAGGTAGTTATAATCTGATCTGTTCCGATGCACTTCGTTGCGAAGGTCCAAATATGACATATTTATTGAAATTCAAGAATACCATACTAGGTTTTTATATAGCTATATGGATGTGTAATATTCAAGCAACTGATTAGACAACACTGAATAGAAAAAGTCATATGAGAAAATAGAACGCAGCTAAATGACCTGGATGGTGTCAATTCAGCAGAGTATTAAATTTGCATACTATAACAGAATTATTCAGCCAGCAGTTTCAGCTACGCAAGACACGACACTATCACACTAGCATGACTCAACTTCTAACCGCTGGGTGCTTTCCGCGGGTTCTGGCATCTCCATGATGTATACGGTTATCCAATGGGCTACAAGTAGTAACGAAAGCCAAAGGTAGACATGGCGTAGCTGCAGTGTGAACAGGCCTGCATGACGCCAAGGTATTACCCCTCCATCTTCAACCCTTGGTGGGGAAAGCCGGGTACAAGAGGTATACTACGCCACCATACTTTATAAAACACCGGCATCTAGACTACTGCGATGCCTCTTTGGGCTATGTAGGATATCCAATCAGGTCTATCACAGTGTTTGCAACTGTATTTTCCCACGCTCATAAAGCCTTAAATGAAAAAAGCAACGAAAGGTTAAGTTTACGGTACTTGTATGTTGCGATTGAAGGATTTATATCCCTGTGATTTTAGTCAATCGTTAAAGTCTTTTTTCGCGGAAATGATCTGGAGCGCAGGATCTCGATTGCTTCAGTCGATTGATTCAATAAACCAACAATATCACATATAACTTAACTGCTCTGATCACACATAATGATATAACACCCTATTCATATATAAATAAAAGAAGCAAACTTTTATTACTATTAATTCCACGACCTAGAAAATTACTAGCAAATATAATCTTTTACTGTGGTCGACAGTACAATGGGTCGGAACAAGCTAAATTTGCTGTCAGCTTTTCCGGTCCAATCAAATATTACCAACATTCTATACTGCATATGCAAATGAGTCGAGTGACTGATCACCCGCACATTTTCTATGAACTATTGCCATCCTTCCCCACAGTTGGATCTTAAGAGTTGTACTATGTACATACAGACAAGAATCTCCTCTAGGTAGATGATATACAGTGCTGGTGTGACAGTGCCCTTAGATATGGAGTACTTGGCCTTATATATATGGCTTTAATATTTATCCCTAATTTCGTAATTAATTAGGACACATGATCTATGTTTTTTAAGCTAACAAATAAGAAGTGAGTTTTAAAAAAATAACCTGTTTCTCAGTAGACAGCTTGGCCTACGCTCCCCGATTATAGTTATGTCATCTGTATTTCTACTTATATAATTAATTAGGTAGCCGAATAACTAAGTTAGCTGAGCCGGCCGAAATAGGTGTATGTTGATCGCTCTATGATCTCACACTTAATGAATCAGCTTGCTGCATTCAACCTGCCACGAAGCCGCCGCGGGGCAAATATGCAGACTTATCGGCCCCCCTCGAGCGTCAACCTGAATCGGGTAGTTGGACCATACACCGGGCAAATCCCATCACCACCGTTAAGACAGTTCAGAATTCCTCTAAGATGCTTATCTTTTGGTTTGTATGTATGATCCTCCTAGGATCACGATTGCTTGTGATGCAACCACCACACATTGACCAGAGACCATTCAGTGAGGCATTCGACAAAAGGATAGAGTAGGCACTGGAGCACTTTAGTATCCCTGGACTCGCTATTTCCGTTGTCCAAGATGACTATGTTCTCTCTAAAGTGTGTAACTATCCCGACCGTCTTCATTCCAGAACACTTACCTAACCGGGATGGTATACAGGGCTATGGGGTTTCTGATGTTGAAACCTTGCAAGCAGTATCAGAACACACTCTATTTCTTGCCGGAAGCACGACCAAAGCATTTACTGCAGCAGCACTGTCGATTCTGGTAGACGATAATCAGAAATACCCCAATATCCAATGGCATGCCCCCGTCCATTCCATAATTCCGGAAGACTTTAGCATGATCGATCCCTGGTTTACGAACCATGTCACTGTTGCAGATATGCTGTCCCATCGTTCAGGCCTGCCACGCCACGACTGGCTCCTACTGAGCAACCTCACCCTTCAAGGGATTGTCCAGAAGATACGAAATCTGCCACTCATAGCTGAGATTCGAACCCGGTTCCAGTATAACAACCTCATGTATGGCGTTGCAGGCCATATGATCGAGTCTGTCTCCAGTCAATCGTTAAAGTCTTTTTTTGCGGAAATGATCTGGAGCCCGTTGAATATGTCTGAAACCTATCTTTCATTAGCCGATGCCCAGCGAGCGGGGAGGGACATTTCACAGGGCTACTATCTTAATACTGAGGGAAAGCTCACATCGACCCAGCTCTCTAGTATGGAGAATATTCGCGGTGCTGCAAACATCCTGTCCTCTGTTGGGGACTACGCCAGATGGATCTCTACTCTACTTCATAGAGGGCCTCCATTCTCCAAGGCTGCTTACCACACTCTCCTCAGTGCTCATACTATTGTATCTGGGGAACCAGTTATGCCCTTCACATCGCCGACACTATATGGAATGGGCTGGATGATACAGGCCTACCGCGGTGAAACAGTGATCCAGCACTCTGGTGCCCAGTATGGGTTCGGGTCACTGGTCGTCCTTCTACCTCAGCGAAAACTAGGATTCGTGATCATGGGAAACAATATGCTTGGGACCAATGCGGCGGCTGATATCATCGCTTATGATATTATAGATAATGCTCTCGGGACTCCCAAAGATGAACGTTTCAATTGGGTAAAAAGGTTAGTGTTCAGTCATAGTAGTTACTTTACTCCGACTAACAATAGTCTCTAATCTATAGAGCTGAAGAAAATCTAAAGGCTGGCACACTTACCAATGATACCTTCCATCAATTATACCCAGATCTCCCAGATCCACCCCAACCCTACCCGCTCAACCTCTCTGCATATGAAGGAACATTTATGCATCCTGCTTATCCAAATTTGACAGTATCTAGTAGCTGTGGGGAGACGGAAGCTCGAAACACCCTTGTAAAAGGGCTAGGTACTAGGCTTTGCGCTTCTCTAATCGAACTGGGTCCTTATTTCCCGCCGCCGCTATCGCTGGATATGTATCATATCAATGGCACCTCCTGGGTTATGGTCACTACTTTGGCTGGGGAAATGTCCGCGGACAGGGCGGAATTTACAATCGATTATGAAGGAGGCACAGTGAATCGTTTTGGTGCTGAGGTTGAATCATCTTTGGCTCGGAAAGGGGAGAAGATTTGGTGGGCGCATATCTGATATATAACAGGTGTATATCATTCAATGTTAAAGTGATCCATTACATATGTAACTATGATTGATTTGCGTTTCTATTAAACTCGCAAATTCTCTTCCTTGAGCTGTCACCATGCTAGCTACTTCAACTATCTCTTTATATAAATCAGTCATCTAATATAGTACAACTTTTCATTCCTTTTTCACACTTAGTTTTCTTCTACTTAGCTACCAACGTAATATATCCTCCTATTACATGAACTCTGCGATATTTTAATTAATAATTGAAGGTATGAAGCAACCTAATGACACGTAATATCAATGATATCATGAGTTGTGGCTGGTGATAACCACGGAACAGCCGTCTGACTGTCTATGAAAAGTAGCAGCAATTTACTGCCTTCCCTATCGTCATCTCCATGACAATGTTGGACCTCATACGAGACTCTATCTTTGGACGAATTATCCGGTATATGACAAAGAACAAATACTTGCAGAATATCAAGGAGTACAATGATTCCCGTCATTCCTATTACTTCCCTGAGGCAGAAAAGCAGGAAGCTGAAGCGGAAGGAGACGACCATCGCCACTTCCAAGGACGATCCTCTAGGGCATGTATCAGACAAGATGATGAGGAGAACACGCGAGAGCCAAGTCCATTCCACCAGCTGATCACCTAGCAAAGTCAGCACGAGGTGGAAAGGGCAAACTCAGATCATCGAACCATGTAAACGGCAGATGCTGTACACTGGCGGTGTGGTATACAACTGGTGAGTCGAGTTGCGGAGATCAATATGTGTATATTTGCCACTGATACTGATTTGTAGATGATAGGTAAAAATTTTAATCAGACAAAAGCAGTTCTATAATCCATAAAAAGACAAACTCTTTAAAAAGATTTAAGGAGCGAGTATTAAGTCCTTTTATACGCAAGCAATAATTAGCAAATGTAAAATATCTATCTTAGAGTATCTACCTCTCTAGTAGCCATTACTCCTTCAATGTTTATTGAGTGCTTACTGAGCACTTAGCACCGCTCTAAGAGCTAGGGGTGATGTATTATATGAAATAGTATAAAAGCGGCGACGGATTTCGGCCATGGCCTTCCGCTAGCGCACTTAAATGTTACATATAGCCTACATATCTAGGATATACGTATTCAGGAAATTAGTTAACAGACCCATTGAAGATCCGCTCTGACAGCCGTCCTTTTTAAAAGAATTTTCATATGCCTAAACGTTTCGTTTGGGTTCCCCTCATAAGAAGGGTATTCCAACCGAAAGACTTCGGCAAAATTACTCAACAGGAACAGGGTAGTTGTCCTGTGCCCACTGCAGCACTTTTATCGGAAAGGCAAACATGCCGAGAGGGTGGGGAGCACTAGTATCTTGCGACAATGGGGAACAGTTAGGTCATGCTTCCCCAGGCTGCAATTCAAACATATAAGAGTATGGGAATTTGCTCCAATTCTCTTATCCATGACCGAAAGCAACAAACTTTTCGAACAAAAGTCACATCACAGCCATGTCGCCCCCGGCCCCTACGACCGATGAGTGCTTGTCCACAAGCTCAGCTCCTGTGGATAGCGTCAACAAACAGTCAAAGCTCACCCCTCTTGAAAAGGCAGAACTCGCCCTCGCTGATAACTTCAGCTCCCCGGACGTGTATATTAGTGGTGAACGGGACACCTGCTGGCACCCGTGGCATGAAAATCTTGAGTTAAAGCCACTACGCTTTGAAACTCGAACTGGTACCTTTGTTGTTGTATTGCGCAGTTCGGAAGATACCTGGTTGGGCAGGCATCGGCACCGCGGTACTGTGACTGCCGTAACGCTCAAGGGAGAATGGAATTATAAAGAGTATGATCCTCAACCTTGCCGTAATATGGAAAACGCTATATACTAATTGGGAGTAGATATGACTGGGTTGCCCGACCTGGCGATTATGTGGTTGAGAACCCCGGAACGATTCATACTCTGCACATGAGCAAAGGCGCAGAGATTGTTTTTACTGTCTCCGGCAGTCTGGAGTTCTTCCATGATGATGATAGCTTGAAGAACACCATGGATGTTTTTAGTTACGCACACCTATATTATGAGCATTGCAAAAAGCAGGGGATCAAGCCGAACGACGGGCTGTGGTACTAGACTGCCAAAGCAATGGTTAGCTAGCTGCTTCGTACTGATAGTGATACAATTTAATATTCGTTTGAAGTTTTGACAAAGGAGGTGAAATGCTTGCGTATTTTTGAGAATACCCAGAAAATAAACTGGTATTGGCCTACAAGTTGCCACAGCTCCCAGGCACTCCACGATTACGTTACATGGACAAGTGTTGTCCGTGGACGTGGAGTTACCAAGCCTAAGATTACTACAAACCGCACTGAGGGGTCCCCTATATTGGTCCAAGTGGTATTATGCGTGACAGGAGTGTACGTACGTACCCCGCCTCGCTTCAGTAACCCCGGATGGCTAATTACTATCTTGCAATTGGCTAAGCGTCGGGTTACCCCATACCCTCGTTTCTACCACTTCGCTTCTGTTTCTCCTCACTAGAAGCTGCAAACCGGCCACCACAGCGACAATGCGGACATGGACCGGTAAGTCTACCTGCATCTGTTGGAAAGCATTCGATGAGCTGATGGCGTGTAGGATGGTGGGTATAACAAAATTAACACCCTGCCAAAAACGGATGATCTGACGCGGATTTCAGCTTGACATGTCGATCTCGGAAGGTCAAGTGTGACGAAAGGCGGCCACGGTGCATGAATTGTGAAAAGACGCGTGTAAAATGCATCCCCAGCGACCATTTTGTGTTCAAGCATTGGCGCAATCCGTTCATTAGCAAGGGCGCGAAAAATGCTGGCTCGTCGACGTTTGAATCGGACCACATCTGGGTTGATATCACCCCGTTGTGTATGAGATCCTGATATACATAATGAGCTTTAAAGACTCTCGCCTGATTGTTTAACAGATGGATTCCTCGACGAGACTAGCATAATTGCCGCAGAATACCATGAGGTTGTCGACGGAGAGGGCAGCTGGGGCCAAACAGAAGGTCATGAAGGTCAACACCGCCACCAAATCTATTATGATTCTGTCCGTAACGACGACGGCGAGAATTCCACTACACCGCCGTTGGAGCTGCAAGCGGCCACACCAGCTGTATTCAACTGGAACTTCAGCTGCGGAGACACACAGAATATCTCAAGATCACCGAATATTGACCAGACCTCCAGTTCAGCAGGCTATTCAGCCTCACTCTACCCTGAAGATGTCGAAAATGCCGGGCATCGAACTTCAGTTCCCTTAGATGATAGCTCGAGCATACTACCCATGTATACTCCCAATTCTTTGGGAACGATACATGAAAGAGAAGATGCCGCCGGTAAGGCTTTACTTTCAATGAGAAATCATGACTTGGGAGCTCCTTTCATAGAACACCTGTCGCCTCATTCCTACTCCCCGATTGAAAACTCACTAGGTGAAAGGAATGCCAGGAGTATTGTATCGCCCGTGGGGACAGTTTTAGCGCAGCAGCCTGTTCCGATGATTCTTACTTCCAAAGAGGAAGCGGACCTTCTTCGTCGATTCAGCGCCGAGGTTGGCACATGGATGGACCTCTCCGACCTGTCTCAAACATTCTCCAAAAAGGTCTGTCGACTCGCAGTACACGACCCATTGCTGAAGGCAGCAAGTATGGCTTGCGCCGCCAAGCAGCTTTATCTAGTTGGAAAGCTGGAAGATGGTCTGCATATTGCGAGAACAAATTATAATATTGCCATATCCCTTCTCATCAACCATCTCCAGGATTTGGACGAGCAATCTGCCGAATACGGATTTGCGGCGATTGTAATCTGTTCATGCTATGAGATGCTAGACGCACCTACTGCTGACTGGCAGAGACATCTAGATGGTGTTTTCTCGGTCAGCAGGGTGCAAAGAGTAAATGGATCTTCTGGAGGCATTTCACAGGCTGCTTTCTGGTCCATCGCAAGGCAGGAAGTGGTGTGTGCCATTATCAATCGTTCAAAATTGAGGTTTGATCCTGAATTATGGCTTGTTGATCTTCAAAATATCGGGCAGGAAGGTAGTGAAGATCTAGTGAATAACCAGTAAGCCTCTTGGCCGGCTTCTACTCTAGAACATTCTGACGGGCAAAAGAGTTCTTACCATCCTCGCTCGAGTGGTGAATTTCGTTGCATTGTCAGAAACGTGCACTTTCAACAAAAGAATTGCTGAGTGGCAAACGCTTTATGACCTGCTCGAACACTGGAGCAACTCTAAAGGACACGGGATTCATGGCCCCAGTCTCGGTCCTCAACGAGGAAGACAGAGTGTTTCAGACAATTTGGTTTGCACGGAGTGTTTGTGGTCGGTTTTCCTGACTTATGACATGTGATATTATATGCTTACAAGCCGTAGCTTCCTCGTGGCAAATGTTCCACCTCGCCCGAATATTGCTCTTGACAACTAATCCTCTTCAAGACTCTAATTGCCTGCTTGCTTTCCGTAAAGTAGAGGTCAGTTAAACCATCTACTTCGTATCTCAGCTTCATCTAACGGTTTGAACAGGCACAATTGTTATATCACGCCCGAGAAATATGTGGCATTGCTCAAAGTAAACCAGATGGAAGTTGCCGTGTCAATTCTGTTCAGCCGATCTATTATGGTCTGTGACACCTTACAAAAAGCTTGCCGTTTCTTTCGCCGTCTTACTGATTCTATTCGGCTGCAGCTGGGTGTTGCTTTCACAGGGAAGATGAGAGAAAAGCCACCGTCGTTCTCTTGGAAGAGATTGAAAACGAACTAGGCTGGGCAGCGATATATCGAGCTCGAGATTTAAATGCCATATGGGGCACTGAACCTGACTAAATCTTAGATCTAGAGAAAGAAGTTAGTTCTATGGACGTTAAATACAGGAATAATGCAAACTTCCCCCTAAGCTCTATTCTGAATGATTCACTTTCTAACTCGCTTTTTTTCAATCAAACAACATCAATTATATCAGCGTATAGCCACCATCGACACGTAAATCAGCACCGGTAATGTATTTCGCCGAATCGCTTAGCAAGAAAACCACCGCTCCCATCAGATCCTCTGGTGTTCCCACCCTACCGGTAGGGATCAGCGACACCCATTTTTCATAAAACTCTGTGTTTGTCTCTAGAACTTTGCGGGTACTGACAAGGGAATGTTAGTTATTCTATTTTTAATCCCAAAATAAGCCAGATGCTCTCTGTTCCTGCTACCTACAGTGGAGTCAATATATATCCAGGACTGATGCAGTTGACACGAATGCTGTGGGGAGCCCACTCCACCGCGAGTGACGCAGCGAGATGGCGAACAGCCGCTTTGGCTGCATTGTACGGTGCTTGGGGCTGGGGAACATTGACGATGGCTCCAGACATGCTACCAATGGCCACCATGCTACCAGGTGATTGGCGCGATATCAAGTGCTTCGCAACGCTAGTCATGAAAAGGTATGTCCCATTAATAACGACTCCCCATAGCTTCTGCATGCGATCATAAGGGTAGCTGACAGCGCTGAAATTTTCGGTGAACCCGGCAGAAGTGACCAAGTTGTCAATTTTGCCCTGTTTGGAAATGATTTCGGCGATGGTGTCACGAACAGAACTTGGATCGGATACATCGGTGTAATGAGCTGTTACCCTAAGTGTTCTTCCCTACATCATTAGCCTTTTTTTTCTCTCTCTTTTCTTTAGTGCTGGGAAGTACAGATCGTTGACGCACTCCTTTACCCCGGGGTTCTCTGCTTTGAATTGTTCCAGTAGCAGCTCGGCCTGCTTGTGCGCTTCTTTGACTATACACCGTACGTAAACATGCATGCTTCAGTGTCCAAAATTTCATGTGCAAGTGTGCATACGGTTCATATCCACAATGGCCAGGTGCGAGCCTGATGCAACAGCAGCCTGAGCCATGGCAAAACCTATGCCGCTTGCACCTCCAGTCACTACGGTGACTTTGTTTTCGAGCGAAAACTGGGCCAAGGTGCGCTTGAAATGGATGCCCCCGCCGCCCTCTATCACAGTTGCTGGAGGAATTCGGCCATTTTCATCGCGTAAATACGATGATTTTGGTCTACAAGGTTGAAAATTGCGAATATTGCACCAAGCGTGTTGCTCGAATGAGCTGTTGAATTTGAACGAGGGCCTAGGTGAAAGAGGAATTGAGTTGAGAGCTCTAAAGGCCAGCCATCTCAATTTCGAGCCAGCCATCCTTCACTGAGCTTGACAGTTGGCAAGAACGGCCCATTTCGAACTGCGGACGGCATAATTTATATCAATTGATGTAGTATGAGCATTCGGATTGTATATGTAGCGAAATGGGGGGGTAGCAATCAAAGCTATCGCCAGAGCTGTCGTGGCGGCAGGCTTGCTGCACTGTTCAGGGGTCTGTACTCTCGCGGCAACTGCTGATTGCCTGTAATGGTGCCATTGAAGCCTATTGCCCCAACAGGTGATCTCAACGACTTAGCCTTGCTAATGCTCTGAGTATCGTCGAGCTGCATTGTTCCCACAGGCTCGCTTGGGTTGCCATTCACGAATCGGAAAGTGGATCCCCTGATTTCGGCATGATTGCCCTACATACCCAGGTACGGAGTATGCATCGGCGTTTCAGGGCTGTCGTGCCGAATATTGTTCGCGTTGCTGTGGGGTACAGTACCTGAATCCACCCCATTTTCAATTTTGGGCACATGACGAAAATCGAAAATCAACGCTTCAAAATCCGAAGGCCAGCGATGGATACTGCCCCGGATTTTCTACTCCTGATTCCTTAGGCTCGTCTGCTGTTTAAATCAAAAACCCCAGCACATGATGTAATGTTGTTCGCCTTGATTTCCCCCGGCCTTCCCCCCCCCTTTCCCCCCCCCCCCGCGCTGTCTCCACGCCTATTTATATGGAAGGGCAATTCCCATCTGTTTGACGTTGCACGTGGCTAGGAAAATTTTCAGCGTATTACGCACTCCGTACATACGCTCCAATTTCCAATTACGTCTAATTTTGTCGTTTTGCCTATACTCGCATTTATCCATCGAATATGACTGTGGCCCCACAGAAGAAAAAACCCTATTTTGGGCTGACAGGAGGATGGCTCACGTTCTGGGTGACAGTACGAACAGAACTTCTTTTGCCTGGTATCGGTTGCTGATTGATGATTACGCAGGTTGCTTGTGCAACGGACATGTCCTTGTTTGGCTATGACCAGGGAGTCTTCAGTACGTCAATCTATCAATTTATCATATTATCACGTCACTCACAGACTCGATCAACAGGCGGTGTGGTAATCACACAGGACTTCCTTGAGGTCCATGACCTTGTAGGACCTTCAAAAACCAAAGTCCGCGCAACCGTGACCGCGATCTACGACGTTGGCTGTTTTTTTGGGGCTATAGTGGCTTTCACGATTGGAGAGGCACTGGGACGGAAAAAGTCTATTATGCTTGGAACTACTGTCATGGCTGTGGGTACTATTCTCCAGGCAAGCTCATACAGCTTGCCACAGATGTTTGTTGGACGAGTTGTGCTCGGATGAGTTATTTCATAGATCTAAAAAAAAAAAGTCCCTGTTCTAATCCCAAGATTAATACGGAGTATAGGGTTGGCAATGGGATCAACACAGCCACGGCGCCTATTTGGCAGACAGAGACCTCTCAGCTGAAATGGCGTGGTAAACTCGTTACCTTCGAAATGATGATGAATATTGCAGGCTACTGCCTGGTTAACTGGATTAACTATGCGTTCTCATTTGTCGGTGGATCTGTCGCTTGGCGCTTTCCACTTGCTTTCCAGTTTGTCTTTCTTTTTATCCTCTGGGGAACCACCCCGTGGCTTCCAGAATCTCCTAGGTAAAGTGATCTGAGCTGTAACAAACGTTAGCCAGAACTAACCCTAGAATAGATGGCTTCTTGCTCATGGAAGAGAGGAAGAAGCAATTGAGGTGCTCAGTTGCCTAGAGGCAAAAGCTACCGACGATCCCTTCATTATCACGCAGTGCCGCGAAATAAATTTCAGCGTTCGGTATGAGCGTGAAAATGCCGTGCGATGGAGAGATATTCTCAAGAAGAAGGCCAACACCACCAAGTCCCTCCGACGCCTGGTTCTCGGTGCTGGGAGTCAGTTCATGCAACAGTTCGGTGGCATCAATATCATGTCCTATTATTTTCCTACCGTGCTGACCGACGTAAGTTGATATATGCATCTATGGTGGTGGAAAAGGGTTCCGTGTCCATAGCTTGCACAGTGACTAATGAATCTTTCCACCTAGTCCGTCGGTCTTACTGAGCAGCTAGCTCGCCTACTGACGGCATGTAATGGCGTGTCATACTTGATTTTCTCGGGTATCGCAGTGTTGTTGATTGAGAGAGTAGGTCGCCGTGGTTTGATGCTCGCCTCAACCTTTGGCCAGTTTGCCTGCTTTTTGATAATTAGCATTTTGCTTCGCTACTCTACTGAGAGCTCCGAAGGGAAAAAATATGCATCGGCGTCAGTGGCATTTTTCTTTCTTTTCTATGGTGCGTTTGGTATCGGAATGCTCGGCATTCCGTGGCTGTATCCGACCGAGATTAATTCGTTACCTATGAGAACGAAAGGAGCCGCTGTTGCGACAGCTATGGACTGGTTCGTTATCATTCTTATTCCCATCTATCTCCATCTCTCTGACTGTGGGTATACAGGATTACAAACTTTGTCGTTGTAGAAGTGACTCCTAGTGGTATTCAGAACCTGGGGTGGAAATTCTGGCTTGTATGGACTGCAACCAATGCCGCCTTCCTACCTATTCTTTATTTCTTCTATCCCGAAACTGGTATGTTTGGCCTGGGAGTTCAGGTAATCATCATATACTAACAGTCATGCAAGCCAACCGAAGCCTTGAAGACATGGACGCGTACTATAGGTGCAACCCAGATTTGATCGTTGTCAAAGATCCCGATGCTATTTCCCGGAAGCGGCCAATCAAATATATCCAACACGAGATGGATTTTATTGAGAAGACGGCCGCAGGCCTGGAATACCCATTGGACGGGACAGTGAACCATGTCGAGCGAGCTGGTGAAGAGATGGATGAGACTTGAATGAATTGTCCAACCTCTCATTCTTCCTAAATGTGATAATGCAGTCATATCATTTTAGAAAAAAATGAAGGCGAATGAAAGAGACGATCATAGTGTAACTAGATCTAGACCTCAGAATAGAAATCCAGACTTCAAGTAGTCGGCGCTGTTGGCTTCTATCTATGCTTTATCTATAATAATAATTATTATTTTCCCTTCCTCTTGTCATGATAAACATGAGGGATTTCCTCTTCTCTACTAGTCTTATGATCAGATTTGTAATTCATGCATGGGCGTACATCTTGCGGTTGAGTCCTAAAGTCTAGAATCGAGCAGAATGATCCTTATTTTTGCAGCCAGTCTCCGAAATCCCTGCAGAGTAATCGAGCCGAATATGGACCATTCACGGAATCAGTCCTCATGTTCGGACACTTTAGCGAAAATAGATTGAGGGACATCCGAATCTAGGCCTCGGAATGAAGTCCGCAGTGATCGCACACAATGATGTAGCATGTGTAGAAACCAAAGACTGTCAACTACGTTGGCCTTGTCGACTATATAACCTCCATGACCGCAAGACAGTTATTCTCAAGCTGCAACTTCGTTTACATCTATTTTTACGATTAGAATTGTTCCGCAATTGATTGCCAGACAACTCAACATGGGCCGAACCTACATCAAGGAAGTTGCTGGCTTGCCTGGATTAAAGGCTATACCGGGAGTTGATGTTCCTGCCATTGTCCAAGATGTCATTCAATCAATTCGAACTGAAGGCGATGCAGCCGTGAGGAGATGCTCCGAGAAATTTGACAAATGGTCGCCGCAAAGCTTCAAACTGTCTCAAGCAGATATTGATCTAGCCATCGCTAATTGCCCCAAGCAAACGCTTGACGATATAAAAGAAGTTCAACAAAATGTAAGGGCGTTTGCAGAAGCACAAAAGGATTCACTCAGGGATTTCGAAATCGAAATCAGACCTGGTGTGCACCTCGGCCAGAAGAACGTTCCAATTGATAACGTTGGCGCGTAAGTTGCAGCGTTGCTCCTGTTCTTGCTTTGGGTCTAATTAGGGTCTTCTTTTTGTGCAGATACATTCCCGGCGGACGTTATCCCCTCCTCGCATCAGCCCATATGACTATTTTGACTGCTAAGGTTGCCGGTGTTAAGAAAGTCATCGGCTGTACACCACCTATCAATGGAAAGATACCGCACAACACTGTCGCTGCCATGCATCTAGCTGGAGCTGATGAAATATTCCTGCTCGGTGGTGTCCAAGCGGTAGCTGCCATGGCAATAGGCACTGAGACTATCCAGAAGGTGGATTTTCTTGCAGGCCCCGGCAATGCTTTTGTAGCCGAGGGCAAGAGACAATTATTTGGGGAGGTCGGCATCGATCTCTTTGCTGGCCCCACGGAAATCTTGATTCTGGCCGATCAGACTGCCTCTGCCTTTACTGTTGCAACAGATTTGATCTCTCAAGCGGAACATGGTCTCGATACTCCGGCCGTCCTGATCACAACCTGCCCAGAGCTTGGACGCAAGACCCTTGGGATTGTGAATCACCTGCTTGCCTCCTCTGATCTTTCCACTGCAGCGGTTGCAAAGACCTCATGGAATGCATTTGGAGAAATTATCGTGGTCGACACTATTGACGAACTGTGGGAGCTAGGCAATCAGTATGCGAGTGAGCATGTTCAAGTCTTCACACGGAACCCGCGTGATGCACTGGAGCGAATGAGCAACTACGGTGCACTATTTCTTGGTGAGAAGACATGTGTTTCCTATGGAGATAAGGTAAAAGCTATTTTCTCTTTTTATTAATGAGCATGAAAGAACATTTTACTGATAAGTTTTATTCAAATATAGGTTATTGGTACAAATCATGTCCTACCTACTCGCACTGCTGCCCGTTACACTGGAGGTCTGTGGGTTGGTAAATACCTAAAAACCTGCACCTACCAGGAGGTTACTTCAGAACAAGCCAGTGGCGACCTTGGTCGACTCTGTGGAAGGGCTGCTAGAGCAGAGAACTTTGAAGCACATGCCCGGTCTGGCGATCTTCGTGCTAATAAGTATAAAAATGATGAGGTTGGATGGATTGAGAAGGCGCAAAAGGACAAAGCTATGAACTTTTAGTTATCCCGATTCGAGATATAGTGACTATGATTCCTAATTATGGAAAACATAAAATAGTATCAACTATTCCACATCTATTTTCGGCTGAGAAATATATTGTAACGCAGTGGAACGCTGAATCCAGATATAAAGTATATAACTAATTTTAGTCTAGTACTAATAAGATCTTAATTTTTTATTATATAGCAATTATTGCTTAAGAATAAGCTTGTTTAAAAGAAAAATAATGTGATAGCTAGTATATAGCTATAGTTACTTAATTAGTTCATCTTCTAGCTTATTTCTGCTCTCCCTGATTGCTACACGTGATATAATGCGAATAATTATTCGTATTCGCAGTTTATTCGGCGAATAATTATTCGAACGATGAAGACTTGCGAATAAAAAGAGCGAATATTATTCGCAGTTTTTGTGAATTGCGACTGCGAATAACGAATATTGCTGATTACTGCGAATATTCGTATTCGCAACAGCCCTAAGTTGAGATATTATCTCGATGGGAATAGAGCTCCACATGGTTTATGCCAGTTAGATGGAAGCTTCGAAACAATTTTTGCATGTCCAGCTCATCACCGCTTGGTGATTACCTCTAACAACGAAAGCTACCTGCAGTTCCTTTAAAAAAATGAAATTAGATAGACTTCGTAGATTAGGGCTATCACCAGATTAGGCAACTAAAGAGCCAATCAGAACAGATTATTCTACACTAGTCCTGAAAAGGAAATTTATTGACCAATCATAGGCCTGTTACTAACATCTATGTTTTCTTTCCAGCCGTACAAAATCGTCTGTATCTCACAAGTCTCCCATTCCATTCATCGATTTTTGTTCTGCTGACCGCTACTCGACAGTCCTTAAATAGAATTCACCTCACCTCCCGAATGAGACCGAAGAAACAGAATACACCAGAAAGACAAGACATGGCCTTGAACTGCAAGAATCAGGATATTGGCAACGATGATGGAAATCCAAGAGAAGCTTCGGAGTCTGAAGCATCCAATTATCCCTCAGGCCTGAAATTGATTTTCATCTTTGTGGCTCTCTGCTTGACGGTCTTCTTGGTCGCCTTGGTTTGTATACCACTTGATGATATCAAAAAAACTGGGCTAATGAGCGAGAATACAAACAGGACCAAACAATTATAGCTACGCCCATCCCAACCATCACCTCTCAATTCCATAGTGTGGAAGATATTGGATGGTACGGCAGCGCTTTTCTGCTCACGACTTGCAGCTTCCAACTATTCTTCGGCAAGCTTTACTCTCTATTATCCATCAAGTGGACTTTCGTTGGTGCCGTCTTAATCTTCGAAATCGGTTCGGCCATTTGCGGCGCCAGCCCCAATTCCGTTGTCCTTATCGTTGGACGAGCTGTTGCCGGTATTGGAGGCGCGGGCGTCTTTTCTGGAGCACTGATAATCATCGCTAAATCAGTACCCCTTTCGAAGCGACCGGCCTTTGCAGGAGTTATAGGAGCTGTGTGGGGCATAGCGAGTGTGGTTGGTCCTTTATTAGGAGGCGCGTTTACAAGTGAGGTCTTCTATCGTGTCACAATGTATTTCATCTAATTATCCTAGGTCATGTCTCTTGGCGCTGGTGCTTCTATAGTACGATACTCCTAGTAGCTTCCAGTGAACTTGAGCTAACAATTTCCCAGTCAATCTCCCTATCGGTGCCCTGGCCCTCCCATTCATCATCGTTTTCCTTCCCTCACAAGGTCCACAAATGCAGCCGAAACAAAAAGGCTGGGATATCTTAAGCCAGTTCGACCCCGTTGGAACAATTATATTCGTGGCAAGCATCATTTGTCTGTTGATCGCACTTCAATGGGGAGGCACCCAGTATCCGTGGAGTGACAGCCGCATGATTGCTCATTTGACTGTCTTTGGCGTGCTTCTTGTCGTTTGGGTCGTGGTGCAATGGCGAGGAGGTGACCATGCTACGGTACCGCTCCGCATCTTACGGCAACGCACAGTTGCGTGCTCAACTTTTTATATCTTCCTAGGAAGTGCTTCATTTGTTCTGCTCATTTACTATCTGTCAATATGGTAAGCTCCGATTACTCCCCCATTGGTAGCCAAATTGTTTAACATCGGCGATACAACAGGTTCCAGGCAATTAAAGGGGACTCTGCAGACCAGTCGGGAATTCATAGCCTACCAACGGTGTTGAGTGTTGGTAAGTACATCGTGTCCACGCCACTGAAGCACAGAGTAACTAACAAAAATATCAGTGGTATTTGCCATCTCAGGTGGATTAAGCGTTACTCTTGTGGGATATTACACCCCATTCATGATAGCAGGGTCGATGATAATGGCGATCGGTGCGGGTTTACTTCTCTTGTTTAGAGTGCAGACTTCCCTCGCCATGTGGTACGTGGATTTTACAATGGCGCCTGATACTGCCCTATTGCTAATACATTTTAGGTTGGGGTTTCAGATTGTTTTCGGTGCGGGAGCTGGCATCGGGCTTGAGCTCCCAAATATTGCTGTCCAGACAGTTCTTCCCGAGAAGGACGTCTCCATCGGGACATCATTGGTGGTATTTGCTCGTTCTCTTGGCGGTGCCATTTTCGTCTCGGTGGGACAGAATATTTTCAGCAGTCACATTGTCTCTGGGATCCAGGCTCGAGTTTCTGAGCTAGATCCCTCTGTTATCCTTCAGGCCGGAGCAACTGAGGTGAAAAAGACAGTGCTGGAACAAGCTGGTTTGGGCGATGAAGTAGTCGCTTTGGTCCTAGAGATATACAACGAAGCCATCGTTCAAACCTTTGTACTCGCCTTGGCTTTGGCCTGCATGTCGATTTTGGGTGCAGTTGGCGTTGAATGGCGAACAGTGAAACGCCCGCAGCAGAGGGACAGCACCGAGAAGAACGTTGGAAGCCAGTGATTTTGGACTCTTTCAAGGCCAGCGTACGAAAGCACCTACCAGTCACATTGTCGACTTGATTAGAAACTTAGTGTATGATAATAAAGAAGCTCTCCTCTCTAGTAAACAGTGGTTTGCAGAAACTTTTAGTTACCACTAAAAAGATGTCAGAAAAGACAGACTAATGCAGCATGTCTACATTAAAGAATTCCCAGAACCACGAATCCGAAGCTAACTCGCGGCTCAATGCTTGACCTTCCTTTTCGGGATCCCTGTCTTGAACAGAAGGGTGATCATGCTGAGATCCAAGGTCGCTTTCGAGCTTGGAGCGCGTCTGGATTCGCTCATCTGTAGCGGCTGGTAGACTCTGTAATATCTCCGCTCCGTTGGCAGATCCCGGTACCGACGGCCCAGCAGTCTCCTGTTCTACCGAAGCTTCATCCAGCCCAAAGGTAGACTTTGATATGTGACCACGAAGCCATTCCTTTAGCTGAGGCATTATTAGGAACGCCCTACTTAAAGAACTGCCCCCATCTTCCGCGTTGAGGTCCTTCGAAATGAGCAAGAGCCGCTCAACGTACGTTTCCAGACGTAATTGGTCAACGGAGATGATTTGACCCAATCTGTCGTCCAAACACGCAGCAGAAAGGGCCTTGTGCAGTTTCATCAGCAGGATTACCGCGTATATCACGCGGCCAGCATAAATATGCGGTGGCAGGGCAAGCATGTCGGATGTAGATAAGCTGATAAAGGTATCCAGCAACCCTTGCGCAGCCGTAATGATAGTTTGAAGCATCGAAAAATATGCCGTACTTGGAGCCTGTACTTCGACGAACTTGGATGATTTGAGGGAGTTTGCGGAAAAGGGCGCCTTGAATTCATCAATGTTGTGATTGATATGCAAAGCTAGCTCGTGTGCATATAGTGAACTGGCAAGTCTCCCAAATTCAATGAGAGCTGATACAATCAATCATCCAAGACTGTGAAAACTTAAAAACTTCAAGACACATACATTTTTCGAGCAGATTATGTTGACTAAGATGCAGTCCTGCAACCCGGTTTTGTAGACCTTCGATATTGCCAAGTGTCTTGGGCTCCCATAAAGTCACCGATCTGCTGGGATCGCTCAAGAACATTTCTTTATCCGCAACGTGACAAAAATGCTCCGTCATCAGAAGCTCGCAAAGGAAGGCGTCGGTAGCAGGTAACCTGGACTGCTTCAAATTGTCAATGTACTCCTCGAATCGTGGAGTCCACATTATGGGATTTGGACGTCGCATTATCAAGGAAAGACTATGCGTCTGTCAGTCATGGAGTCCGAAATAAGGTGAATAATTCGACGTACCTCGAACATAAGAGAAAACAGCCCAGCCAGGCTCGCTGTGCCTCTGCTCTGTTCCACACGTCATCAATCCTATCAGAAGACCTTGATTCTTCAATTCGGTCAAGCCCAAGATCTATGGCTATAGACAAAGCCACAGAGGCAAGCTGGTTCTGATTCGTCCGTGCGTAATTCTCTGGTGCCCTGTACCAGAACGACACCACAAGCAGTGACTGAATAAGCTCAAGTGACTTCTCTCCTTTGAAGATGGCAATCTCTGTCAGGAAGTTTCTAACTTT
The DNA here is from genome assembly GCA_001939245.1 of Talaromyces wortmannii. NCBI lineage: Eukaryota > Fungi > Ascomycota > Eurotiomycetes > Eurotiales > Trichocomaceae > Talaromyces > Talaromyces wortmannii. Next base: position 856,127 of record MJVA01001149.1, read on the forward strand.
GAATGAAAATTGCCTCTGTTGATCAAGAGTGCAGAATCCAGCGGATGCGACACTCAGTATCGACATGAATAGAAGTGGCTTGGTCTTCCGCATGTATCCTGCTGTTGTGCCGGATGGGAATACAACAACAGGACATGTCGCAGCATATTTGTCAGTGTACCGGTGAAAGATCTGTTCCGCTATCCTTGGACAGAAGTAATTGTCGACCATATAGTCCAGCCTGCGTTCCGAAGAAGGGCTTGACCGGGAATGAACTGCGTTCATTGATTAACGAGGGCATGAAAAAGGAAAAGACAGCATTGTGGCAGAAACCATTGCATTATAGACTCACATTTTCCAGGATTATCAGAGCACGTTAGGATGGCTTCTTCGGGAAATTTCCTTTTCAGGCCGAGTTTGTTTTCATGCGTCTTCGATGATGCTGCTTCGCTAGTCGCTGCATTCCGTATTCCAGGGTCTCGGCTACTGTCCCAGTCTGATGGCCGACGGATAGCAGCAGCTATAGGAACCGTGGTGGTGCGTTTGTCACTTTTGCTCAGCTTAAATTTAGAGAAAGCCATTGTGGGCTGAGGTCATTGAATGTTGTGGGTAGGTTCGAGGCATGGCAGATGCCAGAAGGCCAGTGGATCTTGGCACTGCTTAATCTGTCGGTTGCAAAATTCATGACACTCTTGGCATTTAATATTTTTGACAACAATTTTCAACGCTTGCTACGTTATTTATATTTGGGAATATGATGTTCAAATTCATGCATTAATACGTCTCTATATAAATAATAATATATTAAAAAATTGAAAGAAATTATTCAAAACTGAGGATGTTATAAAGAAAACTTGTAGGCGTCGACATTTTTTGCGAACAAAGTGCCAAGAATGTTGTCACGGAACAGGTCCGGCTAAGTAGCTAACAAGAGCTAAGCAATACAAAAGAATTCGATTAGAAGAGAAAGGAAAGAAAGTCCTGCTCTGCTAGGGCCTTGAAGCTCCCCCTTTATGTTCCTTCTCTTTCGGACTAATAGCAACTTCTTCGGACTATTATAAACTCCTGCAGAAATGCTTTTCCGAGTGCATTGGGGATAGCTTCGCGAGGGCTAGCATTAAGCGTAGCCCGAGCAAACCATATCGGGATTTATCCCGTCACAAATGTCATGAATTTTGCAATTTTAACTTCAATTAATAATTTCTCACTCAATTTTCTATAAAATTTGAAGAAACTTAAACTATAGAATATATGGTAGATAAATTATATATAAATCAAATTATATTAAAAAATATTGGAATTTGAGGGTAAATTGTGGGCGTCGACGTTTTTTTACGAAAATTGCGCCAAGTGTCAGGGTGCAGGGTCAGGCGGTTCAGGAAGATTGGAATTGATTCAGAGTTACTACGGTCAGGCTATCTCATGCAGTACAGGTGCAGATCAGATACAAGACGTAGCTCAAAGAGCTACATAAGCAATCACAGCAGGCAAGCTTCTTATACCAACATGTCGGAGTAACAATAGGTCCGGTAGTCGGGGATCGGGATAACAGTATAGGCATATCAACTGATGACGGACTGGCACCGTGACACCATGAGTGTCATGAATGTTGCAACCGACAGATAATAACGCAAACCAGGTGCAAATTGGAGGTCAAAATATGTGTTAAATTAATCAATATTATCTAGGAAGTATGATATATTAATTTATACAATTATGTCATGCTTCCCGTCAGTCTGAGTTGGTTAACAATTCACCCATATTTGACCTCATATCGTTCTTTCGTGCTGACACAATCTCTAGACGGCAACATAACAGCATGGAAACCAACCCTGGAAGTAGTCCACACAGTTCTCAAATACGCCATCAAAACAGGTCGATTCACGCAGGGGAATCAGAGCACTTGAATAAGATGTTATAAATAAAGTCTGAGTGGGAATAACACCACGAATAATAATGCACAGATATAGGACTAGCTATGGGGCTACATGTAGCCTATGGCCGCGAAAAGCCTGAGGAATCAATTAATCAATCCTGGCACTGCCTAGGCTAATTGACTAGTTGGCATATTATTTGACAAAAACCGACGTTGCTAATTGGGACTATGAAAGATCGCTTCGTTTTTTTATTAGATATTAGGTAATATTGCCTGCTCCATCATATCAACTGCGTCGCGAAAGTGTCTAGCTCTCTGATCAATTCCCACCAATCTGTTACGCTAGGGTCACTCTGCCAATTCAGATATTCAGTCCATGAATCATCTATTACAGAAGTGCCCTGGGTGTCCGGGATGCATCCCGTGTTCATCTCTTGTAAATAGCTCATCTGTGGCGAAGTGGATATAGAATCAGTCTCAGTACGCGACGCATCACTCCTGTCATTCGACGAAACCGCGTTTTTGTGGTTTAAGAATGCTGATATAGACGTCAAGTACGTATGTGCTGCTGGGGAATGCGCACTTGCAGCCTCGAGAACAGCACATGCCGTCTTAATTTCTTCCCTGCTGTTGATTTTCTCCCCCTGAGTTCTGCTCTCATCAACACAAAGGTCTACGACCAGTACGGTGATGGAAATAAAGAACTGATGCAGTATAGTGCAAAGGCGCATTTTGGTGACCTTGGGAGCAGCCAAATTATCAGACAAGGAAGTGTGAAGTAATAAGATTTCCCGCGCTGAGTCCAGGCATATTTGCCGAGAAAAGGAGTACCGTGTGTTTTGTTGTGATCGAAGTAGAAAGGGTAGGTGAAGCTTGCACCTTCGGGCAAGAGCTGTTAGTCGCAAGAAAAAGGCCGGGTTTATATTGAGCAGGGGCCTTTCCCCATTAGATAGCTTTTGGGCGTCGCTGGTGTGCTGCGTATACGAGGAAGGAATTTGTTCTAGTACATTGGCAAACATTGCATCCGCCAGACGCACTAATTCGTAATTCACCTGGTCCGTGTCATCAATGTTGTTTCCTTGCAGCCACATGATATCAGTAACGTATCGGCACGCTTCTCCAAGTTTAATGCGATGGAGAAAGTAGCTGATTGGGTTCAAATAGGATTCTTGGTGTTCAAAATCTGGTCGCTCATAAAGCAACTCGCGATCAGTAATATCTCGCGGTTTGCTAGTCTGTATCTGTAATGGCAAAATGCTGTAGGTGGCGTCTTTGGAAGCGCCGGATAGAGAAATGTTCCAGTCGATACTGCAAATATGCCACCAAACCCTGCGCCTCATCTCCCTGTCAATAATTTCCTTCCTGGTTGGCGATCGTTCTTGGTAACAAGTACCATCAACCACGTGCAAGCCCATGTCCTTGGCAGAGCACACAGCCGCAGAGAGAAGATGCCTTATCGTTGGACAGAAACTGTTCATATGGTATACCTGATACATGACCAGTACGTTGGCCTATACAATATCCAGACTAGCTTCTGCGGACCGATGTGCAGCTTCCAGCAGGTCCAGCACTGTTCTCAGCCAGTAGACTGCAGCACCATGAATAGCATCTGGTTGCATGAAGACCGAGAAACTATCGCCGCCGAATCCCCAAGCCTCGTGTGCGGCTGCTCCAGAAAGAATTGCAGTTATAAGCGCCAAAAGGCCAATAGGGACTTCTTGATGTTGTTCAATAACGTCAAACATCTGGGAAGCTCTAGAGGACAGCCCAGGAAGGTCAATGAGCATATGCAGAGCATCCATGGGGTCGGAATACCCATCGCAGACCCTCACTACAATGTTCCGAGACGGAAGAAGAACTTTAGCCAGATTAGGGGTGATGCTTCTCGAGATCTCGTCGAAGCTGGCGACTTGTGCGTGTACACCAGTGCAAAGCTCACGTACACGATGGGTCGCGAGAGCACCGGCAGCATCGAGCGAGCTGATTTCATTTAGGAGCTTGGCGATGGGTGCCCAGGGTATGCCAGCATCTTCTTCTTGTCGGACAATGTGGGGAGGAGATTCAAAGTTATTCCCATGCTTTCTTGCTATTAAGTTCACGGAAGGACTGGTTTCATGTCGGGATCCCAAGACAATATCTTCCAGTCTCCTGATCCGAACTTCCCGCTCATCACTGTTGTCTGCAGTTAATAGTCTACCGTTTTTTCCAACAAGAGTGGCCTGATCGCGACCACGGAAAACGCAGGTGATATCACGAGTCGCACAATTTGAACAAGGCTGACTTCTGTTGCACTTGAGCTTGCGTTTGCGACAGCTCTCGCACGACACAGGTCGCAAGCGTTCCGACTTTCTGTCCGCTGGCATATCACGGCCGTGGTAAGTGATTCCGTAATCTAGTTTGTTAGGGCACAAGCGGTGGAAATAAAAATTAGGAAGTCATGAATTTACTTCCGTTCTCTCGCCACAGAGGTCCGCGGAGGAGATCATTTCTGTGGGGCCAAACAACAACAACGACGGTTGACAAACCGGTGATGGCAGGGATAAGGAGCCAAATGTCCGCGGATGTCCGAGTCGACAACCCGGAGGAGGCCACGCAAATAAAGATGATTGATTCACTTTTTGACGCACTTCGAATTAATTCATCTATTGCTATCTGACTATTTCTGTTAGCCGTTTTTCATTGACATAGAACTATCGAGACTGTGAAATACCGTAGTGTCGATATCGTTTTCTATAACAGACGATATGCCCTACGATTCACTACCAGTCCCGCAATGTGAGCGATACGCTATTGATTTTGATGGCAAGGATGACCCAGAGCATCCGCAGAATTGGAAAACCCGGACCAAGCTGACCATATCTGCCGTGTTGGTTCTCGACTCGTTTGGTGCGACCTTCGCCTCATCCGTATTCACTACGGCGCAATCCCTCGTTCAAAAGGAATTTAATATGGGATCGGAGGTGGTTACGCTAGGTACTTCCCTTTTTGTATTGGGCTACGCATTGGGTAAGTAGACGTTGCTGCAAATTTCTGAGAGGAAGAAATGTTTGAGTGACCACCTACTCAGAGTCTACAGGTCCTATCATATGGGCGCCTCTGTCAGAGGTCTACGGAAGACTGCCACCGATCGTCGCAGCCGCTTTTGGGTTTGGAGTCTTCAACATCGCCGTGGCTGTTGCAAAGGACTTTCAGACAATTCTCATCTGTCGCTTCTTTGCCGGGGTGTTTGGAGCTTGTCCCGTTACTATTGTGGCAGCAGTCTTCGCCGATATGTACAATCACGAATGGCGAGGTATCGCAGTAATTATGTTCTCGGCTGCTGTCATCTGTGGTCCCTTGACAGGGCCCATCGTGAGTCTCTGCCGCTATGAAGGCAAGTTCCATTACGACCAAACTGACTCCAGAACTATAGATAGGTGGATTCATATCAAAATCTTGCCTCGGGTGGCGCTGGACTTCTTACATCCCCGCGTTCCTCGCCTTTACTTCATGTGTCCTTTCAAACCTGCTGCAGAAAGAATCTCTTGCACCGGTCATTCTGGTTAGGAAAGCTCGCAGGCTTCGTCATGCCACTGGGAATTGGTGTCTTTACGCCACGCAAGAAAAGATTGAGGTGACGGCTCATGATCTGGTGACTAAACATGTCAGTCGACCCTTGCGGATCCTCTTTACGGAGCCGATTGTCCTGCTCATAACTTTGTACACGTCGTGAGTGCTATCCTTGCCGAGAAAAAAAAAGTTTGGCGCCTGAAGAATAATGAGTTATCTTTGTAGCTTCATTTACGGTCTCCTTTACCTTTCCTTTTCCGCATATGATATTATTTTCGATGAGACATACGGCATGACCCCTGGCATGGCTGGTTTGCCCTACCTTGCCGTTATTATTGGAGTATTTGCCGCTGCTGCTCTCATTACCCTCACGAACAAGGACTACGCTAGAAAACTTAATGCCAATAGCAATGTGCCAGTTCCTGAGTGGCGATTGCCTATAGTTATCGTCGGTGGACCCATATTCGCGATAGGTGAGTGAACGTTTTCAACTAGTGTGTACTCGAAGGTCATGCCCTGACATCTGGTGTACTCAGGTCTCTTTTGGCTTGGTTGGACAGGATATACGGGCCACATTCACTGGATGGCCCCGACGGCTTCTGGTATCTTTATAGGATTTGGTATTTTTACCATTTTTCTGCCATGCCTAAACTATATCATCGACGCGTACTTGATACATGCGGCTTCAGCTATCGCAGCTAATACCATTATGCGGAGTCTGTTTGGTGCTATATTCCCCCTATTCTCTACAGAAATGTTCAATGGAATGGGTATTCAGTGGGGCATGACACTTCTCGGTTGCGTCGCAACTCTTTTTGTGCCCGTGCCTATTGCATTTTACTACAGGGGGAAGGCTATCCGCGGAAGATCGTCACTGGTACCTTCTCCGAGAGAGGCAGAAGGTACAGAAGCCTAGACCACTCTTCAAATCAGCGGTGACACGACCCTCTTTAATTATTGCGTATTCATATAGACACACAAACACAATTCGTACAGACCATCTGTTGAGTGCTGATAGTAAGGCGGTCAGAGCCCTTTCGGATAGACAGTATCTATACTGTCCGGATAGAACTATAAAGTAAAAAGGTTTCGATATTTTACTGGTAGCAGATAGAATTGTAGAAATGTGACTCTCGAACAGACACCAGCTTTGTCGATGAGATATGAAAGTGCTAGATAGATACAATATAGTGAGCCAATGGAAAGGGAGAGCAGTCAAGTAGCAGCTCGTCATCCAAAGTTACGGGTGGAAAGGCGGCCGTTTTCACAAGTCTAAATATTCTAACTGTAATTAATTTTAGGTGAATGTTTAATGCTTAAGAATAAACATGGTGTTTCTTGGACATATCTAGGCTATTGCAGAATTGCTCAACAAAGATGATGGTTTCATTATTCAACAGTGTTTATCACCATGCCAGGTCCGGTTAATGTTCGTCTAATAAAAATACGCTGGGTGAGTTGTGCTATGTATATGGGCATTATTTTGAGAGTGGTTAAAAATTTCACCATTTAATTTTCATCCGCGGTGGACGTTAAGTGGCAATGAAAGCAATCTAAAATGAGTCATCGGTCACTTGATGATTATTCAGGGTCTCCTGGCACGCGTGAGCATTCCGGGACACTTCAGTGACTGTGTCAGGTTACAGACATTGACCTAAGAGGGCGGTAGGTCCAAAGCATGTAATAATCGAAGATTCTGCCATGCTCCAAAGCAATAAGAATTTTTAATGACCTCTTACGTCAGACTGCCTTTAACCTACAGCAAGTCCCTTGATTTCCTGGTCTGACAGTGTGAACATCTGGAATTCATATGATGGATAGTCTGAGAAGTATTGCTGACTATAACTGCCTACTGCAGCTACATGTGGAACCAAGTCCAGCAAACCGATCTCTCGGCCCTCAGGCTCAATATCTCTACCCTTTCCGAATCGGTGTCTCGTTTTCAGTGCTATGAGCTAACGGTCGCGAAGTGCCCTGCTCGCGTTATGTAACCCTCGACACACAGACTCATCCGTCATGTTGCTGTCTCTCATTCACCTCTCCAAATAAAAGCTATATATGACTAGTGATTTCCTGCAACACTAAAGTTTTCTGTAATAGAGGGAGCTCGCAAAGTCTTGACGACTCCGGAAAATAATGAGAGAGGATGACGACCCCCCGATCAGGTGGGGTATGAGTTCATAGTGTCTCCCCGGGGAAAGTCAGCCAGCGAGATAGTGTAAATAAATGAAAAAGGGTTCAGGGGGGAGAGTATTTCCACAAGAACAGCTCCGCGGATCGACTCTACCTCTGCATCATTTCTCGCTGTTGCTAAATGATCGCTAATCAGGCCGACGTGCACGATAGTGCATCGGCACTGCTCGGTGTCAACTAACGATGGAGTTGCTGTCAGATAAACGCGATCATTTGCGGAATCCATACGTCTTCCAGAGACGTGATAGCCCGCTGCCGCCAAAGTATCGAAACCAGAGCAGACTCTCTCCTTCGGCGGCAATCACGGCCCAGTAGTGGGAATCCAACGACGCGAGATGCATCAAGATGGGGCCTCCTAAACGTGAAAGACCGGGCGCTCTCCCTCCGGAAGGAGTCATAGGAACGTTGCTATACATATTGCTGCCACTGGGACATGAACCGGTCTTGGAAACAGACATCACTGATTAGGGCTAGACGTGGAGTTAGGGTTTATTGTGCATGATGGTAACGCAATAATCAGATTGAGCAACGCCGACAGGTAGAGCCGGTAGATCGGATACTCAAACTCGTACCAATCCTTCCCCCACAGCTGCGACAGCAGGACCTTGAAATGCTGCTTGGTCAGATATTTCCATTCGCAGCGAGTCGTCCTGAGCGGCACTCTATCGACCAGGGTGTCCTGGATATACTGGTGGGTTCGTCCAGTTAGCACAGTACACAGGACAGGGTGGCTCGCCTACATTCAATATCGATTTGATCATCCCCACCTAGAGACACATATGCCTCTCACACAGATACATAGCCGAGATATCCTTCCAAACCAGCATCACAAAGCCGACCAACAGATCATCATCCTCCAGGCATTATAGTTAGATCCCCTTCGTGACCTATTCAATATAATATTTCGCTATCTAGTAGTCATTCAAATCATTAACCTAGATGCCAAGATAAGTCTAGCAATATCTACAGATCAAGCATAATATCAGCGAAATATCTTCAGGACTAGACCCCTTAAAACTTACATCAACCACTTCTCCCACTATCTTCGATACCAAAGAGTCATCCTCTTCTCCAGCTCCCAGTTCGCCAGGTCGCTACTAATCACCATCTTATCATCATTAAACACCCTCACAGTCCAGCGTTTCTATCTTTCTTCCTCGGTCAGCTTTCTTACCATTCTACAAAAATAAAAGTTATATAAATCAATAAATATAATCAGAATTAACCAAAATAAACTGAGTCAGGTGTTGACAAGAAAAAACAAAGAAAATAGTAGGTCACTCCACCTTCACACAGTCCTTTTATCCTCGTTCTCCTATCAACCAATACAGTCCCAAGGCCGTCAGCGTGCCACCCTCCATCACGTAAAGTTGTCAGTTCCTGCATTTCAGCAGTTACCCTAAGAGCGACTGATTAGGCAGACAGGAGAGAGGCGGGTGAGGATAAGGAGCGGTAATGAGGCATAGAGCAGCGAGCCGCACGCGCTAATCCAGAAATATTCAACCCCTAATCTTCCTCAAACTATATATGTAGTATATACGTAAAAGCGATGTGCTGTTGCCTTTGCTGGCTCAGCACCGCTCCTTGCCGCTTTAACTGACAAACTGCGCTCCTTAGCAGATGCTCCGTGAGTGCTGAAGTCTCGGCGCTTGCGTTCAGGTATGGCGTAAGATGATCATTATATTACTCAGAAGACTTATCAACTCGAGAATTAATCATAACCCGAAACATGCCTAGAAGGGAGAGCAACTGAATAGGTACCATTCTCATTGTAGTTTGGTCCCACGTGCTACATCCTGGCCTTAGTTGAGGGCAATAAGGACAGCACCCAGCTGCTTGGATAATGGAACACTTAGGTCAAACAATAACTGTGATCCGAGCTCCAGTGACGCCTGCGCCGAGGATGACAAACCCTCCGACAACACCTGTTCTGCCCATAGAACAAGCGTTGCAAAGTAGATACACAGGGGAAGATGCGGCGGTTGGACGAAGTCCGTTCTAGGTTGTCCGATTGGGCCACGACAGCGGGTGCGGCCCATCGCTTGCTGCACGAGCTGAATGATGGTCTTTGCATGCCAATGTGCGATTTCAAAGTGGTAAGAATCTTTCCACGGCCGAGCCCATTGCAAGCCCTTGGTATTCATCTCTGTCCGACAAGTGTCGCCCCATTGTTGCGCGACGACGTGAAGGCGCTGTAGGTTCGAATGCAGCGAAACATGAGCGAGATGAAAAAGAAGCATTCCAGGAAGCGCTGTGGGCGGAGCTTCGTCTGCAGCGCATTTCGCCAGGATCCAACGGTCCAACGCTAGCTCGATGAATTCTGGTTTCCAAAGACTAACCCAGGACGAAGTGTTGATGTCATGGAAATTTGCTGTTCCAACATGGCGTACAATTGAGGCCAGTTGGTGAAGGGTTGCTGTTGGGGATTTTGAAGTAGAAACATGATCTGTAGTAGTGGGAAACGGGCTGGTGTTAATGGCACTAAACCCTTGGAAATTACATCCCATCTCCATTGGGAGGGATGGGGAACGTTGCAGTAACAACACTCTATAGTTGTCAAGAATCGCGACTGCCTCTTTCAATAATTCGAATTGTCGAAACTGGGTGGGGAGCCCATCAATGAGCAAGACATTAAGACAGCAGCTGACTGCGTCGAGCTTGTTTGCGTGGAAGGCTTCGTAGAACTCGAAAGCTCGCTTATTTCCGCTGCAGAGTCCGTAAAGCTCAAGTAAAATGAACGTTTTGGCAAAGCTCAATAGCAAGCCGAACGACTGCGAGGATGTTTGTAAGTATTTTTCGAGAAGAAGCCGTCTAGCGTCGTGAAATAACTTTTTGGCCACTTCTATAGATCCGGGGACACGGCAATAAAGACCACCCACTGCGGCCATCGCAAGCCAGAGTTCCACCTGAGTGTCTTCCTTTGCTTCGAAATCGGAGAATATGGCGAATGTGGACGAGATGTTTTTTCTAGCGAGGTTGAGAAGTATGTTGATAACTTCTTCATCGTATATGTGTAGCTGAGGCGCAGCTGAATACCAAAGCCATTTATATTCTTCAGAACGCCTGGAACCGCTTTCAGACGGCTTTTCCATGTAGTCACTCATAAGGTCTAAAGCAGGCCTCATTTCGGGCTTGACGCCATCCGGGAAATCGGAATTTGCAATGCCCCATACCTCATCTAGCGGGGAAAAGTCGCTGAGTCCGTTGAACCAGGTTCCGAGAAACTAAAGTGCGTCAGGATCAAGATGTAACTAGGTATGTCGACTCAATGACAAACTGGTTCATGCAATAAATGCTGGAGTATATCCACTTCTCCACTCGAATTGCCAGTCATCGTCAAAACATCGCCAGGAGGGATGGAGGCAATTTCAGATCCGCTGGTAATCCCCAGAGTATTACGGTGGTCGATGTTCGATGAGAAAGCTGCGGTGGTGTTGCAAGGAAAGGCCGCATCGTCAGCACACGCCGTAGCTCTAGGAGACACTTCAGGGCACTCAAAGCTAGAGAGTTCGGAAATAAATCCTCCCTCAACCAGTGGAGGCTCGAGGGCTAGAAGACTTGTCCCATGCAACGGTGCACTATTGCGCGGCCGACCCGGCGGCCGACTCGTGCTCGAGATGGTACATTCAAGTAGCTTAAAACGGCAAGATTCACAAGGCCGAGTGTCGCTGCATTTCAGCTTCTGCTTTCGGCAATTGTCGCAAGCGAGCCGCGACCGTTGCGGATGTCTGCTCTTCGCCGGCCGCTGTGTCAGTGGACTCATGGTTTCCGGATGACATCGCCCCATATGTCTCGCCTGGACATCTCTGCGTTGGAACGTAATGTTACAGCGGGGACACTTAAAAGGGCGCTCCCCGGTATCTTTACACCCAACGAAGGGAATAGTCAGCCTCGCGAGCAATTGAAAATATGGCGCCGAACTCACGGATTCGTTGGTGCCGGATGAGATGTTCACTACGAGCAAAAGAACGGCTACAAACGTCGCACTGAGCCCTAATGTTAGTGGCGGACCGAGCTATGATCAAAGCAGGTGACCACATACCGTTTGTTTCGGCGGGCTCTGCAGGTTCGCCATCATGATACACTTGATGGAGCCGTCTGGGGAAATTGTCTGGGGGATGTGTCTGGGGAAATTTGCCGAGTCTCGTGTCAGTCACCCCTCACCCCCCCCCCCCCCCCCACAAAAAACAAAAACAAACGAAATGTCCACCGACATGAAACCCATCTCGCCGCGCCTGCTCGCGCACCTCTTTTCCTCGCTGTCCCCACGCCCATGGCATCTGCGCCGCACGCTCCGCAGCGACAACCCCGCCGACATCAACGGCGACCTGACCGGCGTCGCCACATTTCACCCGCTGTCTAACAATAACAACAAGGAAAAGGAAAAACAAATGGTGTACAGAGAGGAAGGCGAGATGCCGAGCAGCGTGCGCGGAATGGCCGGGTTGCGCTGGAGCAAGAAATACATCTGGCGATTGCACGAAAGCAGCAATCCAACCGACGAAACACAAGAAGAAGATGGAGGTGGAGAGATTAGTGTCTGGTTCGTCAAGATCCAGCCCGGCGAAGAAGAAGCAGACTATCTCTTTCACGAGTTTGACTTTGGAAACAAAACTACTGCTTGCGGAGAAGAAGAAGGAGAAGAGCTGATCGAGCCCCCCGTGCCGCCCGCAGCAGACCACGCAGACGAAACACAGGTCATCAAGGCGCGAGGGAATCATCTGTGCATTAAAGATATGTATCGCACGGCATACTCGTTCCGTATTGTGGCGGAGACGGGCCAGGTGCTCAGCTGGGCGAGCAGGCATGTGGTCAAGGGGCCGAAGAAGAATCAGGATATAACGAACTTGTACTCTTGACGGAAGAAATATGTATATATACGAGTTATGATTACGATGACGACACGCATACCCGAATACATTAAATTTGCATGCCACTCTGCCTACTACGTCGTGTATATAAAATCCGGCCGGTGGTCTCCCAACTCGCTAATCTCCACCGCACTCAGCCCGTCCACACGATGATCGCGCTCTCCATTGCGGCGTTTTTTATTCTCAATCCGAAGCAGCACTGTCTGCAGAATCGAACCACCAAGCAGAAAAAGCGTCAGATAAGCCAGCACCGTGCCGTGGCCAGGGTAGAAATTGGGCGAGTCCTCGCCGCGGTAGATGTTGGACGAGACGATGCCGTTGAGATTGCCCCATCCGATCATGATGCCCAGCGTGACGCCGCGTTTGTAGACTCCTGTTGAATGAATTAGCAGGTTGTTAATTGGTAGCAGAAAGAATTTTTTACCTTCGACGTTGTTGCTCGTCCATGAAATCGTATTGGCAATGCACGGGTATATGCCCATTGCCCCCAAAAACGTGCCGGCATAGCGCACACCGGCGGTTTTGGCGCCGAGCAGCATGGAGAACCCAACGATACCAAGGATCGAAATAATGATATTGCAGAGACCTCTCGCGCGCGTGCGATCGGCAACGTAGCCGATGGCGACGGTCAGCACTGCGGCCACGGCGTATGGCGGGACCGTGAGCAGTTGTGCGTGGGTTGATGAGAAGCCCTGCGAGGGTTAGTCAGGATCTTACCCCAAAGTCAAGACGACAGACGTACCAGTTCGGTGATGATAGTAGGAATGAACAAGGAAAACGCGTACAGCGGGCCGTCACAGCCCATGTACACAACCGCACCGAGATACGTCTTCCAGTCCTTCAAGCTCGCCCACAGATACGACGTCTTCCACTCCTCGTGATCTGCGCTGGCCTGCTGGTCAAGAGCTAATCGGCGACGTACACGCTCGCGGTCAGCCTCGGACAGAAAAGTTGCCTTGTCAGGAAAGTCGACAACGAGCCAGAAAGACAAACAGCCCAGCACAATCGTCGCCAGGCCCTCGAGAATGAAAATCCACGCCCAGCCAGCCTTGCCACCTACGTTGTTCATCTTGGAAATGGCGGCGGCGAGTAGGCCACCAAAGGACCCGGCGAGCGCGGCAGCTGAGAAGAAAATGGCCATGCGCACGCCAAACTCGGAGCGCTTGTACCAGCAGGAGAGATAGTAGCTGATGCCTGGGAAGAGACCGGCCTCAGCGAGACCCAGGAACCAGCGCGCGGCCATGAGGCCGGAGAAGTTGTGCACGAGGCCCATTGTAGTCATGCAGATGCCCTACGACAATTAGTTTGTCTGTGTCGTGACAGTTGGATAAAAGAACTGTGACATACCCACACGATGATAATGCCCGAGATAAAAATCTTGGGCTTGGTGCGCTTGAGCAGCACATTGGTCAGCGGCTCAAAGACTGAGTACGACACGAAAAAGATGGTGAGAGACGCGTTGTACTGGCCGTTGCTCATGCCCAGCGCCTGTTGCAGGCCCTCGATTTTGGCGTTTCCGACATTGGTTCGGTCGAGAAAGGCGGCGAGATAGAGCAGCGACAGCCAAGGGATCAGGCGCAGGTCCAGCTTCCAGAGGAGTTTGCGGTCCTACATTAAACCAATTAGTGAGGCAATTAACCCAGAGGCAAGAAAGAAGAACTCACGATCGCTGCTCTCTCTTCATCGCTCAGTCCGTGGTCGGGATCTTCAATGGCCGAGACGGCCTCTGAGAAGGGCTTTTCCAGCGTGTAGTCTTCCATTTTAAACTGGTACAGTGTTCTCGACAGGGGTTCCTCCCTGGCACATGCAGCCTCTTTATGCGGCCCAAACAGGGCCATCCCCCGCTTAGAAATCGCCAATCACTAATCATTCATCCATCAACTGCCGATCTGTCTGCACGGCCTGCAGAAATTCGAGGTTGATCCGCCAATTGCGGGGCGTCTCATAAAGTAGCTTTTGAGGTTGTAACCACGTCTGGTTAGGCAGTGGCTTTTAGTCGCGTTTTCGAGCACAACCCCCGCATGCCGGATCCGATGCGGGGATTTATTAATCAGCCATAGGTTGCTGACTGAGCTGACTCAATGTTACTTAGTATTTGCTGGAAACAGAGTCATGGAAATGGTAATTAAACCTTGCAAGAAGAGGAAGGAGAAGGAGACCTGAGCCATGCCCACGCGTCTGAGCCCTAGGGTTAGCCCTGGATACCAACACAGCATTGTCCATGGCTAGGGAGGGAATAAGGACGCTATAAATACTCCACTGTTTGTGGCTGATATCAAAATTGATTTTTTGGTTGTTTCAACTTCAAGTTTATTAGATGGCAGGAATGGATCCAAGTGTATACCTGAAGCTGACCTGTCCAACATGAATCCACTCTAATGTCATCAATTGATCAGTTGAAACATTGTAATTCAAACGAATTCAAACAATCGAGAAGTAGAGTGTCGAAACATCAATTGGATGGCGTTTGTCCTTACCTTCTTGCTTTCTCACTTTTCAATCTCTCGTTCTCTTCTCTCACTGCTATACTGCTATTGCATATGATATCTTTTATCAAACACAAATAACCAAAATAAAGTAAAGTTGCTAAAACAATATGAAATTAACAACTGGATGAAGTGGCCAAACAAACACAGGTGCTCTAGTACTGCAGCACGGCTCCCTCCACCCTCAGTCTTTTTCCTCTTACCCACTCCGCTCTCCTCCTCACTTCACTT
Organism: Talaromyces wortmannii; assembly: GCA_001939245.1. Classification (NCBI taxonomy): domain Eukaryota; kingdom Fungi; phylum Ascomycota; class Eurotiomycetes; order Eurotiales; family Trichocomaceae; genus Talaromyces; species Talaromyces wortmannii. Next base: position 871,312 of record MJVA01001149.1, read on the forward strand.
CCCCTGCAATGGCTCTCCCCAGAGAGATAGCCTCGCACACCATGGAGGCAACCGACCCCATCACCAAGCATCGCCTAGAGCTCTTGGAACGCACTGTGTATGCTCTGCAGGCACAGCACCGTCTCCTTGAGTATCGCATCCAGTACATCGAGGGCCAAAACAAGGCTCTTCGACTGAAGGAAACTCCAGGAGATGCCTCTGCAGCCAAACAGTCATCTCCATCCATCGAAAGTCATCAAGCAGTGAGTCACAGTCACTGAAATAGTGTTGGATTTCTGCTTACTTATAGGTCTATCACCATCGCCCACGCGACTCTTCTGATCTAGACTCGTTTTCGGTACGCGAGGAGTCTAATGAAGAACACTCGACCAGTCAAGTCATCACTCTTCCCAAGAGGAGTGCGTCTCAAAGCATCCTCGACGAGCCAAGCCCCATCAGCACGCCAGTCTTGACCCCTGCTCGCATGGTTAGTTGGGCTATATTTTTTTGGGCATTGCTAATGCTATCTAGAAACGAAGCGTGTCCAGCCTCAGAAACTCTGTTGCGAATGCTCTGCCTTTTATCTCAGCTCATGTGGTTAGTTTTTTTTATCAACGCTTGGGAGGCACCACTCACTCAATCTAGGAAGTGTCGATAAAAAGTCCAAATGAGGTCAATGAAACTGCAAACGGTTCAACCGAGGCAAGTTCTGAGAATTCGTATCACGTTGATCCACTAACACAGTCAGGAACTCGACACCCCTTCCCCCAAGCCCCTCAAGGCGCATGTCCCCTGGGACGGGACGATTTCATGGAAAATTCTGAGCCTCTTCAAAGACGCCGAAGAAGAGAGAAATGCCATGCAAAATGCAGCGCTCATGATCGGAGAAGGTCGCCTGGAGGACCAGTGGATCTTTCAGTACGGTCTTCGCTATCTGCCCCAGGCCAACGACAGCGACGCATACCGCACTGTTCGCATCGAAGGTCTCCATCAAAACATCACCATGGACAAGGTACTAGCAGAGGTATGCTACGGTGAGGTGTATTCCATCGACCTGCTCAACACATTTGGAATCACCGGGTACCACACCGCCAGAGTCGTTTTCCTTCATCAGAAGTCTGCAGTCGACTTTTGCAAGCACGCACGAAAGAATGGAGTGTACATCCAGGGGGTTCGCATTCGAGCTACTCGCGAAAAGACTGCGACTTATCCTATTGGCTGGCGCATGCGAGATGCCATTGACAAGCACGACTGCACTCGATGCGTGAGTATTGTCAATGTCGACAGTTCTCTGCTTGTTTACGCACAGACTCTTATTGAAGGATCATTTCTGAAATACTCAACCGAGGTGCTCGATCAGGAAGACGAGACCATTCATATTCGATTCCATTCGATGAAGGCGGCGTCGTTTGCGTACCAAATGTTCAAGAATGACGGCGCTTTCAAACCACACACCATCTACTATGGGAAAGATCCATGCAACCGTTCCCCCCAAGTCTGATTAGTTGCTTCAGTTACACATGTGTCCGCTGTGACATCCAGTCATGTACAAGACTTTACAATTAGCAGTTAAACCCTGAATTGAAACCCCCCAATTGTTACGTCGAGTCGCCACCATCCTATCGTATTCGTCGTATTCCGTAGCGCTAGTCTGCATAGTCAGAAACAAGTAGAACTGCACATCATCTCCGAAACGAGCATGTTGAAGAGGAAGGTGTGCCCCTCTTAATATTAATAAATACGTAGCATTCTGTTCACACTGTTTGAACAAGAGTATCCATGATGGATAATTACTGTCAGTATGGCGCTCTCCACGGCTGTGCTCTTCTATCTCCCGGCAGCCGTAAGTCCTTGTTCTACATAATCGCTCCGCTTCAGGACTAATTATTTATAGATCATCGTCTTCACCCTCGCAAAAACCATCTACAACCTCTTCCTCCACCCCCTCCGACACTACCCTGGCCCCGTACTCGCGCGCGCCACGCGCCTGTGCCACATCTGGTACGATCTCTCTGGCATCCAGCACCTCAAGCAAAAACAATGGCACGACAAATACGGGCCAATCGTGCGCATCGCGCCAGACGAGCTGTCCTACAACTGCGCGCAGGCGTGGATTGACATTTGCGGTGCTTTTTTTCCCCTCTCTTCTAAATTACTTATTTACTTATGCATAAACTAAACGAGTTTCAAGGCCACCGCACGCAAGACCGCCCCGCCAGCTTCGAAAAAGACGCCGGCTTCTTCGCCAAAGAACCGGGCTCGGCGTCACACATTGTCGTCGCAAACGACGCTGACCATCGCCGGTTTCGACGGCTGCAGGCGCATGCCTTCTCACACAAGGCGCTGTTGGCGCAGGAGCATGTGCTGCGTGTGCATTTGGATGCGTTTATCGCCCAGTTACGCCGGACCAGCAGCAGCTCAAAGGAAGGCACTGTTGATTTAGTGCAGTGGCTGAATTTCCTCACCTTTGACACTATCGGCGATCTCGCGTTTGGCAGTCCCGTGGGGTGTTTGCGCGAGGGAACACGCAGCAGGTATATCGATGTTATTTTCAGTCTGGTTAAGATTTCAAACTATTTCCGTGCCGCGCGCAGATTCCCCTCGCCATTGAAGGAATTGCTCATGCTGGCCGTCGTGCCGCGCGGGTTGAAGGAGGATTATCGATTTCAGATCCGGTTCAGCGAGGGGAAAGTTGAGGAGAGGATGAGGCGCGAGACAGATCGGGCTGATTTGTGTTTGTTCTTTTTCTCAAGTATGAGAGAGCGCAATGGTTAACTGGTGGTATAGTGTCGTATATCCTCCGTGAAAACACCGACAAAGGCATGACCGAGCGCGAAATCAAAGCGTCGGCGCGCATTTTCATCATCGCTGGCAGCGAGACCACTGCGACTTTAGTGTCTGGCGCGTTTTTCCACTTGCTCACTCATACCGAGTACCTCGACAGACTGACCCGCGAAATACGCACCGCGTTTTCAGCAGAAACAGACATTACCATCCAATCCACCTCCTCGCTCCCCTTCCTCCAAGCCGTCATCCAGGAATCCCTACGCCTATACCCTCCGGCACCCAACACATTCCCACGCACAACGCCAGAACCAGGGCAGATCATATGCGGCAGATTCGTTCCCGCGGGCACAGCTGTCGGTGTTCATCAGTGGTCCGCGCACCGCTGCGCAAGCAATTTCTTCATACCCGATGCATTCGTGCCAGAGCGGTGGATGGACACCACAGCTGATAAACGGTTCCTAGCGGATGAGCGCGAGGCGTGCCAGCCCTTTTCGTTTGGGCCACGGAATTGTATTGGACAAAAGTATCCCTCCTCAATCCTTTCTACCCCGAATTTGAGGTGTTTTATGGGGACTGACGCGTCTAGTCTGGCAAACGCCGAGATTCGGTTGACTATCTGCCGGCTTTTGTGGAATTTTGATATGCAGATTCAGGACAGTTGCCGGGGCTGGTTGGAGGCGCAGAGGACGTTTACGTTGTGGGAAAAGGAGCCTTTGTATGTGCGGCTGGTCACGGTGGAGCGATGAATCATATATTTGTGTCTATATGAATTATCAATTGCAGTACTTGGATTGCGCCTTCTGGCAGAGTAGACCCAGGGCTCTGCCAACATCCTCAAAATCCTGCATTGTCAAATAAACCTGCGCACTCAGCCTAACCAGCAGATTCCCATTATGCAGCACCACCGGCGCATAAAAGTTATACCCATCCACGCCCTGCCTCTCAATCCACTGCCCAATCGCGCCCTTTTGAGCGTCTGACAGCGCCGAAATATCTATGGGCAGTCTGATCATAGCCATCGGACACTCCCGCTGCCACTTCTCCCCGATAACCTCAGTACCCAGAATCTCAGCCACCCGTTGCGCGCCGTTCTGGGCGAGATCGATGCAGTACTGCATCACAGCCTCTTCGCCGCCACAGACCTCCTCTCGGAACTTGAGCGCGTCAGGCACGCATAGATACGGCGCGTAGTCCATTGTGCCGATGAACTCGAACAACTGCACAAAGGGCGGGTTGTCGTTGGCTGGGAACGGGTTGCTGATGACTGGTTTGCCGGGTTTGGCGATGGGCATGTAGCCATGCGAGGTGGGCAGGGAAGAGCGAATGAGGTGTTGGTTGCGCGCTGGGATGTGCAGGACTGCGCACGAGAGCGGGGTGAAGAGCCATCTTTCGTACCTTGTTAGTATTGAAGGAAAGAATTAAAGGGGGCTGGGACGTACTTGTGGAGATTGGAAACAAAAAAATCCGCATCGAGCTGCTGCATGTCCACCGGGATACATCCAATACCGTGAGCCCCGTCGACAAGGCTCAGCACATTGTACTGCCGACACAATGCAGCCATTTCCTCGCATGGCAGGCGGAAAGCCGGCATACTCGAAACCGTATCAAACAGGGCAACACGCACGCCCGGTTGCGAGATTGCATGTTCAAAGGCCTGCAAAATAGCGGGTTTGGACATGGGATACCGGATATCGACCCTTACCGCTTGGGTCCCACAGGAATCGGAGATGAAATCAATAATCTTCTCACAAGCGCCATACGTTGTACTCAAATAGACAATCTTGTCCTCTGCGCAAAAGCGCAGATTATAAAGAATTGTATTCACGCCAGTCGTCGCATTGGGCACGAAGACTACATCGTCCGCGCTGCGCGCGTTGATTAGCGATGCTACTGCTGCTCGGGACCGGTCGATGAGAGCAGGAAGTTTGTAGCGGATGAAAATGTCGGGTTCGGCGTCGCTTTGCTGGTGGTAGTGTTGCAGGGTGTCGCGGATACGTAGAGGATGAGAGCCGAAGGAGCCGTTGTTGATGTTGATGCTGGAGGGGGGGAAGGGAAAGTGGTGGAGGAGGGGTTTTCCAAGGGCCATGGTTGTGTTTTTTCTTCTTTTCTTTTCAACTTTTTGTGAATGGATTATTGAGTAGATGAGGTGAGGAGCAGTTTGGTTATTTAAGTTGGGATGCTTTGACTTCACGCCCTAATACAGCTTACCCCACTGAGTACATCTGTGAGTCCCATATAATATTTTGGTTATTTCAAGTTGGGATGCTTTCAAATGTTGACTTCACGCCCTAATACAGCTTGCCCCACTGAGTACATCTATGAGTCACATATCATATAGATGTACTGAGCACAAATTCACAGCTAATTATTTTACCTAGCTTATGACTTAAAATACACAGAGAGAAAGAAATTGTAATCACCCAGTTTGATCAAACTAAAGAATAGCTCTCGACTTCTTCCGATTGTACGCGCGCTGGTCCTTCAGCCACTGCCGATACCCCTGCACGCTGCCAATCTTCTCGCCGTAGTAATCCGGCACCGGATTGGCGATGGAGTTTGCCGACGGGTCGACGCGGTAGCGCTTGATGCGGTGGAAGAATTCTTTCTCTTTCTGGAAAAAAAATTAGCAGGATAACCCCAAAATGAAGGGCATACGTACAATGGCAACCCCCCCGCGGAACCGCCTATGCACCACCCCCCAAGCCGTATTCCCCAGCACCGGCCCAGCCAACCACCCCAACGCACCACACGCCGCCGTCGCCAAACCCAGCACAATAAACGGATCTAGGCCCATGACTTGCGCACCCAGCGTATCAATGTCCTGCGCCGAGAGCACTTGGACGCCCACAGCCGTGCTGGCGAGCGACGCGAGAATGGACGAGACGAGCGAGTAGCGGCGCCGAGACGTGCGGAGTTTGAAAAATGTGTTCCAGTCGAGGGAAACCTCGTTCTGGGCTTTTGGGCTGGATGCTGCAGCTGCAGCTGCTTTTGGTTTGGGGGATGGGGATGATTTGGCACGAGCATTGGCAGATGCGGTGAAACTGCGCGTGCAGATGGGAATCTGCGAGAGGCTGGTCATGGTATTGTGTTTCTGTAGTTGTGTTTGAACAGTGGGGCGAGCCTTTTTACATTGTGTCGAAAAGCTGACGAAGCCTCGCCGCGAAGACGAATTGTTTCTGGCTTGTGGTGCTGTTGTTGATGGTTGCGTCTGCGCAAACGAAGTGGCGGATCCAGTGTACACGAATGGAGCCAGGCTGCACGAGAAGCGCGAGCTGCCCAGAATGGCAGTGCGCAAGGGCGCGTTCATCATGGCGTGCATCGTGTCGCTCTTGGTCTGATGCAATCAAGGGAAGTGCGAGGTGAAGCTTCCAGAGCTCGCCGGTTGTCGTAACTTTGGAGACCCACAGGGGATTATGTAAGATATCCACACTACGTGATTGGACAACCGCCGTTTAAACAAGATCAACTTTGTTTATTCATCAACCGTGATTATTTCCCGTGCTCAACACTGAGATCAGGCAGTCTTTCTACTGTGGTAATCGCCGTTTTTAACATCTCCAGCCTGCGCCCTCGACTCCTCAGCCCGTCCGAACCCATTAACCCTTCCATGCAGCCATTTCAGCGTGATCATGTTGATCGCCATCATCAGCGCGGCGACCGAGAAGAGTACGATGCGGCCTTTTGTGTCCAGCAGCTCCATCAGCGGATAGGGGTACCTTTTTCCATTAGCATTGATCCACGCTAGTCAAAGTAGTAGCACAAACCATCCGTTCATCGAGTAGCACTTTTCCATCCAGAACCAGTAGCAAAAGGCGATGCAGGTGGATACTCCAATGGCCGGGGCAGCGGTAATGGTCCATGGCGGCGACAGATATAAAAGATCAAAGAGCAGGAATAGAGTGGGCATCAGGTGGAAGCCGAGGTCTGTATTATCAGTGACTGATAAACCAGACGCTTGTTTTGTGTTCTTACCGGCATGCAATGGAATAATGTCATCTTCCCGCAAGACGTAGCTAGAGTCGACCTGTCAAGGTTAGCATGTTAAGAAAAACCAAAGTCGAGTTGTCGTACTGCTCGAATCCCCCAGTACAACAAACTGATCAGTGCTTCCAACGGGGCACTGCACACGGACAACAGGTTCTTGGCCAAAAAGAGGCGGCGAGACAGTGTTATGTCTGCGAGGAACCCGACTGCAAAGGTCAACGCCGATATCGAGAGACCGAGAATGGTCAGGAAAACAAAATGCCATCCATAGGCATCGGAACTGTCGCTGTCATTATGTCTGAAATTAAATTATGCAGGCAGTAGCCTTACGCGAAATTCGGATTATCGACAAGGCTGTTCAGTGTCAGCAACAGACAGAATTACTTGAAATTGGCACTTACTGTTTAAACGAGGAGACGAAGCTCAGCAGACCAAGAAGCTGATTAAGTTCATGTCAGCCATGGCAGCCCGGCAGATATTTGGGCCTGCAAACCTACGTGGATGGCCGCGGATGTTGCTCGAGAGGGGCTCTGCAGCCGCTGCAGCGGATGCTTGTGGATGAGTGCGTCAGGGACTTTGGAAGCAGACATTTTATATCGCTGTAGCCTGAAAGAAGAAAAATAAAAAACGAAGAAAAACAGAAAAAAAAGGCGACAATATTGACACAGCAGATGGAGTAAACAAGTCCAACGTCACAGACACACTTGTTACTCCGAATCGGCGGCCAATCGGCTTGCCGCGATGCCTGACAATCCAGGCCCCACTTGGCTCCGGAACATTGTTACTCCGCGCGCCCATGCCTCGTGGTCATCGCCAAGTTCGACTGTTGTTCGGCCGCCACATCTCTTGCATGATAGACAACTGATATCCAGACTGGCTAATCGCGTCACTGACGCTTGATACTTGCCTGTTTTTGCCTCCTTCTTCCTATTACACTGAACGGCTCGCCGCCGGCCGACACCTCGATGAATAGGAACCAGCGTGTGACTACCCCGATGAACCCTCCTATCATCTTAGGAGCCTCAACAGAGAAATACTTTCATCATTTATCAGAATCCATAGACCCGAGTTAGATCTTGATGGCTGCTGCCTTTAACGTACTCCACCTTTCTTTCCAATGCCTCGACCAAAACGGCCCAATGCGCCAGAACCCAAGCGAAGAAGCCGCCATGGATGCTGGTCAGTAGTTTTCTTGGTAGTTTAAAAAAAAAAAAAAAAAAGAACAGCAGCTAACATGCATCAGGCCGTGTAAAAGAAAAAAGACCAAATGGTATAGCTTCAATCACGTATTCCATGACAAGAGCTAAAAGCCAGTAGTGGGGAAGAAAAACCCGCGTGCGCAAACTGCGTGCGTCAAGGAGACCTCTGCGATTACAGCGTCCGCCTCAACTGGGAAGGACGCACAAAACGCAAAGCCATCGAACCATCAACTCCCAGCTCGAGTTCGGGCTTGTTGATGCTGTCGCAAGCTCCGCCGAGCATGGCCTCGCCCTCGCCTTCGGACTGGCAAGCCTCGACCTCGTTTCCGAATTTCGTGCAGAGCGAATGGACGGTGGGTGCCTCTAGCCCTCATGCGTCGAGTCCGGGCATCTTGAGGGTTGTGCGTATGACTCCTGTGTCGCCGTCGTCGGCACTTGCGAATTCTCCGCGAAGCCAGGGCACTGTCGACAACCCGGCGTCTTTAGAGTCTCCAGTGTCGTCGGCGGCGGTGGACCAGGCCATGTCTCCGCAGGAGTTTTCTGGGCCCTTTGGGATGAATGACAGCAGCCTGCAGCGCTCACATGGCTTGCAATTTCCCGAGTCGGCGGACTACACTTCCATGGGGCCTGGGTTTGCTTACTTTTCGCCCTTTGGATTCGAACACAATTCGATATCCCAGCCAACGTCTTTTCTGCGAGAGACTTTTCCGGCAGCTGATATCTCGACGCAGTCTTCCATGGCACATCAGAATGGCATGCCCAAACCGAAACGCCACAGACACGATGGTCACGAACTGACTCAAACATCACCTGCCATGGCTACTTCTCGGCCATCTATTGCAGGATTGGTTTCGATGCCCCTTGGCGAGAGAGTGCACCATGTATCTTTACGATCACTACTCTCGCAATCCACCGGGAACTCGACTTTTGACGAGAATGATAGTCTAGGGGACCGACAGGTAATCGTCAGCGGCCACGAACTAAACTTTGGCTTCGACTGCGGCAATCCAGACTACGACGTGAACAAAAACATCGACTCCAAGGCCATCGAACCCATCACTCCGCCCGAAGACGTGTTTGCCGACGAGCCAGATACCAACAGTCCCGTGCAGACTGCCACTCCGGGATCGTTTCGTGTTCGACGCAGATCTTCGTTTACGACTGGCGGGGGGTACTATGTCACGCCCGTGCGGGTGAAGATTCCGCGGTGGATGACCCCCTTGCCGGCGACGTTGTTGGAGAATCCGGTGAATTTGATGTATTTTCATCATTTTATTGATCATACGGCGAGGATTCTTGTGCCGCATGACTGTGATGAGAATGCGTTTCTCAAGGTGTTGCCTGCTAGTAAGTTTTTTTCTTTGTTTCTTAGAACGAAAGTCGGCTTATAAACGAAGTGGCTATTGCGGATTCAAATCTACTTAATCTAATGCTGGCCTACTCTGCGTCCCATCGAGCCCGCTTTCTACGTCACCCCGAACCATCGAATCGAATTGCGCACTGGGTCCGAGATGTGTTTCCTACGCTACGCCATGCCTTGAACGAGCCCGACGAGAAAGTCACGTACAGTCACCTGGCCACTGCGATTATGCTGCTGTCTCTCAAAATTGTCTCACCTAGCACGTTTGAAGTTCCAATTACGTGGCAGACGCATTTGAAACTCGCGCGGGATTTGTTTGTTGCGTGCGGCGTTCATCATCAAGCCCGACCCGAAAATAAAGAGGCTTACTTTCTCGCGCACTGGTTTGGGTATCTCGATGTTGTTGGCAGTCTGTCGTGTCGACGCAGCGGAGCGCCCTTGCTGGAGACCACTTACTGGTCCAACAGCCTCGATGCTGCCGGCGACGATGAGAACTACCGTGTCGACTGTTTCGCCGGGTTCACGCCTCGCACCGGCGCACACCTGGCACGGTTGGGCCACTTGACCTATCGATGCGACAGCGAACGGTTCAACGAAGTCGACGAGTTTTTGCCCCACTGGCAACCAAGTCCAGACATTGTTGCTGCTGCTCAGTCCCTGCTCGACGATATGGAACACAGCCGCCTACACGGCCACGCCATGGGCACGCACCACAGCGAGCTCGAAAACGATGAGATGATCGCCATCGACCAGGCCTTCCACTGGTCCGCGGTTCTTCACCTCCACCGCCGCGTTCTCGCCAAGGACCAATGCAGCGCAGAAATTCAGGAAGCAGTCGACCATTTATGTAATGCCATCGCGCGCATCCGCCCTGGAAGCTCGACTGAATGTTCCGTGCTGTTTCCGCTGTTCACGGCAGGCTGTGAGGTGCGGGATCCCGAGCAACGACTAGAAATCATGACGCGGGTGATGAATTTTGAAGCCGAGGGGCTGAAACAGGTATGTTTATTTTCTTAACTTCTTGAGTCATGCTGATGTGAATTTTAGTTCCATAATGCGCGGACGTTGATGCAGCGGTGCTGGGAGCAGGATTTGCCTTGGATCGCATTGGCGCAGGGAGAGTTTTTGGGCTAGCTGTGTGTTAAGTGTTCAGTTTGGTAGTAATATAACGTACCTGTAGTGATAACTATTGTCCATGCTGGTGTAGGGATATTCTCTCCACCCATTATGTCATAGAATGGCGACATCGGGGCTCGCCCCGGAGATCTGCAGAAAAGAAAAAAAAAAATCTCCCGGAGGTAAGATGCACGTGGCTCCAGGCAACGCCCGCTGTGGCAGAGCAAACAGAACGAGAAATAGACACGTAGAAAGAATCGCACAGACGAAGTATAGAAGAATAGAAGAAAAAGCCGGTGCTGGTCGAGCGAACCGTGACTGACGGCAGGAGCGGGGCTGTGGCCAAGAATTCCGTTACGTAGGAGCAAAGCAGGCGCGACTGACTGCCTGCTCTTTCGGTGTCGACAGATTTTTTCGTCTTTCTCTCTTTCGTTCTTCAGACACTCGCGGAGAAGAATACTCACATCACGACGAAAGAGAACTCGCTCTCACTGCATATCTTCTAGCGCATCGCTGCCCACCATGTCGGGTCGCCAAGTGTCCCACGGTCGTGGGGGTGCAGGTATGCCTCAAGCCCTGCTTTTCTACCCTGATATCTTCCCTCTAATCACCGACTAACGATTGACCTCTGTTATTGCAGGAAACATTCACACAGATGGCAAGCCGCCCAGTGCCCGCGACCTGGTCACCCCCACCATCAAGCAGGACTTTTACACCACCGGCCGCGGCGGATCAGGCAACATGATGTTCAACGACAAGGACCGTCCGGAGATTGCGCGTGGCAGCCAGGATGTCGAGGAGCCGCCGAAGCGATCGCAGGAGAGCGTTCAGTTTACTGGTCGAGGTATGCCTGTCGTCTCCCCATTTGAAGTTGATGCTGACAGACATTTGTTCTGCAGGTGGCGTCGCAAATGCAGTTATCCCCGTCGTCGAGGAACAAAAAGCCAAAGCCACCGCTACAGCCGTCAGTGCTGGGCAACAGCCAGACCGAGTACCGTCGAGTGAACGGCCCAAGGAAGTTCCTGGCGGCAAGACTGTTTGAGTCAACATACAAAACCGGGGCTTGTCGTTTATTCTCTTTTTCTGACTTTTTTTTGCTTGGGTGTTGGGATACCCTTTTTGAGGCACATTGGCGTATGATGGGCGCTTTGGGATGACCTCTGTTTCATGACGGTTGTATTGAGTATGGTCGGTTTGTCATTGCTTGGATATACTGTCAGGACAGCAGCTTTAATGGGAACAAATCACTGGAAAAAATAAAAATAAAAGGAAGAAGAAACAGTCAGTAGGAGATGACAATTCACTAGGGCGATCCCCCACTAAGGCTGTACGCTGCGCAATCGTCGCTCGCAGCGTTATCAGCTTATCTCCAGCTGGTGCAGGTGAATCCTTCCAATCGCTAGTCTATTTCCTATTTAGTATTTACTCATGAGATCATCCATTAAAAATTACCATTTACTACTGAGAAAAACAACACCCTATAATCTAAGCAAATGAGATGCAAAAATAAACATATCCATCACGTTTCCGTCGGAGATACAACAACCCAACCTCCCAGTCCCTCGTTGAGCTCGTCAATCAGCGCCTCGATTTCCGGCGTATTCCAGTACTCCGTCGACCGTCCATCCCACTTTCTGATGACCTGGTCACAAACGCCACGGATACGCTGCATATCCTCGCGGTCTTCTGGCTCGCTCCGATGCAGTCGCACCTGCACCGTGCCACGGATATTGCACATATCAACTAGCAGGTCTAGCTTGTCGCTGTGATGTACGATTGTGTCTTTGATATCTTCGTACTCAAGCCCGTACATATGCCGAAACGCAAGCCGCCGTTCCGTCCAGTCATCTTCGTGAATAGCGCTGATGTCGCCGCGTATATCGCCATGGGCGTTTGAGGTTCCGTCGGTCGGGTATTCGGGATGGCCAGGCCAAAAGGAGAAAGAGGCATACACTTTGTCGAGAACTGCATGGCGTGGGAGGCTGCGAGCATGAAGGGGCATTCTGCCTGTGAATACATCAATCACACTTTCTCGGGAATCGGCCATGTCAGTTTTATTTTTGCTGGCCTCGAGTTCCTCGATTTCGGCCCGAAGCTTTTCGTTCTCATCCTGGAGTCTCAATATTATCCTTTCATTTAGTCATGTAACCCTGGGGTTTTGTTTTTCAACTCACCTCTAGTGTGTTGATCATGTTTTCGGCCTATATGTGTCGATTTTAGCTTTTCGTTTGCTTTCGTGCCTTTTTGAACTTACACTTAATCCGGCCATGAGATAGCGTAGGGGGTAGCATACCCAGGGAGTGTTGCATCCATTGAAGGTTTGCTTCTGTAGGCATTTCATCTTGAGGTGGTTGGCTGCTTCAGTGCGGAATATTGAGTGCTGATTTTTGGGTAGAATCTTGACTGATTGATTAGACGACGAGAAGGTTGGCTGTTTAGAGGTGATCGGGTGAGCAATCCTGCAGATTTTCATGTCTTGAGGTTCGCGTGGCAGGGGGTTTTTTTTTCGGTGGATGCCATTGTTTTCTTCGAGATTTTGATTTTCGTGAAAAATGGAGAGAAAATGGTTGACCGGTTGACTGAAATGTGGCCGACAAAGGGGATACTTGAGAACTATATAACCGACAAAGACAATAGAAACAAAAATGGCTTTATGTGGCGTATAAACAGGTATGCTTTAGCTGTGAATATTGTCTTTTTTGTGTTTATATTAGAGGGATTCGAGCATATTATACTGTATTATAGCTTTGTGTTTCTAACAATTTGTTTTACATCAGCTGATGTTGAAAGGGGACAAACATTCAATGTTGTTCAAATATTTGATAGAAGCACCAGTTCACAGAGACACATAAAGGAATATTATTTATTTACAATTTACAGGGTATAAATATTGAACACATATAATTTATTTTCTAAAATTTTCATAATCTACAAAAATGGAAATTCATTCGTAGTGGAAGAACCGGCACTAGCCTAAAAATAGAACAGGCAACATCACAGCTACAGCGCCACCAAAGATCTGACATATATCCATTCATCTATCATAGCATAGGCTGCATCAAATAAAATAAAAATTTGAAGATGGCACATCAAGCACACAACATCCCATGGACTCTTCTCTCCTCAAACCTCCACTGGGCCACTGTCCACGGCATCACAAACCTCCGCCCCAGCATGAAGCCCAACCAAGGCAAGGAAATCACCCACTTCATCGAAGCCTTCATCCGAACCATCAACGACCACTCAGCAACCGAGCGCAAGAAATACCCTGAAACATACGAACCAACACCTTTAACAGAGTATATTTTGGACCAGGCCGTCGTCCAGAAAATCACTCCGACGGTCCGTAAATGGCGTAGCTATGGCTACGGCTTGCAGGGTAAGTGTCCCAGCGGTATTTGCAAAGTAGCACAGTACAAGGAACAGTGCCAGTGCATTCCGATCCCGGACGAAGAGAGAAAAGCGGCTGCGTTTGTCAGGCCGCATCGTTCGAGTCATTGCTACGAGTTCTTCAACGATAACAGTGACGCCTTTTTTAATCTCGAAGTCGTGAAAACGTTACTGTTGCACGGTGAGATGGACGCTATTCTGCGCTCGTGTGCGCTTCCTGGAATTAAGCTCAAGAAATGGTGGCAGGATAGTGAATGCCAGTGTGAGCGCCCGGTTCTTGGATGGGACCAAGTATGTATCAAGGCGCTGAGAGCCTACATATGTCTGAACACGATATACTGCTTCCCCAAGATATGGGATGAGGAATCTGGCAGGAGCACAGAAAAAGACTATCGCAATAGTAAATTCTACCAGTATACGCTGAGAACATGCACGGGTACAGGCCAGACATCGGAAGTGAGCGCGTATCCGCATCGGCAGTTTTTTGGAATTAGTGACGACCAGTTTAGAGGTGAATTCTGGTATCCTGAGATAAGAAGTGATCACTGGCTACGATGGACGGACGAGAAAACGGAATCTTATCGTCGTCCGATTGATCATTATGGAAAAGTGCCCATTGACGAGTTTCTCACTTTGGAGAATGAAACACTGCCAAACCACCAGCCTGGCAAGTCCGATGTGGCCCTTGTTCAAGACCTTTTATATCGAAAAGGCCTTCCGGCTGAGCTGGTGTTGGATGTAATGCAGCTCGCTAGCTACAAACCAGTAGGTCGACTGGCCACGCCTCATGACCCATTCCACCCGTCAAATCGCAAAGAACTGTCTCAGTACTTGACGTATTGCTGGCAGGTGCTAGTCCGGTGCGACATGATGGCCAAGGCGCTGGGCATGGATCTTCCGTGGAAAGAACTTGTCGGTGACTGTATTGCTGAGTTTTGGGCGGATGAACGCTCTGGGCAGGGGAGGTTTTTTTGGTCTCCGAGAGGCGAGGATGGGAATAGGATGCCAAAGGTTTTTGTTAATCCTCATGTTCAAAGGGAATAACTAGAATTCCAGGTGTTATCTTGTGTTTAGAAGAGCTCTAGGAGATACCATTAGGAGATTTTGATAGGCGCGCGTCTTTACTTGCAAACGAGGATTATACCTATGTAGCATGTTTTTTTTTTTTTTTTTTTTGCCACTTGATGGCGTTGAGATCCAATTCTCATGTTCGTGCGAATATTTAGGGCCATTTGGGGCATCTCTGACCGTCTAAACATATCAATGATAAGGAAGTTGTTGCAATTTCAAAAGTTCTATTCCATATCCCTAACTCATCTGACTAACTCTTAACACCGTCCTAATATGCGTTGCATTTTCTCCTCGAGATATAATCGACACCCAAGTTCAAATTGAAAGGTTGATTTTTAGTTTAACCCAGTATGCAGTTACCACCCAATCTCACTCACTGATAAGGTCGTCCAAGCCTGGTCTTCGCAGGATTCCTCTGGGCTTGCCAGTATGTGTGCCTGAATCGTGCCACAGATATTAAAGAGATTGATCAGCTGTCCCGGTGTTTTATAGCAACTTCTGAGCATATCTTTGACAGCCTTGTAAGGGATTCCATAAATTCAAAATAATGAAGCTAGTCTAAATAAAGATAATGTAGAAGATAAAATTTTTATACTATACCTACAAATATCTCTAATCACTTGAAATCTGGGAGCTCGCGAAAATACCCTTTCAGTTGGTTGACGACTCGACTTTCACCGTCATAAGTTTCCCAGGTCTTGTCCACCAGGTTCTGACCTTCAACGAAGCTTATAAATATGTAATTATCGAAAAGACTCCCATAGTATTCAATATCTCGGTCTACTGGGCCGTAAGAGTAGAAAGCAAAATGAGCTAACACTAATCGGATTCAAACTAGTCGGCCTGGGCGGGTATCATCGGCGGCGCCCGTCCAAGTTCATATAGGCTAGGTAAGACTAGCATATGAGAACACCCCGAAGAGTGCCCCCGTAATTCGTGTAATCAAAAAGGCTATATGAATATTATCGAGATTTCTACTTTCGGTCGACTTGCGCCATTATTTCTGCCGTAAACTACGGCTCTCGATTACATTTTAAAAAAGATCATAGCGTTGTGGCTTATTATGATCAAACAACATTTTAAAGCTAGAAACTGAAAAATGATCTTAGGACAGAAGTGTTGGGTTATATAATTGATCCAAGTGCAGAAGATACTTCATCAGTTACTATTGCTTCAACTTACGTTGTAATGAAGGTTTTCTTTGGGATATTATCCTATAACCTTTTACAACAATACACCGTACCTAATGCGCAATGAATAAGAAAACAGTCAAAATACCTACGATGTATCATAAGCAATACGGGTTTTGGAAGACCTTCAAGGTCGCACGGGGACCAGCAGTGACATGGAGACGATCTATCTCAGCTTCAAGTCAAACGAAACACCCTGCGTTCAAAGTACCCATTATCGACCATCAATACGAGTAAGAACTTAGAACTTTTGTCTGAGATGATATGAACCTTGTCTGATGCTTGCTGCTAGTTCGATTGTTGTAGGCGCCGGGGGCGCTGGTCTGCGGGCAGCAGTCGGTCTGGCAGAGACCGGCTTGAAAACAGCCTGTATAACAAAACTGGTGAGCTATTTGGAATGAAAACCTACCTACAGTTGAATTTGAGAGACCAACGAATCTTTTGAGCTTAGTTTCCGACCCGGTCGCATACAGTCGCAGCCCAAGGGGGTATTAACGCTGCACTAGGAAATATGACCAAGGATGACTACCGATGGCACATGTACGATACTGTCAAGGGCTCAGATTGGTTGGGAGATCAAGATGCAATTCACTACATGACTCGTGAGGCACCTGCGGCTGTATGCGAACTTGAGAATTACGGCATGGCCTTTTCTCGCACAGAGGATGGAAAAATTTACCAGAGAGCCCTCGGCGGACAAAGTCTGGAGTATGGCCAAGGTGGACAAGCGTATCGAACGGCATGTGCTGCTGACCGAACGGGCCATGCCATGTTGCATACTCTCTATGGACAGGCATTACGAGTCAGTTATTCCAATTCTGTCTGTCTGAGAACTTGTAATGGAACGCTAATTTGTGATTTTTGTGTCTAGACTAACACAGAGTTCTTCATAGAGTACTTTGCCTTGGACCTGCTGATGGAGGACGGGGTCTGCATTGGAGTCATATGTCTTTCAATGGAAGATGGAACATTGCATCGCTTCTATGCTCGGAATACCGTCCTGGCTACAGGAGGATACGGAAGAGCGTTCTTCTCCTGTACTTCGGCACATACATCAACAGGAGATGGAAATGCCATGGTTTCCCGTGCAGGGTTGGCCAATCAGGATATGGAGTTTGTGCAATTCCACCCATCCGGCATATATGGGGCAGGTGTGTTGATTACCGAAGGCGCTCGTGGGGAGGGAGGTTATCTCCTGAACAAAAACGGTGAGCGCTTCATGGAGCGATACGCACCCACGGCTCAAGATCTTGCCAGCCGTGATGTGGTTTCCCGAGCAATGACTTTGGAAATCCGAGAAGGTCGAGGGTGCGGCCCTGACAAGGATCATGTCCACCTACAGCTCTCTCACTTGCCTCGAGAGCTGATTTTAGAGAGGTTGCCCGGCATTGCCGAGACAGTGTCTATCTTTGCAGGAATTGATATCACCAAAGACCCTATTCCGGTAATTCCAACAGTACATTACTGTATGGGAGGAGTTCCGACAAATTACAGAGGCCAGGTGCTGGACTGTTCTGACGGAAATGAGAAGCCAGTACCTGGTCTGTATGCGGCTGGCGAAGCCGCCTGTGTTAGCGTCCACGGTGCAAATCGGTTGGGAGCCAACTCACTGTTGGACATAGTCATCTTTGGCCGTGCTTGTGCGAATCATATTGCTGAAAATAATGAGCCTGACATGCCTCTTCACACTCAACCTTCGCCAGATGCAGGAAGCAGGTCTGTTCAAGAGATGGAGCGGATTCGCACGGCGCACGGTGACATGCTCTCAGCTCAGCTACGCATGGACATGCAGAAGGCCATGCAAAGTGATGTTGCCGTCTTCCGAACCGAGCAAAGCCTCAATGAAGGAGTGGATAAGATTCAGAAGGTACAAGAAAACTTCTTAACTCGTTTAGCAACGAGGGATCGAAGCTTGACTTGGAACTCGGATCTGGTTGAGACTATGGAGCTGCGGAATCTATTGACCTGCGCTGCACAAACAGCGAAGAGTGCTGCAGTGCGCAAAGAAAGCCGAGGAAGCCATGCCCGGCAAGATTTTCCAGATAGAGATGACGCCAACTGGATGAAACACACTCTGTCGTGGCAAGAAAACGACGCCAAGGTCGTGGATATAGCGTATCGATCGGTGGTTATGAAGACTCTGGATGAAGAGGACTGTCCAAGTGTGCCTCCAAAGAAGAGAAGCTATTAAAATTGCTCTATTTTTTAACTATCTTTCCGATTTGTGAAAGTAGCTATCAAGTTATCTATCCTTTGAATTCGTCCTTGTCCATTACTTGCATGTAAGAATTGTTGTATAGAAGAATCAAAAATGGAAACACCTGGGAAATGCGTACAATATTCGCAATAGCACAGATAATGGGATATACCTACGGGAAGTAAAAATCTTCACTAGATTAACATGAAGAACAAACCCATATTAAAACCTATAACAAGTGCAGATTTAGGAAAATTGACCCAGTTATCTATGAATCAATTGATCAATTGCTGTAACATTCCAATCCCCTCCAGCGCAGCTGGCGATTCTGGTAATGATATGTAAAATTCGGATGATCAAATTGTCTGTCTCATTAAAACATTGGCTTTTTGGTTTCCTTGTAGCGCCAAATCTCATTATAGTATGATTCAGCCTATTTCGCTAGTTTGAAGCCGCCAATTCTACTGCTCTTTTTGAAGCCAACCCGAAGTCCGCTTCTGTGTGAAGGGAAACGCCGGAGTTTTTAATCTATCAAGGTATTGGTCAGTCGTATTGGAGAGTATAGTACTGCCGGGCAACTCATACAATT
Source organism: Talaromyces wortmannii (assembly GCA_001939245.1). Classification (NCBI taxonomy): domain Eukaryota; kingdom Fungi; phylum Ascomycota; class Eurotiomycetes; order Eurotiales; family Trichocomaceae; genus Talaromyces; species Talaromyces wortmannii. The sequence continues at coordinate 890,174 of MJVA01001149.1, forward strand.
TTTAGACCCTCGTCAGAATTAGTGCCTTGAAGTCGCACGACAACTGGAACACGAAAGGAACCAAGTTCCTTTGCGGCAGCGACAATGGATTCCGCGATCATGTCACAACGAATGATTCCTAGGGACAGGAAGTTCAGTGTACGGAACCGGTTTGAAATTGAGAATGTGGCTGAACAAACCCCCATAAATGTTGATCAAGATGGATTTAACTCGCTGGTCGCTATTGACAATTTCAAAAGCCTTCATCATTGTAGCCTTGGTTGCTTGGCCACCAGTATCCAAGAAATTTGCACTCTTACCTCCGAAGTAAGAAATGGCGTCATTAGTCGCCATTGCCAGACCAGCACCGTTTACGATGTTCCCAACATTGCCGTCTAACTTGACATACACAAGTCCACGTGAGGCCGCTTCATGCTCCTCTTGACTTTGCTCATTGACCTCTTCGAGCGCAAAAAGATCACATTGGCGACTTTTGGCAGCATCGTCAAAACGAAATTTGGCATCTAGAGCGATGAACTGTCCTTCACTGGTAGGTGACAGAACAAGAGGGTTGATTTCCAGCAAGACGGCGTCCTTCTCCTTGAAAAGTTCGAATAAACGATGTAAGATATTCGCCAATTGGGTTATCTGGCCACTTTCAAAGTCTAACTTATCTTGGATGCTGTTCAATAAATCGGATGTGATTCCTTCCTTCAGCGAGAAGTGAAATTTTTGCATTTGCTCGCTCTTCGATTCAACATCCACACCGCCAGACCGAGATAGAAGAATTACTGGCTTATAAGCCTCGCGGTCGATGGTAAGTGCCAAATAGAATTCATCCGAGAACGCTACGGACTCTGTGACGTAAAGTTTCTTGACTAAAAGCCCTTCTTTGGACGTCTGCTTGGTAGCTAGACGGTTACCGATCATCTGCGAAGCATTTTCAAATCCCTCCTCGGGTCTTTCGGATTTTGCCGTGACGCTTGAGTCAGAACTTTGGTTTAAAGCATTTTGGGATTACATGTGGTCTTACGTATTGACAAGCCTGATTCCTGATTTCTGATCGTTTAAATACTTGCCTTTGCCTCGGCCGCCTCCTAGAATTTGAGACTTCAGGATTCCCTTTCCACCTGAGGACTCAGCACTGTTAGCCTGCTAATCCTCTGCGTGTTAATTTGTTGGATAACGAAGAAGCAAACTACATTGAGTCATAACCCATGTTTAGGATTTTTAGCATACCTAGCTTGGAAATCGCTATGCGAGCTTCCTCAGCCGTATGGACTAAGTAGCCTTTGGGCACAGGAATGCCAAACTATACAAAACAGAAACATTAGCAAGCTGTGCCAAAAAAAGGCAAAAGAAAGGAAATAGATGCTTCATACGTCGTGCAATAACTTCTGTGAATGGCATTCTTGAAGACTTAGTCGTCGCACCTGGGTAATACCTGTACTAATGTCGCGATTTTTAACCAGGCGAGATGAACGAGATGCTAGAGCTAACATATTGTTGGAAAGGTCACGTATAGAAACGTTTGAATATGACAGTATCCGCACGAAACTGGATAGGAATCGTACGAATGCCGAGAGAAGACTGTGTTATATAGCTTGGATAAAAGATGACTGAAGTATATAATAAGTGCAACTTAAATGGTCCCTCAACTTGACATTTAATGTATTGATGTTGAATTGCCATTGTAGAGCGAAAGGTAGAAACTTAGGGTTTCGAAAACCCGTGCCGTGTCGTCTGAGAGACAACCGAGTAGGCATCTTGGACGGCTACATGCATGTGCCATTTCCGAGAGCGACTATCAACTGTAAACCTTAGGCTACTGTATCGGCTTTCTCGGAACGAGTCCGGCGGCGTAATAGGACACGCTTACAGCTTCACTATTCCAGTTGTGACAACTGGACGAGCTTTCAAGGCCGGCCAAACTACTTAACTGGTAGAACACTTTCCTTAGTAAACAATCCCAATAATTTATGTTGCCACTGCTCCGTTCCTTTACGACCGTCTTTCCGTTCTGAATCATTGTGAAACCAGGTGCTTAGACTTGGAAGATATTGTATGCCATGTTCTCGTTGAAACTTTTCTCCCCTTGCGAAATTAGGGCCATCAGCGAGGGCCACAAACGACTTTTCTGCAGCTCAGGCCGACGACGTGCATCTTACGAGTTCGATACAATTGCAAATCTTCGTATCAACTCCGAGACCAGAGTCATATATCAGGGATTTACAGGAAAAACAGTACGATGGCCGTAGTCTCTAGCAGCCACCTCACTTCTCTTAGTCATGTTCATGTGAATATATGAATCAATATGCTGATATAAGTGATCCGAATAAATCTATAGGCACAAGCTAATGCACGAGATACCATAAAATATGGAACGAACGTGGTCGGCGGAGTGTCTCCTGGAAAAGGTCGAACGAGGTCTTTGGGTCTCCCTGTTTTCAACACCGTTCGAGAGGTTAGTGAAATATCAATGACTTCATGATTCCCTCCTTTCCCCAAATTTCTGTATTACAGGTAGGCGGGCTGTTAAAAAAATTGACGGTTCATTACCCTAGGCTGTCAATGAAGTGAAACCTGACGCTAGCGCGGTCTTCGTTCCAGCGATGCATGCTGCCAAAGCAATAGAAGAGGCTATTGAAGCTGAGATACCTCTCGTTGTGTCTGTCGCGGAGCATATTCCTGTGCTTGATATGTTACGTGTGCAGGAAATTCTCCGCACTCAAAGTAAGACAAGGTTGGTTGGGCCCAACTGCCCAGGTATCATTGCGCCAGGTAAATGCCGTATTGGTATTATGCCTTTCGATCAATACTCTCCTGGCTGCGTGGGCATCATCTCTAAAAGTGGAACATTGAGTTATGAGGCCGTAGGCTCTACTACACGAGTCGGCCTCGGTCAGAGCGTGGTTTGCGGTGTGGGTGGTGATATGCTTCCGGGTAAGACACCTCCTTGTCTATTTACTTCTTCCTTCTTTTCGGATCATGTAGTAGGGGTTTCACAAGGCTTGTCAATTGATTCAAAATCTCTCCAGGTACTAGTCTCGTTGACGGGCTTCGAATGTTCTTTGACCATGAGGAGACGAAGGGCATCGTTCTAATAGGCGAGATTGGCGGCCGAGCAGAGATCGACGCTGCTGAAGTAATAGCAGAATACAGGCAACGAGTCGACACTCCCAAGCCTATCATTGCGCTGGTTGCTGGCCTGACTGCTCCTCCAGGGAAAACCATGGGCCATGCTGGCGCTCTCCTGTCAAATGGAGACCAAGGAGCAGTTGCCAAAGCCAAGGCCCTACAAGATGCAGGGGCCGTTGTGATGCCTCATCCAGGAGTGATTGGTGATGAGATGAAGAAGCTTCTTTATCAATAAGATTGAATTTTATTCCTTTTCATAGCTGATCTCTTCCCTCGTCATACGGGGTGGTGGCGGCGGCGAATTCGTCCATTGCCCTGACCATTTGGACCTATGGGAGTACAAAAATTATACTACCAATCTATAATACCAGTGTAGTACAAATCGACGAGTTTGAAGCCTCGTTTGGGCCAATTGTTGATTCATCTTAGCTCCTGTTCTCTACTTCTTTACGCCTCCACTTCTCTACTTCTTTACGCCTCCACTTCTCTACTTCTTATTCATTTCTTATCTATACTACACCCTGTAATTTATAGCTATCTTGGTGTATAGCCTTTATTTCAAATATTAATCTGATACATGTAATATACAATATCGTCTATTGTATATCAATATCTGAAAGTGAGAAGGAACATTTAACTCCGGAGTATCTGGAGCATCTCAACAATCTTGTCTTCCACTTCAAATTCACCAAGACTGACATTCTTAGCGCGTAACGCCGTAGAACGCTCGAACGGCACCCTCAGAGGATTGTCGCTATTCAACGACGGACTTTCCTTCATGCTTTTCGCAAAATGATCAATCTCCTCTTTGAACTTCTCAATCGATTGGAAATTAGCCGGGTTCACTGCAACAATAAAAAAACCAAAGCCTTCGAGATCTGAAGGCAATGCGGAAGATCCAGCAAGAACCCCGAGCAGCTGTACAGCTAGGGCTAGTCCTGAGCCCCGATGTCCTCCCCAGACAGCGATAGCCCCTTCCAAAGCCTCCACTGGATTCTTTGTAAACTCTCCTTTGGCATTATATACAGATTCTGCGGGGAGCTCTGTGCCCAGTCGCTGGGCGAGAAGAACGTCTGCGTGCAGTATTTTAGATGTTCCGATATCGTAGATGACCGGGATGTTGCTTGATGGAAATCCAATGGCAAACGGATTCGTGCCAAATATTGGCCTGTATCCGCCACTGGCAGCGACCCAGGGACTGGTATTGGATGCAATAATTGTCACTAAATCGTTTTTTGCAGCCATTTCAGCGTAGTAAGCTAACATCCCAGTGTACCAAGTGTTGCTCGCTCCGACAATTCCAACACCGACCGTCTGCGCTTTTTGAATCGCCTCTTCCGTCGCTCGCCGGGCAACAAGATAGCCCACCGAGTCTTGTCCATCCAGCTGTAGGGTAGCTGGCCCTTCACGAGTCACCACAACATCCTGTCTCAGCTCCTTGCCAGCAAGCCGGTCACGGATACTCAATATCCTTGCCAGTCCTGCTGACGAATACCCTCTCAATTCACTATCAATGACGTGGTGCGCAATGATTTCGGCATTGGAAGCAGTGTACCCTAGTTTCTGCAGGGCGGACTTCGCAAGTTCCTCGGCATCCGAAATTTTGATCTTCATTTTGTGTTTTTGTGTTTTATTTTTTCAGTAAACATACACGGATTCATAGAGCAAATCGTGCATGGATGATTCAAATAGATGTACCACCTCTTTAAGATAAGCAACTAGGCGTGCGGGGCAGATGCAGCAGAATATGGCAACGTGAGCAAAAGCAATAAACCAACATGTGAATAATAACTGAAGCCAGAACGAAATAGGGTTAAACTTTGCTTTTCCCCTCATCCTTGCCAGACGTTTCGGCATTACCGGCTGATGGGTGCCGATACTGTACGTGCCGATTCACTTATGTCAGTAAATTACTAGATTACTGGATGTTGAAGTCAAGAACCGGTTGGCGGTATTTGAAGACAAAGCTGCTGTATTGTTGAGGTCTAACGCGACATTAATATCCAAGGTGTATACGTGTCGTGAGAGAACATACCCTTCTATCTCCAGATCTATTGCAGCTATACCCCTCTTCTCCTGCTACCTACATACTGCCTGCTACAATGGCAATTCAACTACCTCCCTTCGCCGAAAACCAAGCACTGGCAAAAGTCTTTGCGCTCAATGGGGGGTTTCTTACCCTTCCTGAGCGCCTGTTCGTCACCGACGCAGACCAGACAAAGGCGGTGACGGTGCCATCTCTATGTTTCCTCATAGAACACAAAACTCTGGACGACAAGACCGAAAGGATTGTTTTCGATCTCGGAATCAAGCGCAACCTCGCCGAATACGCGGATGGAATGCGCAACCACATTCATACACGACAGCCAATCATCACCCATCCAGACACCAGAGCAAGTCTCACAGATGCTGGGCTAGATCCGGAGAAGGATATCGACTATGTAATTCTTAGCCACTCGCACTGGGACCACATCGGGACACCCTCAGACTATCCCAACTCTCAATTTGTAGTCGGACCAGGAACTTTGCATATGTACAAGTATGGAGCACCGCACTACCCATCGGAAATGTTTGAGAAAGAGCCTCTTCCATTGGAACGAGTCCTTGAGCTTCCACCGAAAAGTGGATTATCCAGCCAAAATATACTTTCAACACGTCAATTAGAGCACAAGTGGCAGCCGCTCGCTAATTTCCCCCACGCCATTGATTTTTTTCACGATGGTAGTGTTTATATCATCGATACACCTGGTCACTTACCAGGTCATGTGAATCTTTTACTTCGTGTCGAGAAGGATAAATGGGTGTACTTGGGAGGGGATTGTTGCCATGATCCTCGAATCCTTACAGGCGAAAGAGATATTGCTTTGTACGACGATGGTCATGGAGGAAAGCGCAGTGTCCACTCAGACCTCGAATCGGCCAAGACAACTCTCGCACGGATCAGGGTGTTTTTAGACGCCTTTGGGGATTCCGTTGAATGGATTGTTGCCCATGACCTGAAATGGGCAACACAAAATAAACATCGGTTTTTGGCTCCAAAGTAAATAGTTTCTGATAAGTAAGGACATGTGAAATATAATGAACTCTTTTTTCCCGTATTCGATACCCCTCAATAACATAAATATTCTTGGGGAACTTATTAAATCGTGAAAGAACTAGACAAAGATAAAGTAGCCTGTTTATACAAGCTAACATCGCAAGTTGTTCAATTTTACGTCTAATACTGCGAAGCAACCCGTGGTAAGATTTTTAGATTCATAAATCTCACGAGGAGATTCAATTTTATTATATCAGTTATTCGGCTACCACTGATATCTCTATTGAACTGTCAGCCTTAGGATTAAATATATTTCGGTCGCGTATAACGGGCCTTGCTATTTCATAGTGCTGTCGGTCTTACATTTGTAGCATGCTGGAATAATTACATGGGGCTGGGAGCCGTTTTTCATAGTTGCCGGGTCTTTGCACCTTCACATTTGGGACTTCTCGAGAAACTTCTTTCTTGAGAGATGAGTACCTGGTTGTTATTTTTCTCAAGCCTGTATGCCATTCGTGTTGAGTAAGATCGGCTGTTCAGACACGGCTACGAGGCGCACTAGCACCAGTAATATACGTTTCGGTAGTGAGAAAGTTACGTACCTGTAATAAATAAACGAAAGTAAAAGATGCCTTTATTTCGCTTAAATGGTTCAGCCGCAAACAAGTAAAGTTACAAGGAAAGGTACTTAACGATATCTGAAATATCCAGCCCCCTGTCTATGGGCGTCAGATAAATGTAGGAAACCTCTCATACTTATTCAAATTATCCGAACCTGCATCATGCAAGTTTCAATGGAACACAGATTCAAAATGGGCCCGCAGACAGAGGAAGCACCAGAGGCCCTCTGCATTGAGGTGTCAGACTGCTCTAGAGCCTCGCCACCCGTCTTGGAAGGTCACGCAACGATCGTTGCTAGCAACATGAAAGAGGTTAGACGTATTCAGCGTAAAGTTGATATGCGCCTTGTTCTGCCCCTTGGAATGCTGTATACTATGGCCTTTCTCGATCGCTCGAATCTTGGAAATGTGAGTGCTATTCGCCGCGTATTGGCATTGTATTAACTGTAACCACAGGTAGCAGTGGCAGGGATGAGCTCAGAACTTCATCTCAACGTGGGAAATCGCTACTCTATTGTTTCTATGATAGTAAGCAATGCACCTGAATTTCACTCTACGAATTGAAAGGAACTGACTGCAGGTATTCGTCAGTTCTTCATCGGTTATATTATCATTGATCTGCCAGCAACTTGGTTCGTTAGGAAATTCGGAGCGACTGTGTGGATTCCGTCGATTGCTGTGTAAGCACCTTATTTACTAGCTTGATATTATGCTAATAAGGACAATATAGAGCATGGGGGTCCGCAGTTCTGTCCCTTACAAAAGTCTCGCACCTCCTGACTGGTTATTTGACAGGGCTATCACTATCGGCCAAGGATTTGTTACTACATGGGGCCAGCTAGCAGGTACACTACAACGCCGAGGAATTTTGTATTCTTGCTAATTATAATATTAGCGTGCCGAGTTCTCCTTGGTTTCTGTGAGGGTGGCTTGGTGCCTGGGGCCATCTACTGCAAGTCTTTCTTTTATGATATGGGATCACTACGGATTCTTATTATAGAACAGTGTTGAGTGTTTGGTACTCACGGTTTGAGATTCAATTAAGGTAGGCTCTTTCTGTCTATTTGGATATGTAGAAATTCTAAATAGATGGAATAGATTTGCAGGCTTTTACATATTAGTGAGGTCCACTACATTTACCTTTCTACCCCGTTCCCTTTTCCATACTGATACGTCCAGGGCATCGCATCAAGTGGACTATCAGGTCTACTGGCCTTGGGGATTGAGCGGATGAATGGAGATGCTGGACTAGAAGGATGGCGTTGGATATTTATAATCGTGCATTTCCCTATCTCTTTTTAGTTTAACGGCATTTCTGACATAGAAACAGGAAGGCTTAATGAGTTGTGTCGTCGCAATTGGCGCCTTCTTCACTCTCGTGGATCTCCCAGAAAAAGGTAATTCAGCGCGACACTAATGTATCGTCGAAAGAACATAACTGATGTTATAAAAAGCTACCCGTCCTAATATATTTGGATTCCCGGCGTGGCTTAGCGAGCAGGATGTCGGTATCCTAGTCAGTCATGTCAATGATGCAGATGGAGGATCGATGGGTTCTGAGAAATTCTCGGTACCTGAAATGCTGTCTCACCTCAAAGATGTGAAAGTTTGGGAATTCTCTGCTTTAACCCTGTTGAACGTAAGTGTTCTTTCCTTCTCCAAATCTGAATTGCAAAAAGTTTATTCGCGAGGCCATAGAATACGTGCCTATACGCGTTTGCCTACTTTCTCCCAACCATCCTTAAAGAAGGGCTCCAATACAGTGTGTCCAAGGCCCAGTTGATGACATTTTGGCCATACGCTGTAGCGGTACCAGTACGTATCTTTTTAATCCAGTCTCAAAAAAACAGCTTACTTATTCAAAATGTCAAGTGGATTCTTTTCGTGGCTTGGTTTTCCGACAGATATAGGCACCGAGGTCCAGCAATGGTACTCAACAGCCTTCTCTTTATAACAGGGGCTTCTATGTATGTTCAAATCTGCAATATTGTTGGTACTGAGGCTAAAGTAAGGATAGGATGGGATTCTGTACCGATCCTTCTACACGCTACGGCGGCGTGTTCATAGGCGTCGTCGGAATTTGTGGCAATGTTCCTGCCAATTTCGGGTACCAGCACAACAACACAGGTATGATCACCAGAACCCTGAGTACGTATCTTCAGTGGGAGGATATTGATAAACTGGAATAGTTGGGAAACCCAAACTTGCCCTTTGTGCTGGCATGCTGACTATTGGCGGAGCTATCGGAGGCGTTATTGCGGGAAATATTTTCCAGAGCAAGGAGGCACCGCAATATACAACAGGCATTAGCATCTGCCTAGCATTTCAGGTAATACCACGAACTAAAACAATCTCACAGACGCGGATACTGACTACCCTCAGGCAATTGCTACACTTATTGTGACCAAGAATTTTTTTGTTTTCTCACGAGCCAATGCGCAAGCAGAAAGAGGAGAGAGGGTTATTGAAAACCAGCCTGGATTCAGGTACACATTATAGGGAAGGGCTCTATCGATAAGTTCAAATTGTAATGTCACGGTTAGTGGCTAAGTGCTTGAGTGCTATCAAGTGATATGTGTAGTCGTTTAACCATGTTGCCAACTGAAACGCGCTTTAATTTTACAAAATGCAGACGGTCAAGTGATTGCAGGATTGGCCTTGCCTTTGCATCAATACATCCAACTAAACTAACTACGTGACGATTTTCAAGTAGGCACATGCGAATAAACACGGTTTTGGCAAAGAGAAGATAGTATTTTCAGTGAGAAATAGGAAATTCCTGGTTACGGCAATACTTGTCATCCGTTGAGTTCCAGAATATAGAGAATTAAAGCCATGGAGTTCGTAATGGGAATCCAGATGTTAGCGTTTACCAAAATTCGTATTCTACAGTATATAACACACTCAAGATTAAACATATGATTGAGCGCTATTATTTGCATATTAAAGGTTTTGAAAGAAGAATTGGAATTATACGAAACAAACTCGCTATATTTACTTAACGTACCAGAGATCTAACTCAATGGAAGAGCCTCCACTATTAAGTTAAGATACCACATTAATCAGGATACTCTTCACCGTTAGATACTCGTCGATTCCGAATCGTCCCCCTTCTCGTCCATAGCCAGACTCCTTCACGCCTTGAAGTAAAAGTCAGCGATCTCCAAATTTGCTATACAAATAGACAGCTAAACGAAATAGGTTTTCTCACCTCCAAATGGACTCTCGCAAGCACTCAAAATTCCCACATTCACGCCGACCATACCAACCTCAAGGCTTTCTGCAACCCTGAAGCTGCGACTTAGCGACTCCGTCATAATGAAACTACCTAACCCGACATCGCAGTCATTTGCCTTCTCAATCACTTCTTCTTCAGTGTCAAAGGGGTAAAGAGCGACGATAGGGGCGAAGCTTTCCTCGACTGTAATGATTGACTCCAGAGACATACCACCTAGAACAGTTGGTTGAATAAAATACCCAGGAAGATTATCTGGTGAGCAAGCTGCTCCGCCTAGTAATACAGACGCTCCTTGAGCTTTGGCATCTGAATTCGTATCATGTTAGCAATTTGTGACCCGAAACTGTTTTCTTTGAATGGCCTGAAGAGGAAAGGGGTATGGCAAAGATGATGATAAGGGGGCAATAGGGAGTAATACCATGTATGTGACCCAAAGCTTTTTCAACGGCACGATCGTGAGTTAAAGGCCCAATAGAGACGTCAATATCAGTTCCATTTCCCACCTTCATAGTCTTGATCTTTTCAATCAATGTAGCGGAAAAAGAATCGTAAATGCCACGCTGAACGAATATGCGATTGGCACTCACGCAGGTTTGGCCGGAGTTACGAAACTTGGCAAGCAGACAGGCATTCACGGCTGTTTCTAGGTTGGCATCGTCAAACACGATGAAAGGACTGTTTCCTCCCAACTCAAGTGAAAGCTTTTTGAGATTGCTGGCACATTGCTTGGCGAGGAGCTTGCCAATCCGTGTCGAGCCTGTGAAGCTGAGTTTCCGAACAGCTTTTGACAAGCAAAGGGTCTCGCCAACCTCGGATACGCGGTTCAGCGTGGTAATAACATTAATGGATCCCTTGGGGAAGCCAGCCTCGTGAGCCAGAGTAACCAGGGCCAAGGTGCTGAGGGGGGTCTCTCCAGCCGGTTTCCAGACTGTAGTGCAACCTGCTGCCAGGGCAGCACCAACCTTGCGAGTAATCATAGCAATAGGGAAGTTCCATGGTGCGAGGCAGGCTGCTACCCCTAGGGGCTCCTTGACCGTTAAGATGCGTTGGTCGAGATTTGCTGGCGGAACGACCTCTCCGTGTACGCGCTCTGCTTCTCCAGCAAACCATTCCAGAAATGAGGCGGCGTACATGGCCTCTGCTTTAGCCTCTGACAGTGGTTTACCATTCTCCAGCGTGATAATCAAAGCCAAGTCGTCAAGGTGTTCATGGCAAAGGTCATTCCAACGACGTAACCAGCGAGCACGCTGCCTTGCTGAGGTTTTCTTGTATGTTTTGAAAGCTTCAATCGCGGCAGACACTGCGTGCTCGGTATCAGCTGCTCCCATTTCTGGAAGCGTGGCGATGACATCGAGAGTGGCCGGGTTGCGAACTTCAAATATCTCGCCACTAACGGAGTCGACCCATGAGTCGGCAATGTATCCCTTCGGTTGGAAAATGTCCTTCCTTTTGAGATTGGACAGACTGAGGGTAGACATGATTCCTTAGCAGAAAGACAATGGATGATCTACCACAATCCAGTGGCTACTATTATGTACCGATTTTGTAAACGTTTTTCGGAGTTTTTGGATTGCCTAGATGCTGAGGGAGAAAACTTGTATTTTTTTAAATCTTTATATTGAGAACCTTGCTGGGGTTTCTTACGTAGGAGATAAAATACGGTACTGAATTCGGTATGTTACGGCCAATTCTGCGAGAGCAAAGGACGATGTTCACTATTAAAATGCTAAGTCGGCTTTTTCTACTCGGCTATTCAGGCGAGGACTACCGGAGACCCAAAACGCAAAAGCGGTCGAACGACGATGATAATGATAATAAAATACTAGTAATATGAAGGGATGGCAAACACCTCTGTATGTATTATCCTACGATTAGAGCCCATTTGAGCCTGTTTTTTATTAATAGAACTGCTTTAAATTGCATTTAATCAGCGAAACAGTTAACAAATGACATCTGGACTGAAAGGGCAGATTGGTGTGGCAAGACATGCCTCGACTATATGTAAGTTGCACTGCTATCATTTAATCTGGATTACGACTTTCCCCCATTGTTTTTGGTCCCAGAGATATTGAAAAGCTCTCGGAGAGTCTTGGAAGTCAAAAACATTTGAGTCGATGATTGGCTGGATATTGTGGCTCTGGATGAATGCGTTGAGCTCCTCAAATTGCTCCCTCGAGCCGACGCTAGTACCTCGTACTATCGCCAATGTAGTGAGGCACTCTTGAAAGCCGCACTGGGAAGCATTATTTGAACCTCCCAAAAACCCAATGATCGAGATTACCCCTTCCATTTTGATTGCCTTCAGCGATTGACGGATGGTGGTCTCACCCCCAACCTCCAGAATATGGTCTACTCCACGGCCCCCCGGGGTCAATTGACGTGCTGCCTCTCCCCAGTTTGGATTTTTTCTATAATTGATCACATGTTGTACCCCCATTGCCTTTAGCCGGTCCGCTTTCTCTTCTGACGAGGTGGTTGCAATGACGGTTGCCCCAACTGACAACGCAATTTGGATAGCAATTAGGCTTACCCCTCCTGTACCCTGAGTTAGGACATAACTTCCTGGTTCCAGTTTGCGGTCGGCAATTCCATAGAATGCGTTCCAAGCAGTAACCCCAGCACAGGGAAGGGTGGCCGCCTGCAACGACGTGATATTTTTCGGTTGGGAAACCAGAGCAGTCTCGTCAAAGACAGCGTACTGCCTCAAGGTACCATCAACAGAACTGCCTAGCGAATAGTTTCGGGTATCGGGCGTGAAATATCCTGACTGATGAGAAGGATTGAATAGTGTACAAACCCGGTCACCCATCCCAAAGCGAGTAACAGCCGGACCAGTTTTGATAACGGTAGCTGCTCCATCAGAACAGGGAATTATCCGGTCTCTAAAGGCCATCGGGTATTTTCCCATGGGCATAGCGACATCTCGATAGTTTAGAGAAACGGCATCGATCTTGATTAAGCAAGAATGGTCTTTTAGCTCCGGTAGAGGCTGAGAGGGATGCAATTTCAGGCCCGCAAACCCCTCGTTGGGCTCTAATATCCACACTGGGCTAGTCCTGACATCCATTTCAGATGCAATCGTTGGTAGTACAGACTGTCAATCAGAGATGGACAAACTTAGTCGATATCACGGCTGGACGCCTGCTTCCTTATACGCCTCACTTAATTGTTTCGTTACACGTCACGGCATGGTATCGGTAAATGCTTCCTGATTAATGTGAAGCCACGCTTGCCGAGTACCTTGCACGCTGTCCTTTTCCTTGCCTCCTAGACAGTAATTCACAAAGGATGCATCCCTTTCCGAAATTTAGGATACTGCATAAAGGCTATACGGAATTAGCCGTGAGGTATAGTCGATCTAGTGCATAGCCATAGCCGTTGCTATCACAGTAGAATGCTAGGAATGTATTTCATCTAATACCGGAACACACAGCGAACCGGAACAAGATGTACATGTAAATTGGGTTTTTAAATAATGAAATATTATATATAATTTTGCTGATATATTACAATGCTCAAAAGGGCTATAACATATACACATTACGCCGGGTGTTTTGGTATTAGTGGTGTCGCGTGAAATACGTTAGTTATGCTTCTCCTGAACATCAGGCGGAAGTTGGAGAGCAATATGACTAAACAAACCGCTGTTGGGATCTCATGCACTATGACGTTTGAAATCGGACAATATTGTCGATTATTAAGAATTTATATGGACGCGACGAATACAAGCATCAATAGCGTTACATTCATAACCCGCAGCAGACCTCTTCCCGGACCGTACAGATAAATTACCCGGTACTAAAATTACGACGGCATACACTTCAATGTAGATAATTGATAATCATGTTTATAAATACTCAAGTCAATGCTACACCCAAAATTTTGGCTATATATCTAGTACATAAGTGCTCTGATAAGACATGCCCCATTGATTGATCGTTCACAAGTCAAGAAACGGACATCTAGAGCAAACACGAAATCAGTACGAGTTATTTGCCAATCATTACAATATTCCTTGCGCTAAATTTCCACTTTACGATAATAGCAGCCATGGTTCAAATGACTATTATTCGCAACTCTCGCGGCGAAGGCAAAACCACCACCACGGGAGCCTCCAAAGGCACGTTCACTGGCTCGGTTTACCTCGACCGTATATACACAGACGAAAATGTCGGCATATACAACGTCAACTTCACTCCGTGCTCGCGAACATTTTGGCATCGTCATGAGAAAGGCCAATTACTACGTGTTGTTGCAGGCTCGGGATTTATCTGTGATCAAGGCGGAGAGAGACAACGAATCGACGTCGGGGACGTAATTTGGTGTCCTCCTGGAACAGTACACTGGCATGGGGCAGATGATGGAAGTTATATGGTGCATACGGTGGCGTCATACGGAAAGACCGAATGGTTCCAAGAGGTAACGGAGAGCGAATTCAATAATTCAAAGAGAGGATAGAAATAGACAGGGAGGGGTTCAATGTGATCGCTAGTTATCTTGTTCTAGAATCGTGCTTGAAAAGCAATGTTATCTATCATTTACCGGATTCTGCATTACACGTGCATGTACTTTCGTTCTTGGAATAAAATGCGGACTTCTACACCGAAACATAAATTCATACAAATAATGGCCCTAACTAGAATGTGTGAAGAGATAACGCTTTGAATACAACCTCGCGTGGCTATATTCGAATGTTCTTCCTCACAGTACGAATTTGACCTATAAAAGATGTCAAATTAGTATTAAAATTGTATTTAAGTTGATAATATAGAAAGATCTAAATATATTTTTATTATTCAAAGATTTTTATATTTCACCAATTAGCTAATAAAGCTTTTATATATTTTATAGTAAAAACTACATTTATTAACTTTGTGGGCTTCTAATATATATACAATTATTGCCTCTTCATTTTTATAGTGTTTCTCTGTTATGGTATGGCTATAATAATGTCAAGTGGGTTCTGACTATATTGAAAAATTGACGTTTGTAAGGTGTGTACGGACAATGGGAAATATTGGGGCATAAGTTGGCACGAGTTCAAGACAAAACCGGGCAACACTTTGTACATCGAATCAATATTCTAAACTCTTCACTTCACATACCCAACTATCAACGAATCTATCTCATGGACCGAGATCACTTTGAGATATATTACGCTAATAAATCTTTGCCCTCATCCTCTGAAAACAGTCTGTATATACTGCGGCATTCCTGACCACGGCATTTATCATTCTTCACTGCCTTTTCATAAACATTTTGCAAGGGTTGACCCATTACGAGAGGGGCTCCTAATTCATCTGCCAACTGTATTGCCAAGTCAACCACGCCCTTAGCCAGTTCAGTTTTAAAACCATCTTTGAAATCGCGAGCAGCAGACGATTTCGGATTAACCCCTTTAACCGGGTTTTGATGAAGCGAATTCCAACTCATCCCACTACTCACATTGATGACCCCTGCCAGGACCGTTGGATCGAGTCCGTAGCGCAATCCAGCATTCATCACTAATTGTGCCGTAGTCAATATTTGTGCTTTCCCAAGATATTTAGGCTTACCTTCACAAAGACCTATAAAACTGACATTAGCAACATAATTGTTAAGTTGCTTCGTGGCCAGTCCAGCGCCCAGTGGACCGCAGTGAAAAATGTTCTCGGTGAGCCCCATCAACTCCAAGTATGGAATCCCTTGATCCACGAGGCTCTTGTCGCCGCCAACCATGAAAGTCAGGGTGCCCGACGTTGCTGCTGCAGGCCCGCCTGAGACAGGTGTATCGATGAAGTCTCCCAGTCCTGAATCCTGAACGAGTTTTGCAATTGCCAGAGACGCGGATACACTGATAGTCGAGCATTCGAGAAATAGTTTTGGACGACTACCTTTTGAGGCGCTCAGGAGTCCGATAGTCGGGTTACTAAAGACGGATTTGACAATTTCGCCGGTTGGTAATGAGGTAATAATAACATCCTAACTTGTTAGGAATTTCATACCCTCTGCTACACATACTGCATTAAACGAAAGCTCACAGATTTCTCCGCGACCTCCTTCGGAGATTTGGCAGGCTGCGAATTTTCAACCTCCTTAATGAATCGACCTAGCCGAGTAGTATCCACGTCATAAACTACCAGCTTGGACGCACTGGAGATTTTGGAAGCAATATTCGTTGCCATTCCCCAACCCATGTTGCCGATTCCGAGGAATCCCACTGAAAGAGGGCCAGTTCCGTTTTGCGACATTTTGATCGAACCTTCGTGAAATTAATGAGCTTGGTGAGCGAGAAAATTTTTTCGAATTCAGTGCCTTGACCTATTTAATTTTTGTGTCGGGCAGTTATTGCCTTTTACACAAGTTATTTGCCACGGCTTTCCATTTTGCTGTACCGTACACGTATCGGTACTCCACTAACGCGGTTACCGACGTCACGGTAGGTGTAATTTACAATACTATACTCTAGAGTCTCAGGTGGGCGTACTACATGGCCTTGAGAATAATTGAGATCGGAGACACGGACGACCACAGCTTACTGTGATGCCGTTGTATCCGAGAGGATTCGGCCTAATTGGATTAGACTAAACAGTAAAATCAGGCTTGTAGCAGTGGTCAATCATATTGTTTTAAATACATGGGGGGCTCTACTTCCAATCTCTCCTTGTTCACGACACACTTCTCTTTTCAATCTTGATTCACCTACCACTAGATTTAAAGAAGAAAAAAATTACTAGCCATGGGTTCTGTAGACCTCCCGCAAGTGACATATGGATTCATTGGTGAACATTCCCGTGCAAGATGGATATTGATGTTGTCAATGCCTAACCATTCTCAGGTATTGGAAACATGGGCTTTCCAATGGCCCAGAATCTGCGCAAGCAGCTTCCAGCCAGCCTGACTCTTGTCGTTTGCGATGTGGTTGAATCAGCCACCAACAAGTTCGTGATGGAAACTCCAGGCAATGTCGAGGTTGCTAAGACACCAAAAGAAGTTGCCCAGAAATGTGTAAGTTTCAAGATGTCATCGAGTTGAATCACAGTTATTGTTTCTTTTTCATTACTTATTTAGAAACCTGTACAGGATATTATTATCACCATGCTCCCAGTCGGGCAACACGTTAAAGAAGTGTATACGAATCCTACTACCGGTCTGCTCTCGGCCACGCGTGGACAGTCACCCAAGCTCTTCATTGAATGCAGCACTATAGATGTGTCTACATCTTTGGAAGTTGGAAATGCAGTTGCTTCCTCAGGTCTAGGACTATTTGCAGATGTTCCGGTCTCTGGAGGTCCGACTGGTGCTCAGGCAGCAACGTTGACCTTCATGGCCGGTGGCAATGAAGAGATCTGCGATTTAATTCAGCCGATAGCTATGACCATGGGACGAACATTTTATCGCTGTGGGAAGCCGGGGGCTGGCCTCGCTACCAAGCAGATTAACAACTATCTGTCCGGAATCTGCATGGTGAGCACGGCGGAGGCGATGAACTTGGGCATAAAGTACGGGTTGGATCCTCACGTCCTGGCTGGTGTTATCAACTCAAGTACCGGCATGTCATACAACAGCAAGGAGCAAAACCCGGTCAAGGGAGTGAGCAGCAATTCTAGTGCTAATCGCGACTTTGAACCGGGCTTCTCGATTGAACTGTGTAAAGGTGTGCTTGGGATGGTTGCACAGCTAGGTAGCGATCTCAAGGCCAATATGCCTCTTTGCCAATCTCTGCTCGATACAATTGAAGCCGCCAGCCAGGATGATAGATGCAAAGGCAAGGACTGCCGGGTTGTGTACAAATACATAGCAGACGTACAGTAACTAACAGCTGCTCATTAATTGCGATGTCTCCTTTGAGAGGGACCATGAGCCATTCAATATGCGCCTTGGTATCGAAGATGTAATTGTTATTTCATAAATGAGCATTTTTACAAGCTTCTAAGTTTGGTTCAGGGTACCAGCCTCTCAGCTTTATCAGCGGATTACTAACTAGTATCAAGGGTAGAATTCAATTGAGGTTAATATTGGATAGATATTTCCCTGGCCAAGAAAGGGAAATCCCTAGCCAGCACAATTTGCATACAAATTAATTCCACTCATATGAGCAATTGATCGATAATGAGGGCTGGTTATATGCTAACCAACAAGGCCGTAAACTCGGCGATATGCGGCTTCATAAGAATAAAGGCGCTAAAACATGTTGGGTTAGTGGATTAACAGCGTTTCCCCGCATGTGAATCTGCGGAGCGCATTCAAGCCACTGCGCGCTTGTGGGTATAGGATTACTAAACGACCTTTGCCGGTGACCTGGGTTATCCCATGTCAATATTCTGCACGCTGTATATATGAATAAATCAGGCTGTCGAGCTAGTTTTGCCAATATGGTGAATTCCCAACAGATTCGACAACCGGCGTCGTTGAAGAGAACGCGTGCAAAGCTAGTTTGCATGATTTGCCACGATAAGAAGGCAAGCAGATTCACGCAAATCCTGGAACTGCACAAGAAGAAAAGAGAGCGGAAGGGCCGGGTCATTGCTAACCCTGAATACTTTGCTAACAGATAAAATGCGACCTCCAAGACCGGCGCGGCCGAGGTTATGGAAATTGTTCATATTGCTCCGCAGCTGGCTCGAGTTGTCGGTAAGCCCTACCCGGATTTAAACACAAGACACCGGACAGTGATGAATTTTTGAACATTACAGACAGAGATTGTCAAAACGAGAGAGGCGTGAACAGCTCGCCGAGAATGATATTGGCAGTACTGGCGCAATTCTTCCGAATGCTGTACAGCAAAGACCACAGAACTTGGCCTCACCGTCGTCCCCTTCGGCAGAACAATCTGATACTTCCCCCCAGGACCAGGACACTGCCAATACGCCCGATCAGCATGGCTATATTGGCCACTCGGGCTTTATGTTTTTTTACAATCCAGAGGCTCATCTTCCGAGCGCAAACCCCCCAACCCAGCCCTCGTTAAACGATCACATGGTGCCAGATATGCCATCTCCGGAGCTACAGCAAGGGTTTATCGAGACTTACTATCAATATTGCCATACATGGTGTCCAGTACTGGACCGGAACGACATTGACGACAGACTGGCGCGCTCACCACTTCTGGTAAATGCTCTTGCTCTTGCTGCGAGTCGCGTGCAGCCTCCAGCATCGGTGCTTCAACACACCGATTCTGTGATATACTACAATCGAGCGCAGAAATTTTTCTACGAAAACACCGAACCTGATCTTATCACTTGTCTCCAAAGCATTATCCTCTTCTACTGGTGGAGCCCTCGGGCACCGACGACGGTCCATCGAGACTCAACCTGGTGGTGGACTGGAATTGCAATACGCCAGGCTCAGCAGATGGGACTACACCGGGAATACCAATCGCGCCAACGGCCATTTGGTGCTGATCGCGGGCTATGTCGTCGTATCTGGTGGGTTTTATTTGTCAGTAACTCTTTTTACACCTGCTCCAGTAGGACTTTAAATGTATCTGACGATCAACGAAGGCTAGGGAGCGTTTAACCGCCATCACCCAAGGGCGTCCTCTAATGATTGACCCCGACGACTGCGATGTTTCAGAGCTAACACTTGACGATTTTCCATGTCCCAGCCGCGAAGCCGAAATATTTATCCATTGGGTCCGCCTATGCGGGATTATCGGACGTATAGGAAAGTACCTGTTGCGGCCAACAGCGTCGGCATCTTTTCTTTTCCCATTCAACCTCGCCCAACAATTAATCGACTGGGTACAATCACTCCCAGATCATCTGATGCTCCCTATCAGTGGGGAGCTCACGGTAGCTTTTCACCGCGACGTACACCAGTTGTATTTGCCGTATCTAAGCGTTATTATCCTACTGCATCTGGACGTCAGCTCCCAACCTCGGCCAGAATTACCCTCTGCCGCAGTCATTGCTGCATCCTGCATCGCGAGGATCATGAAAGACTATCTCGTTAGAGGCAGCATCCGATTCCTCACTGCTATCACGTGCTGGTACTGCGGCGTGGCCGCACTGGGGCTTCTCCAAGCACGAAGATTCGACTATCTAACAGCCAGCGTCGATGCAGATCTTGAAATAATCAAAGCCGCCCTGGGCGAGTTGAAGACCATGTGGCCGAGCGCAAACATGTACTTGCACGGACTCGAACGACTCTGGTCAACCAGTATGGCTAATACAGGGATGTGGGAAGAATCACTGGCACGCATCGTTCCAGAATCGCCGCGCGACGACGACAACGACATGGTGGTGCCGCCGGTGAACGAAAACCAGACCATGCAGGGTATCATCCAGTGGAAAGCCTATTTTCCATTTGTGAAGCCAGAGACCAGCGGAGTGGTGCGTGCTGTCCTTTCCCAGTATGATGACGACGATGAGTGTTCATTCTTCCAAAGCGATGTTAATCTGCAGGTGCAATGGCAGGATCTATTTGACATGTTTGGCCATGTGCAAGAGGATATCGAAGATATGTCTGCATTGGGCGGGTTTCAATGATTCATATTATTTGGTGTGCAAAATGATGAAAGTTCCGATAATATATACATGCAACTATATGGAAACATGATAGCTGTAGTAAAGATAATAAAAATAATAAGATCACTTGATAACAATTGAAATCTAAAATCAAAAATATAAGTTAAAGATTATAAAACAAAATAATTATATTTCAAGTAGACTATATTAATAACTTTCTATAGCCTATTTAGTATTCAGTACAATTATTGAGGGCTTAAAATTCCTGATAAATGGGGTTTATGTTTGCTTATTATTGAGTCGTTGAGGTATAGCCCATCCCACTCACTGGTAAGGTCGTCCTAAGCCTAGCGCATTTTCTTCATCTCTTTGTAGGATTCCTCTAGGCTTGCCAGTATGCGTGACTGGATCATATCACGGATATTAAAGGTATTGATCAGCTATGTTGGTAAGCTATAGCAATTGCTAAGCATCTCTTTGACATACTTGTAGGTAACTCCATAAATGCAGAAGAATGAAGCTAGGTGGTACTCAGTCCCACCGCCGTTACTGTTGATGGCTGCAATGTCGGCATATAGATCGCCATAAATAGTTCAACCTTAGAGGACCAATCACACCGAGCGTAAAGCTTCTTGTAGCTTTTGTCAAGATTCACAGCATGATACTCGTACCAAATCCAGAGAATATGAAGTCTCCTCTTCATCTCTTTATCGAACTCTGTTATCTTTTGGCCTTCTGGTTGATTCAATATACCCTTCGGTCCCTTCTAATTACTCTCATTTTTGTTTTTTGATTTCATTGTGGTCGGTGTGTTCCGACTTACACTCAGTTCTTCAAAGCCGCCATTAACCCCGGCCATCTTGGCCTGTGTTTGTGCTAGTTAGTTTTTATTTGGTTCTGACTTTATTGCAATCAACTGACATTCTTGACTTACACAAATTTCGGCTATGCGGCGTTGAATATCAGCCAAGTTGTATTGCTCCATGTTTGCAAAAAAAGATTTTTCAGTGAAGTTAGTTGTTCGGAACTGAAGGTATTATCAAGTGGCGGTCTTAAGTTGTGCCGTTTGAGTGGTACAGATGATTGAGCAATCGTTTGGGATCTTCTGTGGTTGATCGTGTGTAAACGCGTCAACTAATGTATCAATTGATTTTGAAAAGAGGAAGATGACCGAGATGACTAGTGGACTTTTTATGCTTTAGGGCCTGGTTACATGGTGTTTTTTTTTTTAAAAAAAAGATTCTATCACGCCCATCACTTCAATCCTTGTATGTCCTCTAGCTTTTAATTGATTTATAGAAATTGAGGAAACAATTGACCGAAATGTACCACAAAGTCGCTGTAGGCAGCGAGACGTACAAATAATAGGCGGCTTTTAGGAGAGTACAAAGAGCTTTCCTGTGGCTCTTGATAGTCTTTTTGCGTTTAATAAGGAAAATCCGAGCATATTATTTTATAATAGCCGTATATTTCCAACAAATGTCAAAATTTCGCGAAGATTAAAACAAAAATAAGCTTAGAACCATGGGGATCGATTGATACTGATTGACTTTTTGGAAGGAATGTTTAAGTGCTCTGGTACCAACAAACTTTTTTTTAAAATTACTTGACTGCAAGATTTACAATTGATGTTTCAAAACACAGACTATATAGATGTCACTTACTAGATTAGGGTATCAAAGCCACGTGATAACCTTAATATGAGGTGGAGTAGTTAAGTCAACATTTCAGGCATATGCTCAAAGTAGGCATGACCTCCATATGAAGTTTAATTTAATTTGCAATGGAAATTTGGAATATGAAAAGTTTGATATTTGTGATGTTTTAAGCTATACACATCTGAGTATTGATGAAAATGCGGAATAACCAGCCATGTCAAAATCCGTTAAATTTTTAATATTAACTTATGTTAATAAATGGAGATATATTATACCCACTTCGATATTCCTTGCTCGATTATTGGATTTGTTAACTAAGTTACCATTGGTCCATTGACCTGCTGCAAAGAGCGAAAAGCTTTATAAATTTTATAAAATTTTAAAGAAGAGACCGTTGAGTTATCTTATTGTAATATTTGTCATCTGAGATGCTAAGTCAATGGTATTTAGAATAACAAGGTAAGAATATGTATGGAGAGATTATGTGCTCAGCTGCCCCCAGATTTGGCCCCAGTACTCCAGCTGTTCCCACCTCCAGTCATCAACCTCAATAACGCTATCATTAACCCGAAATACAAAATTTCCTGGGAAGACTGAATAGTCGGGCCAATACGGCATGTCCGCGATGCCATGATTGTTGGGATCCAGATCATGAATGAACGAAATCCAAGCTCGCGACATTAGCTTGGAAAGATCGTAATACTCTGGGTAAGGGCCTATCCAATTCGTGTTATTGGTGCTCGCGCTGGGATCAATGTTAAAAACATAACATATCTAAATAGACTAATTAGTCGCAGATTCCGTTGAAATTTCGAAATATGAATCCAGACCTCTGAGAAG
Organism: Talaromyces wortmannii; assembly: GCA_001939245.1. NCBI lineage: Eukaryota > Fungi > Ascomycota > Eurotiomycetes > Eurotiales > Trichocomaceae > Talaromyces > Talaromyces wortmannii. Next base: position 913,132 of record MJVA01001149.1, read on the forward strand.
TGGGTTACAAAAACCGGTGCCACTGTGGCCATGATAGATTCTACCCCATTCCATGGAGTCTGGTCAAATCGAAAGCTATAAACTGGTTTCCTTTCCGACTGTCGTCGCGAAGAGTAGGTTTTGACTGTGAATCTTCGCCCAGCGTGGAAGATTTCGTCTGCAATGAGAGCGGCACCTCGCTTGAATTGATAGCCTTGAGAAGCAAATCGCTCCATCCCAGTACCAAACGGACATCCTTGAATGGGGTCATCAGGATACAAATTCATAACCTTCGCCACGGTGTCATTTTCAAGGCCAAAATTGATTGCGGAAACATAAGCGCGAATATCACTATCGGTATTGAGAGTATGTCGAGGCGCAAAAGCAGTGCCTTCATCCGTGTTCGTTCCTGCCAGAATAGCGACATCTGCGATGAAACCTTTTTCAAAAGACTCGGATGGCAAACGCGTCAAAAAGCTTCCGTCCACAATGGGATAAATGGCAAATGGCGATAAGGCGTTATAAAGTTTTGCATAGGGCACTCGTCGAAGACAATCCAGGGAGTCGGTGGCTTTTGAGCACCCAACTGTCTCAGTCACATTGTCGTACATCGGCTGATAAGTGGTATTCAATTGGGAAAGGGAGTACACTGGCAGTGCAGTTAGCGGCCTGGGATCCAGATGGGTCGTATTAGGGTTGGCTTACCTGCAGGACCCATAGAATTCCCACTTTCCATGATGGCTGCACGGAAAAGGCCGTGATTGTTGCCATCAAAGCCCGTGAGGTGATACCCAACACTGAAACCACCGGCACTTTCGCCAGCAATAGTCACTTTGGAGGGGTCTCCTCCAAAATCCCGGATATTCTCTTGAATCCACTCGAGCGCGAGCCTTTGATCAAACAGGCCAATGTTCGATTCGCCAGCGTTGACAACCTCTTTTGATGCTAAAAATCCCCATCCCCCCAGCCGGTAGTTGATAGATACTGCAATGATGGGTTTGTCGATGACAACAGAGGCATTGACAATGTACGATGTGTTGTATCGCGGATCAGCACTTGAACCTGCGACAAAATTGCCGCCATATATCCACACGAATACAGGTAGACCGGAGTTCTTTTGCAATCCAGTCGGTCTAACGATATCAAGTGTCAAGCAATCTATAGTTCCTATCAGCATTTATTGAAGGCGAGGTGCAGAAGACTCCCTCTCCTATTCTCCAATGTTAACATACCTTCGCCAAATGTCAACCCAGCATCCAACGGCCCATATCCCGGACAACTCGCTCCTCTTCTAGTGGCATGGCGGATGCCGTTCCAAGAATTTTGGTAAGATATGGGACGTCGCAATCTCAAATCCCCGATCGGAGGAGACGCGAATGGAATACCTAGGAATATATCTTCACTGAATTTGGGAAGGTAAATTCCCTCAAGTGTCCCATTCTTAATATCCACTCGAGGAGTTTTGTGGGGCCAAGACTCTCTTGCCGCATTTGCAAATGTCAGACACAGACACCCGAGAGCGACAATGGCACGCATCATGAAGTCGGTGTAATTGGTGTTTAGAATAACCTGCAGAATTCTCTTTTTTTTTTGAACTGCAGGCCAGGTCTGGCTGCGTTCCACCATTAAAAACGGAGTCACACCCAACCTCTTCATATCTATATTAAGAATACGGTTCGATTTTGCTGTAATTTGGTAACGTGGGCGGCCATATCGGAGATAACATTAACTATCGCGAGATTTATAGTTTCGACTTACCGTTTTAGGCGGATTGCGGGCCTTAACGGATGGCTTCGGCCAGAATTATTACTGCATGTGTTGCGGATGCCTATGGAGCATACATGATGAACGGAGGACATACAGTGTGACGAACCCTGTGAGGGTCTCACCCGAGCATCGAGATGAAGAATGCTTTTCGAAGAGGAGTAATCGATATAAGAACAGCTATCCTTGACTCTATGTACAAAACGTAGCGCGAGGAAGTAAATGAAAGAAACTTTGGGGTCCGCCACATCGTATATTTTCTTGTATATCTATGACACCCCCAACCATAACCGGGTTATTTGGGCCAGATCGGCAATACAAATAACCTAGTTATTAATACCTTGTATACTTAGAAGTTACAGTAATTTATAGTAATCTAAACCTTAGCAGTCTCAAAAGGGAAGAGAGTGAAAAGGGCGGTCAGTAATTTATTATAGAAATAGCAAAATTCTTATTAAAATTTGATTATTTTGTATATAAAATATATAGTAAGTCATTTCTTAGTTATTTAAAATAACTTTTAAAGAATAAAACTGGCAGATTGCTTAGTTAGCAAACCAAGTATGTATGATAGCGGTTATGAATGGCTTAGCATTACGTTATATAACATACCGTACATGCGGGTAACTCACCTTGTAACACTAAGGAATTTTACGTCACATAATGTCGAGTCGACATATAAATGAACTAGTAAACCCTTTAGAATTAGGGTTGACCCTTTTTGTCGTAGTGGTATTCAGTGGACCCGTATTCAGTTCGATACAACCCCTAGATATACGACAGTGGCGTGATTTTGTGATATTTTGTTTTCTGTGAACACTTCAGCCTTTACTTTCCCGCGCGCCATTATAACGTTAAAATTATGAGTCATTTTATAACAGAGGGAGCATATGATGCGTTGTGTTTGGATTTTAATCCCAAGAGACAATAACCGTGTCGATGCTCACTCGTTGCGGGGGATAATGTTAAATCTGGCTAATATTCATAAGTTGAGCCGCCGAAGACTTTGTCATGGATATTACTTTACTGTCCTCAGTCATAGTACTAATATGCTTCCCATTTCTCATTTACACGTGAACGGAGTGTAATACGGTAATCCTATCTGGCCACTCAAGGCCGAATCCGGTAAGGCCACGAGCCTCAGGAAGTTCTGAAATAGGATAGGTCGACCGGTGTACCGTATGGTCTCCTCGCAGCAATCCGTGGGGAATCGACCAAGTCGAGGAAGCTGTTGGATTTAGTTACCTGGCTATCTTCGAATGTGGAAGTAAATCGGCCATGCTAGGCCATTCAGTTGGAAGAGAGATTAGGATCGATCCGGTAAAATGATGACGAGCCTGCTGGTTGCGGTGGTGCTGCTCGAAGGCAACAGCAGTCGACGACCTTGACTCGCTATGCTAGTATTATTAATGGTATAGATTGGCTATCGGGAATAGTAGAGGGGTTATCTGGATCAGTTTCCATGGACGGTAAGTTAAAGCGGCGTATGGTCGTTGTTGTGGGCGGCCTGCGCTTCTGGGGGAGAGGGGTCACTCCTTTTGGTCCTTTTAGGACATTTCTTTCAAGGGACTTTTTTTTTTCAGCACAGCTCCCATGTAAGGTAAGCCTTTCACTCACTTTGATCGTCTGAGGCACATGCAACTTCGTTTCGTCAAGGGCGATCCCAGCGTGCTTTGGGGAAGCAAACAAGGTTGACTATTGGGACCGACCTGCACTGTCGCACGCCGTTCCCTGAAACGACGCGTCATTGGCGTAAAGAATGTCCATATAGAACTACTTACCAGTAAATGTTTAGTACAATAAAGCGTGCACCCACAACTGGGACAGAAGGGTTACCGGTAATGGCATGCCAAAACCGGAGTTAAGCCCTCTTACTGCGCTATCCACCAAGAATGCTGAGATGGCTCCCAAGACACAAATATTAGTAGCGAAAAAAACTCACCTGAAAAGTAATTGAGGGTTAAATGGCCTGAATATATCAATTGAGGAACCATGGGGCTTGTTCATTATTTTGCCAAGGGTAATCATAGCACTCGCTGTATGCTTGCAAAACTTTTGCCCTGGTTATAACTTTGAGTGGCCATGATTGCAGATTATTGCTTTACTGGTCTATACATTCCGACAGAGGGAACACAGTAGTGGATAGTACCTGCGGGGAAATGCATGTTTCGGAACGGATCTCAAACATGGTGTTCTGTCCACCTAGAATTTACGGATAAAATACACAGACAAAAGGATATCACTGGCCTCGAGAGAAACCAATAGGGTCTACCTGTAGGATTCGTCGCTCTTCATATATATGATCGGCATGATTTGTAATAATCTCTTACTCTCTGCTAACTAACGACGCATCCAGCCATCTTTTAGGCTTTGTCCTTCAAAGGTGGATGGAAGATGACCTAGCATATACGCGGTGAGCGCTAATCCACATGAGTTTGGTTGATGATGTTGAGTCTTTCAGACATCTGCCTGTTGCATCAAAGCTTGTCCTGATGATAATAGTTGTCTAGATAAAACAGGTAATTAGTTTTTACAATATTAAAATCATACTACATCTTTTACTAATACTGAACTCTGGACTCGAGCCAGGCACATCTGCTCCAGCATGAAGATGCGAAAGATCTCCGGCGAGACCCGGATATTCGGCATGCATTGATTACTACATGGTAGCTGTCGTTTGAGCAAATCCGCCATGAACAGCCGGCGGCAGTAGATTTACTAGCATTAATGACCATATTCGACCGACAGAAGATCCCAGAAGACCTTTTCCGCGAAAAGAATTATAAACTACAGTTTGAATATGTACATATATTGGCGCCATTAACCATCTATTCTCTTATTTATATAGAAATTAACGGCAAGTTTTTCAATATGCACTATATTTGTATTCTTAGGGGGCACACAAAGAGGCGAAAGCGATGTATCAACGGGCAATCGCATCTCTGAGAAGGTTCATGGACTGAGGAATCCCACAATTGTGTTGATTCTCAGTAACACAGGCTCGTTTTTTGGCAGGCAAGGGGATTACGAAGAAGCGGAGAAAGCAAATCGAGTGACACTAGATGCACGACAGAGGATATTTGGACCCGAATATCCTGATACACTCCTTAAGTCTTTACCCTCGGTGATTTGCTCCACATTCAAGGAAAACATAAAGAGGCAAGATAATATGCTTCGACGAGCACTAGAAGAACGAGAGAAGATACTTGGACTTGAGCATTCTGATACACTTACAAGTGTCTCTATGCTCAGCAATGCACTCAGCAGCCAAGGGAAACTTAAATAGGCAGAGGAGATGTTTTGACAAGCACTTGAAAAACAAAAAAACATGCTTGGGTTAGAGCATCCTGATACGCTTTTCAGTATTTTTTTCTCTCGGCAATATGTTTGCCAACCAAGGGAAATATAAAGAGGCATTGGAGGTGCATGAACAAGGATTTGAAGGACGAAGGAAAGTAATTGGGCTAGGGCGTCCTCTTACACTCCAGAGTATCAGAAATCTAGGCATTGTACTGGCTAGACACGAGAAATATAAAGACAAAGACACGATGCCTTAAGGCATTGGAAGTACAAAGGTACTTGGAGTTGAGCGCAACAGTGTTTGCATGTATGTAATCTAATCTCCTTGAGGAACGCAGCTATGGTCAGCGGAATGACACGAAAATTATAGTTTAATTTGTTATGGACATTCTTGTACATATATGCTACATATGCCGCATGGTCTTGGAGACTTCCTTGAAGTAAATCATACTTGACTTTCCTATGAAAGAAATCGTGACTATATTGTCTGGTTGTACTGCAATTCTGAAGACCATATTTGTTCGAGAATTTTCGTCTTATTCCATGTTCAAAAGTGATATATCTCGGCGGTTCCTAATTTGTAGTAAATCTCGGCTCTTCTTACTGTAGTATTAATTTTAGTATATAGAATTACAACGGTATTTTACTTGCATTGCATTGGCCTCATTAGTAATTTTGTGCCATGTACCTTTTTCAGTTGCTAACAATTCCTCGACTTTATGGATATTATATCTTTAGACGGCATAGTATATATAAAAAAAGATTATAGATTCAATGTTATGAATCTAACTAAAATTCAATTATTTTGTTATTTTTATTTATCTCAGAACTTTGCGAGATGTATCTCCACGTTTCAGGTGAAATCAGTGAGAGTTTTGTGTGTTAGGCTGAACGTATAAACATCAATTGATGTACTGTATGATGTTGGAAAGCATTAAAATCTGTGTGGTGCTTTCACGACCATACGGTCGAAGTTCTCCGGCTTTCAGCACCAGAACATTGCGCTCAATTCCGTCAATTAGGGGTTTGTCGGTTTCCAATTCAATAATTCGACGACGCAGATGTTTGGGTTATTCCACGAACTCAAGCTCCATGGAGTTTGCGTCTTCTTTGGCTAAACATGTCGAAGTCGTCAATTAGGGTTTGTCGGCTTCCAATTCAATGATTCGACGAGTATTCCACGAATTGAACCTCCAGGCCATGAGGGGTCTGTGTCTTTGTTTGCTAAACATGTTCAAGTTGACAGCATAAAGGTTGTATAAAACTTTATGCATAAAGTTCTTGAGGTTGTGGGATATGTTTCCGTACATATTCCCGGAATTCTTCCCCCTTTTATCAGCATAGGCCGTAGCTGACTTGTCTATGGGCACGGAAGAGTCACTGTATCATGAAACCATCAAACTGACGGTGTCTCTAATACAAGAGCAAGGCCCCGACGACATTGTAGCATGCCTTCGATCCTTTCACAGCAATACATCATAAACAAGAACACTGTTGGTCCCTGTGTATACCATGTATTGAAGAGCCTTTTAACCTTGAATAGGGTCATGTCAAATAGGTCCCTGACGATTTCTCCACGAACAGACTACGATGTTTCTGAATATGGCATTGATCCTTCCATGCCAATCTTAACATAGTAAACAAGAACACTATTGGTTCTTGCATACCGTAGGTTATCCCAAAATGATCAATGCCATATTCAAAAACATTGTAATCTGTGCGTGGAGAAATCGTCATGTAGCCATCTGATATGACACTATTCAGGGTTAGTAGGCTATTCACACATAGACTGCAACCTAATTCTCACCAGGAGGGTCAGAGAAGAGTGACATTTTGGCCCCAAGGGATTTTATAATGCGCTCTGTCAACATATACTTCGTATATGTATATGTCGACAATTAAGCCCCAACCATACATTGATGTTTTGCTGCATGCCGTTTGCCGACCAGACCAATCTGGCCAATATTTCTGCAAGCAGTGCCGTCTCACGTGGCGCTTGTTGTCGGTGTAGACTCGGAGAATTGCGGACCTGACATAATTCCTCTCTATAGGATTGATTCTCTCCATTTCTTCATTTCGAGATCAATGTAGTCGCTCACCTTTGAAGCGGTGTCATTAATCAGACTTGGAGTTCTTTCTTTTTCTTCCGGGTTGGTCTAGAGGGAGAGCGTGACGACCTGACATAATTCCTCTCTAGAGGATTACGTCCAAATCTCTCCTTTTCTCCATTTTCGGGGTCAATGTACTCACTCACTTTGGAGTTCGGTACATTGATGAGTCATTCCGCCGAATAACTGAGTTCTCAGACATGCAGCTCCTCTTCCTTCTTCTTCTTCTTCTGGGCTGGCCTCTGTAGAGGGCCATGGGATATCTGCTTGAGGGCCCAGTCAAAGCTCATAGAGAGCCTTGATTGTTGTTGTATTGTTGTGGAGGATGATATGACAAGCTCTGTTGGAAGGGAAAATCGAGGGTTTATATGTGGTAGTTTGGGGGTTTGGGAGGCAAAAAGTTTCTGGATCCTGCCGTCTTTTTCTTTCTTTGTTCTTTCTTTCTCTTTTTCGATAGATTGTTGATATGTCGGCAATGTTTTGGTAGGATTTCGAAACAAGACAAAGGAAGCACGCTTATATATTACTAAGAGAAAAGAAAAATGGCATTTCGAGCGCAAAAACGTACCGAGCATCACAAATGTGCAGTAGCCAAGTGGGCACAAAGAGGCAATTACCCTTTTTTGCTGATCATCTTCAGTTAAAAACAGTGTAAAGTGAAACATTCAAAGTGGCTGTGAGAATAAAAGAAAACGGCTAAAAATATTTGTACAGATGATAGCTATATTGATTGATTGATTGATTGATTACTTCATACGGGCATGTAAGCCACTTACGGACCGGCCGCGCGTACATTGAATAGGAAAGCTTCTATCAATTTTTGTACCGCCCCAGGTCTTCTAAATACATGAATCTGCAAAATGTGGCCCCACTGCATAGCTATATTGGTAATCTCTGTTCAAAGGAGTACAAAGACGCTATTTGCTTGACTATCAAAAGACGAGATAAAACGCTCTTTGAGCATCAAACGGATAGGAAATTAAATAAACAAACACCGGGCAGCCAGAGGGTTACATACAAGTTTGTCATGATAATCTACACCAGGCGCCAAATGGTGATGGGAAAGTGACAGAATAAGGTGCATATCCGGCTAACCTGAAATGGACTACGGTGGCTCATCAGCCAATCAGTCGGGCAAATATGAATATAGTTCACGAGATATAATTGGTTAAAGACTTCTCAATTATGGGTCTTCAGCTGTTATTGGTCAACAATTGCAATGTGGGTCCGAGAGCTAGTAGTTGCCCTTTTGGGAAATAACTTCAGTAGAGGGCCTTGGTTTTTAATAGAGCTTCGCGAGAAAAGAACCTAGCAAAAAAAGTGAATATATTTTAGAAGCGGCGTGATAATTTATTTTAAGGTTCACAAATATTGATTCATTTGATGGCATCTGCCGTCGCTTTGACCTTCAATAATAATGCCGAAACCACAGCCGAAGTCAGCGCTAAGTAGAATGTCACCATAGTCAGACGTTTTTATATTCGCTTCGCTAGGTAACTTCTGTTACTTTGGTCAAATATAGAGGAATCACAGGTTGATGGTCCATGTATCTTGCGACGTTCTTTTTCCATGGTCTGCTCTGTCTCGATTTACCGTTGAAGAAATAATTACAGTGTTGTTTGACTTCTTGAAGCAGATTTCACATATTACGTACTCTAATACAAACGGTCTAATTTATGGGCCGTGTGCCTAGACTGACTCGGTGATCCTCGAAGCCTCAAATCTGCGGGAAATAAACGGCTTGTGGAGTTGTATGCACCAAATCCCCGAGTTTCACAGCCACACACAGGTAACCAAGTGATATACCAATGCAGCAATGTGATACAGATCGGACGATCGACCTGTCATGGCTGCTTGGCGCCGCGCCTTTAGGGCTTTTCACCCGCCTGACCAACAGCCAAATCGCCTATAGGTCCACCGCGAACCATCTGGCCGCCTGGCGCCAACCCAATGATCTGCATGTTGTGTGACTGTCGACGACTCGCGACACCCTGATCGCCCTTTTTTCGGTTTTTTTTTTTTTTTTTTTTTTTTTTTTTTTTTTTGGAAAGAAAAGATACGGATAACAAAATATGAAACTCAACAAGCTGCAGATACGAAATATGCAAATATTCACTTTTTATCTATTCATACATTGTCTTCCTATTCATTTCATCTATTCCACGAGTCGATGCAGACCGTACTGTACGTGGTTCTAGATCGGGCAACGGATAATCGGAGACTCGGAGTAAAGAATCCAGCGCCGAGGTGGGCTGACGGCTTTTCAAGTTTCCGAGATGGCAGAATGGCAATTCATTCTGCTTCCAGCTTCCGTGGCCAGATCGCGACGGATATACGCAAATCACCTCCAGTCGAGAAAAACTCTTCTTGGCGCCGTGGGTTTTATCTTGGCGGTCGATCGTTCTTTGTGTGATCACTAATGAGGGATTCCCCGTTATTTCGTGCTGTATAGTGAGGATCGACCGATGCAGCCCGGACATATCCACGTTAAGTCCGGCACATCGAACATCGAACAACGTATAAACCAACACACGGCTGTAAATTTTAATCTGTAAAGTCGTCGTATAGCGTAAAACTCAGGCGGAAATCAAGTCCAGAGTTTTTTTTGCTCGCATGACGCGAAGACACGATGCATTCGGCGTGCATTATTACGGCATTACCACATTACCACAAATACCGACAGTGCGGAAAAATACGGCGCTGCTTTAAGCGGGAGATCTTCGACCCGCCGTCCGTTGCTCGGGCGCGTGCTCGGAGCTTTCGTCCGTACGGGTCGGTCTCGGTCTAACTAAGGACCCTGGTTGTTTTCTTGTTCAGTGATCAATATATTGGGTGCTACTGCACAGGGTATTGGTGCTACTCTGTATTCTTTGGATCATACGTACCGCCAGCTTGGTTGGCAGTGGGCCTGCTAGACTGCTACTGCCAACATTTTCAATTGACTCGAGAGACGAGTCATGACATCAGCGTGTACTACGTAATTCTGTGGTCGCCCAATGCGGCAACGTAGACGCTGCCCGCTAGCCTGTTGTGGTTAACAGCCCACTTGCCTGGTAGCCAATGAAAACTACTTGGTATATCAGAAACATGAGCCCTAAACAACATTTGAAATCACCAACCCGGAAAATCCAACTTGGTCCACTTGTCGTCCGCGCTCAGTCTAAGAGCTACCCGAGACTTTTTATTGCCAAGGATGCGCAATTCTCCTATGTAGTATCATCAATATAAAATGATTCTCCAAGTTTCGTTAGGGAGAGATTAACTCACGTTCTTTAGGCGCAAATCTATACGAATTGCCCCTGATTTTGGACTCGAATGCATATATAAAGCCAGTAGCTGATGGGGCGCTGTACGATGTAAACCTCGATCATAAGGTCGGGATACGAAGGGATCCGCGTTCTTTTTTAAATGGCGTTTTGAGATCTTCTCGAGAGTAGATGTGATAGAATGCTTCTACTTTCGACAAGAATGGCGGTTTCTTTAGTATCAGGTCAAACGCTAAAATCTTTTTCTCGGAGAGATTGATTGCAGGCTTACTCGAGCAAAAGTAATAGCTGTTTCGATCCCAAGATATTGCCATTGCGCTTTTGTGACGAGTGTCCCCGGTGTCTCTCCTTGTTGTCCTCTTCGGTAGGCCGCAATTCTCGTACCTTGCCATCGACAACAACGAACAAGTATATCTAAGAAGAAATAATAATATCAGTAAACCAAATCTTTTCCAATTGCAAACGCAATAATCCATACCACTTGTTGATCCGTCCAAACAGTCGTCTCGACACAGCGGATAGGCTTAGAATATCTTCGTGGGTGTACTGAATGCTGAAGCAGAGGTTTCCCAGTTGCGAGTGTATACCGTTCCCAAACATTGTTTTCCTCGTCTGCATATTAGAAAGAGCGCTGTCTTCTTGCAGCAGCAATTGACACGGTCTTGTCATGGGCAATGTCCGTTTTCTCCCTAGACATGGTGAAGAAATCAATGGTTAAGACAGAAACCTCACGTGGAAGGATTTGAGTTCTGACATGTCGAACTGTTTACCGCTACGCCAAAAAGGGTCAACCCTACTTGTAAGGGTTTACTAGTTCATTATTTATATCTCGACATGACAGATCATAGCAATAGTTTCCGTTTATGAAAGTACATACATACGTCGGGGCTACTCCTGTCCTAAACTCCTCGAGGTAAAAACTACCCCCCAGAATAATTAGATGCTCGCTGCAGGTGTTTATGCCACTCAGGTAGCCACAAAAGCCTGTTAGATAGCCTGTCCTCTCACAATAGAGTGCTCAAAAGTAGGTCGAAACGTAACCCTCGCCAGAACTTTGTCGCCGCACAAGGTCCTGTCATGGAGACGTCTAGATTTAATTTTACAGTACTGAAAATCCCGTCTCAACGCCTCGAGTATCCTCAGTCACTGCTTTGTTTCGTAAAACTTGGCAGTGGGCTTGCGTGTGGGCATACCTCTTAGTACGTAGTTATCTCAGTTTCAGTCCCACTACAAGGGATTCAAACTAAGCCATAACGAAAGCAAACTAGTATAGACTTTAAACTGATCAATAATTAAAATCTATTTTTATATTAAAAGTTTAAAATAATAAAAATTAATTTAATAATAAATTTTAAATATTAATTAGTCTATTTACTTTTTTGTATCCGTACGCAACCAGTCGTCTTCAATGGCGGAGCTGTCTACTGTGGATTTGAGCTCGTCTTTGATTTGTATGCTGCATTCTATTAGCAATTAGCATTGATGCACACACAATTCACTAGTTAGTTGGTTAGTAGTAGTATTCATTATCAAACGCAAAGTATTTTGTAGTGAAGGTCGCTCTCTACTGGAGATAACAATGCCACTGCAACTCGCTATTATTGACAGCGCCAAGTAAGGACTTGAAAAAGGGATCATGATTTCGATCCAAACTCCTTGAATTCGGCTAGGGCCTTGGCTGACGTTGCTGCTGCCGAAAGGTGCAGACTTGCCTTCCATTCTTTGACGTTTTCAATCTTGACGGGCATCTGTACAACGTCTTGATTTTCACGCACCGCTGAAGCGTCAGGGTTCTCTTCAGCCGAAACATTGTCTTCTGCTGTTGCAGCAGACGCCCGTGCAATAAGATGTATAGAAAGTTTTGCGCGAGTTGAAGAGGAGGGATGGATGTACTGGTTGAAAAATTCGAGCATATCTTTCTTCGTAAGTGGTTCAATGTTTTCGACGTCACGATAGACTGTTCAGGTGAGTTAGTCAATTGTACAGGGATGAAAAGGTAGATTGGAAGGATTTGAACGTACCTTGCTCAAAGTCAAACTCCTCACTTGTAATATGAGTCCAAAAACGCGACGTTTCTTGGCCCAAATTCTTCAGTTTCTCCAAGCAGTTGTTGATCAATCCAATCTTATGCTCCTCAAACGTCTCGTCGGTCATGGCGTGCAAATCCTGTTCAAAGCTCACCAGAAATGCATCACAGCGTTGTTCGAGATACTTGCAATCCCTCTCGCTCTGCACGAGAATGCGCCATGTGCCGGCCGTCACATAGACGCCTGCAGCCGAGTTGACGATATATCCGAGCTGCTCCTTTGAGCGCAGCGTTTCAAAGCATGGGCCGTGGGAAATCTGCGCAAAAAGTAGTAGCTTGGCTCGTTGCAAACGATCCGAGACAGAGCCGACGGAGATGATATACTCGAGACAATGATTGAAATTATCCGGGTTTTTCAGTATTCGCTCGTATAGGTAATTTGCGCCATTTGGTAGCGCAATTGTGCGGCGTGATGATGGCCACTGGCTCTCTGGTAATCGACGTGGACGGAGTGTTGATTCGACAAGTTTTGCAATGTTTAACGCATCTTCCCTGTACAAGTTGCCATGGACGAGGATCTCAATGTGCATCTGTCGCAGCAATTCCGGGAAATACGAACGTATATCCTGGGCGGTCACGGCTGGAAGCTCGTCGAGCATTTCAAAGGGAGCCCAAGATCGTTCGCTGACCAACAATATGCGCGAGAAGGCATTGATTTGTCGGTACGGATCCATATAGTCAAAGTTCTTGTACGCTTTCCTCACTCTCTCCTTGGCCACTTCGAAGGGCTCTTGTTTGATTTCCAAATCTCTTACTCCCAGTAATACTTTCTCCAAAAGCACCGACATCTTGTCGCTGAAACCGCTTAATTCTATATTCAAGCCCTGTGCATTTTCGGATAGACTATAGCTTAAACCGGCGATATCTGCATTGTAAGCGTATTCATTGAGGCTGTCTTCGACCAAATCAACGTATAAACGGGTCATGACGGCATTCAGAGGAGTGAGTGAGGCCATGGGGGACCGAAGAAAGAGCTTGATATTGGCTTTGGGCACCCAGAATTGGTCGTCTTTTTTGAACCACACACGGACATTGTCATCATGGCGGATCAGCGTAGGGTGTCGAGCTGGCTCTGTGATATCCTTTCGTTCAACCTCTAATCGTTGCGGAACAAACTCGTTCACGGCTGGCAAGTGAAGTCTAGAGGGCGCCGGAGCCTGTGCGGCAGCCCAGAGATCTTGCATGAAATCTTGAGGGATTTTTTCGAGCTTGTATTCAGTCTCATACCATTTTTCTTTTGCATTCCAATCTCCCGGAAACTGCTGGTCAACAAGAAAGAATCGAAAATTATCCGGACGAAGATAAGACAAACCGCGCTCGATATTTTCCGGATCAAACTCGCGAATGAGGCAATCGCTGCTGAGCAAATGCTCGCGTGGTGTACAAGAGATCTGCATGATCTGGGCCAGACCGCTCACGGTCTGGGATGGAGGGCTTTTTTGCTTGAACTTGAAATCGACCTCGGCCAAGCGGCTCATTTCGTCCCAGATCCAGGCAGGTGGAGGTGAGTTCTCCTTCAGCATGGCAATATACTGGAAGATGACTTTTAAGACCTCCCGGTATTGCCAAACGCCCTTTTCAGTGAGCCGCACGTCAATACAGAAAAGTGCTGAGCCGGGACACTGAGCAGAAGCCCCAGCCATCAAAGTGTCGGCGAGACCCAGCTCCTTCAGGTAAGCAAGAGCACTACCAGGGCCCCCATGGCCAAGCAGATGTGCCAGATATTGACTGGGATGGGAGTTAAATAGTTCTTCTTCATCGGGATACGTGAAATCAATGTTCAACTGTCTTTGCTCTGTCACTGGTTTAACAAATATTTGAGTCATGAGCTCGGGTTCACCCAAGACTGGTATACCGTCCCACCTCGGACGGTGCAGATTCTTGTTCGGAACTTCAGAGAAAAGCTCCTGAACCCAGCTCTCTAGTTCCTGCAATGACTCTCTACCCAGAACGACGAGCTTCATCCGGTTCGCCGAATAATGAGCGTCGTAAAAGTCGATGAAGCGCTGCCGAATATCGACGCCCCTCGACACCGGTTCCTCACGTAAACATTGATAATTTCCGGTGGCGAATTTATGGATGGGATGTTTCTCACTCGAAGTGCTACGGCCCATTTGTTCCAGGCGCCACGTGTCGTTTTGAAGATGTTTCTTATTCTCTGAATCCACAGCACGGAGTTCACGCCTTAGGGTATCGGCGAGAAACAGTGGCTGGATGAAGAATTGCGCAAAACGGTCGAGAGCGCCATAGAGAGGAGCCTTGTCTTTGGAGATTGGACCTACATTTGTGGACGAGCCTGGATTATTAGACGTTGAACTCGCAGATAGTTCGAAAAAGTAATTGGTGGATGTCGAGGCCGTGAAGGCGTTGGAGTAACCGCCATACTTGGTTAAATAAGTGCTATATTCGGTCTCTTCTGGATACTAAGCAACATTGAATTTCAGTATATGCTCATGGTCTGTATAATTGGCCGGTCTCTCACCTTCTTCGTACCCATAAAACACAAATGTTCTACGGCGTGCGCGGTCCCCGGCAGATCATCCGGGTCGCTAAAGCTGCCAACGTTGACATCCATAGCAGCGGCAGCTTTATCAGTGGCTGGATCGTGGATCAAAAGAATCTCCAATTGATTGGGCAATTGGATCACTCGGTACGAACGGTCGTCCAACAGCGGCTTCTCCATCGTGTCCGAGATGGACTCACGAACAGCCTCCCCCATGTTTTCCTGAAGCCCACGGAGAGACGAGAAAGTAACAGTGGTTGGTGAAGGACGGATTGAATTAAAGTATGTTGCATGTTGAAAAAAGGTAGTACTATACAGACGTGCGTACCAAAAGGGTTAGGTTTAGCACTAATACTGGTCGTATTTTACTATTTCCAATTTCCAAGCACGATTTACAGTGCTTTTCCCCGCCTGTCCATTTCACATTCCTTCCAATCCCATCGATAACAAGTCCTCCACTGTCAGCAAGCAATGCCGAATAATAATTAGGATTACTACTGCAAGGCTTCCGGTTTTATGGGGCGAGAGTGGTTCCAATCATGCATCTCCTTTGCTGTTGGTCCGAGGTCATGTTAGGCCCGTACCAGATCGGCGAAACAAGCAAGCATTTATGATTTGACGCGAACCTATGACGAGAAGCTCTGGAGACATGGTCGCTGTACAAACCCGCTGCTGGGATCTTTTCTTCCCATAAGAATCATTTCCCAACATGCTTGCCGTGGTCGTCGGCTTCGCTCTTCTCGTATCATGGATCATTGCAGTAATCATCTATCGCGATGACAATTTAAAGGACATCCCCAATGCTCATTTCTCCGTTCCTTATTCACGCCTGTGGCTGCTATGGCTCCGATGGCGAAAGAAGGAACATCGTAGCCGAATTCATCTCCATCGTCGCCTCGGTCCAGTCGTTCGCATTGGACCGCGTGATGTGAGTGTGAATTGCATCGAGGACGGGGTGCGCATAATCTACAGCAGCAAGTTCGACAAAGATGAATCATTCTACCATGAATTGTTCGACCAGTAAGAAAAATTTCCTGAAGCATTCGCAACTCTCGAATAACAAGAGTGCAGAACCGGTTTTATGGTCACGATGACAGGTAACGAGGAGCACAGAGAGCGCAAACGGATGCTTTCCCGCCCTTATTCAAATTCGTTCATTCTCAACTCTCAGACCCTCGATAGTGCCCTCTGTCGTGTCTCACACCGCCTTGGAGAAGGACTAGCAGAGTGGGCAAGCACCGGAGCCTCTGTCGATGTCTACCAGAAGGCCAAATGCTGCATGCTTGACGTTGCCTCGGGCTGGCTCTTTGGCAGCGAGAACGCGACTGATACTCTACGAGACCCGGGATTTGAGAACGACCTCGCAATTTTGGCCAAGGCTGCTTCAAAAATCGTTTCCGTGCGAATCAGCCTCGACTGGCCGATGACATATCTCTCACGCTTTATTGTTGGTATTGGCAAAATGATGCCCGATCCTGACGCCACGAGTCGATGGGAAATGTGGCTCACACGAGTGATCAATGATTCCTACAAGAGGCACCCCAACAAGCCTTCTTCCAGTGCGAGCCTGTACGACCATTTTTACGATTCTTTCAAAGCCGTCAACCCCGACATGCCGCGAAACGACGCGGCTTCTCTCATCGCTGTTGAGTGCGACGACCATCTGTCGGCAAGTCACCTCGGCCTGGGGACTTTGCTGGCATATACCATGTACGAGCTATCTCGAGATCCGGACTGCCAGAAGGCGCTCCGGAAAGAGCTCCTCGCCACTCTGGCCGAACCCAGCGAGGGACGAAACCTGGCCCATCGCCTGGCAGATTTACCGGTGCTTGACGCCGTCGTGACCGAGACCATGCGAACGCGAGCACCCTGCCCTGGCCCTTTTCCTCGTGTCGTGCCGGACTCTGGCTGCCGGCTCGCGCAAAAGTTCGATATCCCTGCTGGCACTATCGTCAGCTCTTCTGCCTGGGCCCTGCACTTTAATCCTGTTATTTTTCCGTCTCCGGAAGAATGGCGGCCTGGGAGGTGGCTTGAGGCAGATGAGGACACGGCCACGGAGATGCGCAAGTGGGTTTGGACCTTTGGAAGCGGCGCGCGAGTATGCATTGGCACTCATTACTCCATGCGTGGTAGGGTTATTTTATTATTTCTTATTGACCAACGACTGGTGCTGACGATGCCAGTCATGAAAGAGCTTCTTGCCGCCATCTATACGGATTACGAGACTTTTCCGGATGATGGATTTACAGGAAATGTGGACCAGGAGGATGCCTTTTCGGCGGGACCTCGTGCGGGTTGTCTAAAGGTGAAATTTCGTCAGCTCTCATCAATTGGTATTGAAACACCCACAAACTAGTTATGTGTGTAGTATGGAAGTCTGCTTAAGTAGCTGGTACAGTATACGTATATAGCATTTTGACCATTGATGAGACGTGATAGAGACTAGCATTACGATCAATGCTTCAAACAGGCCGTTCAACAAGCATTTCGAGAAAAGAGCTACATGATTCGTTGTAGGAATAGGCTAGTTACTAGCAAAAGGTGATTTATGTTGTGTGCATTGTGCACAATGATTGATTGTCCTCTCTATAAAAGAGAAGGAAGGCTATCTAGTATAGTATACGTATATAGCAATCATGTCTTGAGATCATCATGTCTTTAAGGTCATTCCTTTAACAGGCCCGAGTATGACAATGCAGCACTTAGTGTTGCTCCTCCACGTTGGCAATGTTGGGTCTGGCGGAGTTGAATTGGGCGCGGAGTACATTGAGCTTCAAGGGCTCTTCGTCCTTCTTGGACTCGGCGGGGGCTTCAGGGGTCTCGGTCTTGAACAGGTGCTCGACCTCCTTCATCTTCTGCCATGGCTGGGCGCGCTCCTGGATCTGTTCGGTGTTTTGAGGCTGGAACACAGTTAGAATTGTATGTCCTGTATGATTGTTGAAGATTTTCAAGGTTCTTTTACCATTTTGAAGAGTGTTTTTTTTTTGGTAAACTGTGGTTTGGATAATGTAGAAGTTGTCTTTGATATCTGAGGAATCATGGAGGTGGTCAGGAGGGGTTTATATAGACATCACTTGAGATGACTGTATCTCGGTTTACTGCGTGGACGCCTTGATTATCTTCAGCCATACCTATTAGAGACTTACGAAGCCAGCCCACGGAATATACATCTATACGAATGTATGCGTGAGGTGACGTGGACGATGAATCCGAATGTATGATGTTATGCACCCCATACTGATAGCCAGTAATGTGGAATACAGGCGATAAAGCTGTTGGGATCCGATGTTTATCATAATTCCCCTCTCGTGATTTTTTCCCCCGCCGAGCTACTTTGGCCCCTCCCCCAAACATCCAACATGCGGGCCTTGAAATGATTCGTTATACTTTTTTATCGTACTTTTTACCTTATCCGTAGCTTTTTGGTTTCATTTGCTAGCGCTATATCCCGCGATATTGCGCTTCTCCACATGGTGGGCCTTACATATACGCCTCATCACATTTAGGACTTCACAAACATTCAATCGCCCAGGAAGCTCTTCGACGTCATGCACATATGAGGTGGCACCTGACATTATATGGGATCGCCAAATTGATTGGCGTAAGCGTAGTATTTCTCTCTTCAAGTTGAGAGAATGACAGTGGAAAAGGTCGGGGTGATCTCCAAGGGGGCGTCTCCAAGGCGTCCCGGCTCTGTCAACATTTGAGCTCTACACAATCATGTTTGTAGATATTTAGATATATGAGATCCTGTTCCAGCCGAAAACCTCCAGGTTACATGGTATTAGTAGTGTGCAGCTTTAGTCAAGCCTTCCTGAAGCCACAAGACTCAAGTTCGTACGTATCTCGAATCTCGATCCTCGGCTAGTCCCTGTGGGTCATACCTAAATAATAGGATTTTAGGTTGCTGCAGATTTTAAGTTGTTAGTATTTAGGGGTGAGCTCGTACATTCGTATAAGGCTACTACTATAAGCTCCCCAACATCCAAGTATAGCCCAGTGGGTCAGATTCTGACAACAAAAATGGAGCTTAAACTTCCTACACCGTATACTACGTATATAATCAACAAATCAAATTCCATTTGTGGGTTCCCTTTTTTGGCAAAGCGGTAATCTAACTGAGAAGCAACAACGAGAGACTGCGGGGTAAAGAATTGAGAATTGAGGAGTCTCGTTTTGACAGCGAATATCTGAACAAGAGCGTTGTATCATTGAATATGCCGGGCAAAACAGCAATGGAAACTGTTAACTGTGTTGACTCTGATAACTGTGACGATAACTCGTTCAAAGCGGAGATCCAGTATCTTGCCAAAGACGAGCAGCACCAGCATGTGAAACCATATTATTTGTACTTCATGTACGACACCTCCTCCTCCGATGTTGCTCCTACAAACACAGCCGGTGATGATCGGTTTGTGCACATCTGTAATGCTAGGAATGTCAAGATTCCACCGAGAGAGATGATCTCTCAGTACGGGTTTGCTCAGCTGCGTCTTGATGATTGTCCGTTGGCCCCGGAGGACTATGACTATGACAAGAAAGTGAAAGAAATCTTATACCCCAAGTACAAATCTCTTGCCCGGTATTTGTTTCCAGATGCTGTGCGAGTTGAAGTCTTAGAGCACGCAGTAAGCAAGACCCAAGAAGATCCAAAAAGATCCAAAGATGGAAGTCAAATAATGACCGGAAGTAGACTCGCAAACGTCACCCTCGCTGGCTATCTGAGGACTTGCAACGACATGAGCTCACGACAAACCAACCAAGTGATTATGTACACATTGGTACGTCTCTTAACCGTATAACATAAAAAAGTTCGTACACTGATCGTCGGTTATTGAATGCAGATATGACGGCTTCCTCAGCTGCAAAATGCGGTATGAAGCAGTTCAACATCAAGCCAAAGACTTATTCAAGATTCGTCGTTGTAAAGTACGTACTTCTGTCCAGATTCCCAGAAAAATTTGAAACTGCGTTCAAGAGCTTACTCTTTTCATCAGCCTATGGAAGCCAATAAGAGGACCAGTATACGACTTTCCGCTCACGGTTTGCGACCGCCGTACAGTAGACTACGCATCTCAGACTACTGCCATGGATATCGTTACCCGTGATTACCTCAACGAAAATACTCGAATATACTTTGACGAAAAGCACAAATGGTACTACTGGCACGGCTTGCAAGTCGACGAGGTAATCGCTTTTGTACAGGCTGATTCCCAAGCAGAGAATCGGGCAGGGGTTCCTCATACGGCTTTTCGAGATACTCGGAATAAGAGCGAGCAGTTGAGGGAGAGTATTGAAGCTAGAGTGTTTGTTTATTTTGACTGAATGTTCTGAATTTGATCATGAAAAGTAGCATAGTAAAGTCTTATAAAATGATATTTAGATTCAAATCTTTGGCTATCTACTGTAAAATGTTATATAACCAATAAATCTATCGTCCATACTTTCCAAACCGTTCTTTACTACGAAACCAGTCTCCATATATCATCAGCAAGCCCAACGGTGGAATAAAAGCGGCTGCAATCAAGGCCAGAACGGTATTCCCCCAGCCCTGTCCAATACTTTGATACAAAGCAGGGCCGATCAATGGCAAGAAAGCGCCGGAAATGGCACGGAAGATTACACCCGCAGCTATAGCGGATGCGCCATGGATCTCGTAAGTGTCAACGACGTATGTTTCAGCAGGTATAGCGGAAAGCGTCATGCTGAAGCCGGCAGCACACGTTCCGATGAGCGGCACAATGTATTGAACATGAGCCTGCAAGGTCCATCCGTAGATGAGGAAGCCCACAGGAAGAATGAGTGCGGCAAGAAGCAGATGCACGAGTCGAGACTCGGGCTTGAATGCGTCGCCCTTTAGCTCCCGCTGACGGGTCACGTAGCGGTCAGAAGTGAGACTGTAGAAGATCAAAGAGACGGTGTTGCCGATAGCAAGACTGAGGAATGTCAAGCCAATGGAGCCGCTAGAAAAGACGCCGGGGTACGTCGACTCCATGGTTTCGGTGAGTGTTGCCAGGATTAACGAGACCAAGGCGTACGTGATGGCCATGTAGCTCGTCGTCAATATAAGAATAGGAGACTGGACCAGGATCTGCATTGGTTTTATAGCGCTTTCGAGCATAGTGGATGCATCGATCTGGGCCTGGTGTTTCGAGTTATACTTCTTGTTGTCTGGGCACTCCGCTTGCAAGCGCTCCGCCTTGCGCCTCAGAAGGACGACTGAGTATGTCTCGCGAAGCATAGCCAGTAAGAGTAGACTAAAAAATCCGAGCACGATGGCGGCCAGCCAAATCGACCATCGCCAACCCAGACCCTCTGCGATGTACGATCCCGCGATGGGTGAGATGAAATCTGCTACCATCTGAGTTCCCATGACCAATGCCATGGTCAGGCCAGTTTGCTCCATTTCGAACAAATCCCCGACGATGGCGGGCCCGAGGGTGAGAATCGACAGCGAGCAGCCCGTTAAGAATCGGAACGCAATCAGCATGGAGATGTTTACGCTCAGCGCACTGGCGACCAAGCAGCAGAGCGCGAGCAGATTTCCAATATGGAAGACGGGTAGCCGGCCGAATCTTTCGGAGAGCGGCGCGATGAAAAACGGGCCAATGCCTTCGCCGAGCTCCCAAATCGTGACGAGCAGGGTCTGGTCGACACTGCTGTGCGAATGGAACTCTTGAAGGATCTGCGGCGCCGTGGGTACGATGGTCATTGTCGAAAAGACACTATTAATTCAGTCAGTCGAGACTCGACACTGGCGAGAGAGAGAACGACGCTCACCTGACGAAACCCATCCACGAGACAACAAACACAATCATCCATTTGTGCATTGGTGACCAATTTAATGGATTTTCCAGGTCATTCTCCTCAAAGTCCACGATAACGACATCTTGATCGCTGACTGGATCACTGACTGCGGTGGCATTTTCCAATGGCTGTTGGGCCAACTTTTCATCCCTTCCCACCGCGGCCATGCTCGACTAAGACAAAATGAAAGACACCAGTGTTTATTCGACTACTAAGAGAGCATGCAGTAAGGGTCACATTGCGAAACAAAACAGTTTAAGGGCCAACATGATCCATCACGTGAATAGACGAACCCGCAATCTGTATCCGGAAACAGGAGTCGGGAAAAAGGCTAGAAGCTGAAACTTTACATATTTTACATAATTTACATATTTTTTTTTAAGAATTCAGGGCGAATTTGGCATTTGCCATTTTCCATTTGCACATCGTCAAAGGATCTACTCCTAGTTCTTATCGATGCGACACGTGATTGGTCCGATTTACTCCACCGTCTGACCATGGGGCGATTTGGGTCTAGGAGTAGGTTAATCTTGTTGGCCTTAAATTATTGTATACGGAGTACGGAGGTGGTAATGTTGGTAAATGTAACGCGACCAGGCCATCTGTTGGGCCAGTGTTACCGGCGTTGATCTTCATATTGGAATTCCTGGAAGACGCACTCTTTTAAAGGTTCTTATTGATCATCGCGGAACGCAGTGTAGCGGTTATTAGTACGAGTTACTTTTCAAAATAAAAAATCAAATATATTGGCAGCTCACATGCTCAAATTTCCTTTCTTGGAATAAGTATGACCTGCCAATAATATTATTGCGATAGGGTCTCGCCGTAAGGGGGTGGTTATTAAGATAGCTTATCACTTACTCAGGAGCTTACTCAGGGGTAATATATAATTTCAAATATTGCAGGCTTCTCAGGCCTCACTAATTGACTTGCAGGCTTGATACTCCGCGCATCCCTGGATCCTGTCTCAATAATATATCCTCACCTACCTACGGATGATGCGCATCACCAGCATGGCTCCAGGCTGAAAACAGCCACGGAAGAATGCATTGCTCTTAGGCCAATTTCCTGCAGAATGAATCCGCCCATTGTAATGCTAATTGCAATCCAGACGAGTAAAACAGGCTTTGTACCAAGAGCTTTCCATCTACTGCCCCTCAGCCTTGTGCGAGAACAACTAGTGTGGGGACTTGCACTACAGTTATGGTAACCGACTACTCGTGCAGTGACATAACAAAGCAGTATGCATTCTGATAACATGTTAAGACAGAAAACATCGCAACTCTCGGGACCTATGAAATTGATTTTCCGTTATCCGCATTGCTAACGGGAACGCTGTTCGCTTGCTCAAGCTCCCGTCGCCTCATTTCCTCCATGATCACACGAACCACTCTAACATGACGTTGCCGTTCAGCTAGCATTAGAGGAGTCTCTCCATCCACGGTTTTAACATCGAGTTTAGCGCCCTCCTCGATTAGCTTGGCTGCAATATCATCGAAGCCACCGTAAGCCGCCATATGCAGTGCTGTCCAGTACCATTTGTCAGACGCGTGAACGTTCGCACCTCTACGTATCATGTTCTCGACCTCTTCTGGGGGTTTCCCTTCGTCAGCGGCTTCGATCAGCCGTTCGTCCGACACGATACGGAGTGCTCTCAGACCGAGCGCGATCAGAGGCGGGGCCTTCTTGCTATCCACATCCCTTCCTCTGGGACGCCTAGGGGTATTGATATTCAATTTCCGCTCGTCGAATAACTCATCCACACGTGTTGACACGCGTGACAATGTAGACGCGGCGTCGTCGTCGTCGACATCCCCAAGAGGTTCTCCTCCCTCAATCGAAGTTGCTAGATCGATAACCCCCGATTGTCGGGCACGGCGCACAATTGCGTTGATAAACTCTTTATTCTCTCGAATAATAATACGGCTGAAACCTAGCTCTTCCAATTCTTCCTGGAACTGCTTCCACCTTTCCTGTTTGCTGATCTCGTCACCGGAGATCATGTTCAGCACAGATTTCGCGTGATCGCCTCTCGCTACTTCTCCTAGATACTTGAGTACCTTCGCCTCCAGCGCAGTATGGGAGAATCTGTTCGTTTGCAGTTCTTGTCAGCATAACGCCAGGTGACTTAGAGCCCAATATACCCAAAATATACAGATACAGATGTTACTAGCCCGGTAGCTGGAACTTAACTTACAAGTTCAAGTTCTGTTCCACGCAGCGTAGGGAGGTTGTAGTGTCGCGGATGCGCAAATTGGCTTCACCAATGTCCTCCATCCCAAATTTGACCATGTCGAATTTCTTCTGCATAGTGGTAGACAATTTGTCGTACGTCCGGATCTCGATATCAAAGCTGATGAGGTCAGTGTAGGCGGTCGTGAGCTTCTCCTTTAGACAATCGGCGTCTATATCACTCAACCCCGTGCTGTCCGCAATAAGATCATCCTGGATATCTTTGAGAACCATGTAAAAATCTGATATATCGCTTGCCATCTTCTGAAGATCTTCAGACGATGACTTGCACCCCCGGTAGACTGCGAAGGCCATGTGGCATACCATGCCACAGTTTTCAATTAGGGCGCTGATATCAGAACTCATTTTGGCAACAGGAGGATATATATGACATAAGCAGTACAAGATTCATGAAAGGTAGCAATTGGAGTTACTCGTGAATATATACCCGATGAGAGGGGTGTCGCCTGTTTATGATAGAAAGCAACAGTGACTTAACATTAGCGATACCAGTGGGCTTCCAAACACTTAGAGCCCTTCTTGCACCCAAAGCCTTCGTCATGACCAGCTAATGTCTTGGGCCGCTAGTCATACGAGGGGGAATTCTACTAACATCGTGCTTGTCGCTCAGCTACTTGCTGGTCTAGACCACTCTAGATCCTGTTCTAGTTATGAACTGTGGCTGCAGATTGTATGGTGTGTACCAACACAGCGTCTGTCTTATGACTGTTGAGTTCCCTGGATACTTGATCATGTTAGTTGAAAATACTCGGATTGCTCCGGGTCTTTCCGATGAAAATGGAGCAAACTTTAACGTAGAGTGTGACTTCAAGAGTGGCTGGATCGATGGGCTATTTCCTTAAAAAAAGAAAAATGGAGGACCATTAAGTCTTAGTTCTTCCTGCAAACGTACTGTTGCGAGAAATGAACAGGTATTGACAAAGAGCTTCGTGTCAATCTTCTCTGAAAGAGGTGCGAACGCAAATGAGCCACACTTTAAGAAACTTCACCCCTGGAAAATGTGAACATTGTACCAATTAGAATTGAGCCTCTCAACATAGCCAAGATATCTAGGTAGAGATCCGTGTCTTGCAACCTGTTTGGGAACAGTATCTGATCTCCCTACCATGGAAAGAATCAGCTCAGAAGCCTTTAAAGTTTTATTTTACAAGTTCATATCCATGTTCATGAGATATATATGACATCAACAACTGTGATATGGTGATAGTTGTACCTATGAATAACTGATCCTACCACCAGAAACAAGACATGTAAATGTCTTTGGCCTTTAGACACTTATCATAAATATCACCAGCCTTGTCGAGTTGGGTATTTATCACATTTATTATCGTAAACCTTGCTCTATTCAACCACTCGAGATAGGAATCAGTCTTAAAGCCAGTATTTACCGGTTCAAGTGTCAGGCATACCTTTTTTTTTCACGTGGCCAAGCGCTTATACCCTGATGTTCGGAAGACCTGAAAGTCGCTTCACGAGAATAGGGTCGGTGGAAAGGGGCAGCTCGATTAGGACTAGAGGTTATTCATCTATCAAAGTTTGTAAACGCAATTGAGTGACAGAACTCTGCAGAATTTTTTGACCGGCTCGAAGAATACATAGATGAAGGAAACGAAACAGGATGTAGCAGAGAACTGGAGAATACTCGGCTGCTAGGGAACCGACCTCCATGCCAGGTAATAGACGAAAAATGTCTACTGCACAGGGCTGCAAGAGCGGGCCATTTGAACATCATTAATCTATTCCTAAGCTAGGGAGCAAATCTCAAAAAGAAGGAATACGATGGCAAGAATGCTTTACATTTCGCTGCGGCTTCCAAGAAAGAACATGCGCCGGACATCTTATCCAGCCTCATCGAGGCGGGAGGCAACGTCTACTCCTATGATTCCCAGGGTTGTACATGTACACCATTGCACTATGCAGCGAGAAGTTTGGCCAAAGCGAACATCTCGGTGCTTATCGACAATTATGCAGATGTAAATGCAAGAAGTCCAAAATCGGGTACACCCTTGCATTTCGCGGTTCTTA
Organism: Talaromyces wortmannii; assembly: GCA_001939245.1. Taxonomy (NCBI): domain Eukaryota; kingdom Fungi; phylum Ascomycota; class Eurotiomycetes; order Eurotiales; family Trichocomaceae; genus Talaromyces; species Talaromyces wortmannii. Next base: position 939,223 of record MJVA01001149.1, read on the forward strand.
CACCAGAGACCGCCCACAAAGAAGAGGTCATCTCGGAGCTTCTCGAATCTGGGGCAGAACTTAATTCCAGGGACTCTCAGGGCGAAACTCCACTTCACCGTGCCGTGCGCAAGAAGGACTATGAAATAGCCAAGCAGCTCTTTATAGCCGGAGGAGATCCAGGTGTAAAATCCAACTCGGGCTCCAGCCCAGAAATAACAGCAGAACTGTATAGTTACCGTGACATAAGTCGTTTATTCGATCAGCCCAGAACTATTCAGCACCCACGGGTAGCCCCTAGCTTTTCATCCCGACGAAAATCGCCTCCAGATTTGACCGATCAACAGGTGGAAGTATGCAAGGTCTTTAGAGGTAAAGTGCGTGGGTTTGGACCCCGGCTTGAAGAAGATCGAACGGTCACCCAAACCGACTTGCCCGAAACCAACGTATTCGAGATGTTGTATGGCAACTTAGTTTGGAAAAGTTATCAACAGCTCGACGGAAAATTTCGATGGTTTCACCTCCCAGCTACAAACGTAAGTAGTATTCATACCTGGTGTTTATGCAAATCCCTAAAGGCTGGGCTAACGAAAGATATTAGAAACAATGGACAGAAGTGAGGCAAATTATGTTTTATTTTTTGATGCACAAGACGGCACTAATTTTCGGACCAGGTGCTAGCCGAGACGATCTGTCGTGTGGACTGCAACCCACCAACAGAATGCAAGTACAAGTCCGACAGAAAAAACAAGTCTAGACAAGAATGCGACGAGATACTCAAATTAATTCGTGGAACGTTTGATGAGAGTGAACAAGGCAGCCATCATAGACGTGACGGATTCATAAGTGACCTTACCTCTGACAGGGTGTCATTGGTTGTAAGCTGTCCTAGGAGCCATGTCGTTGGTCACTCACTGATACAGTGGCTAGCTCCCTGTTATTGACATCGACTACCGCACCGAAAAACAGAAGCAAATGGAAGAAAATGTTTTCAAGCAACAATCGAAAAATTCCGCCAAAAATCCCTTGGATCAGAAACACGCACGCATGATGCTTGTGATGAAGGATGTCTACAGCGATCCCGAGTACGGGCTACATCCTCCCCAAACCCTAGATGAATCAAGCTATGACTTTCTGGACAAGGAAGAGCTAGAGGAACGCAACAGTCAACAAGTACTTACAAAGTATCTCAAAAGGCAAGAAGAGAAGCTGTCCAAGGAACAACAGTTGGGGACCAGTCCAGAAGATGAGATGATTGCTCTGCAGATGCTGATAGTTCCTCAGCTCTTGCTTTGGAGGATTGACAAATGTGCCCCATTTCCTTCTAAGCCCCTTGCTATTATCTGTGGGTGTTCAAAATCGCTGCTAATGGGTCTAAAGATTCAATAATTACCTGCTTTGCAACGAAATGGGATCCATATGGCGGAGTTATTTCTGCTATTGATACCCAGCTCCATGAAAGCCAAACGATAGAAGATGTTATCAAGGCCATAGCAAGTGTCTGCATCGGTTGGCCTAGGAAACGTATCTCGCATTTTTCCAAAAAGGAAGTGTCAGTCATCGATGCGTATGAGCATGAGATCGCATTTATAGTGCGTTCTCGATAGTTACCGATAGGTAGCATGCAGCTGCTAAGTCCAGTACATTAGGCAAGCGAAGCCACGAAAGGCTACCAAAGATTCCATGAATCGTCTGGTGGTTCCGAGTCAGTTATACACCAAGTCTCAAAAGTAACGCAGCATCTTGTAGACGTCAACGATATCCTTGACGAGATTGGCATGATCAAAAAAGTCATGAGTGCTCAGAAGTTTGCCATGAATCAGATTCTGCGGTGGAGGCGCAGGGAAATGCGCAAGCAAGTTCAAACCGATGAAGATTCTGTCTTCGAGGACTCAAGTTATTGCCATCAGCCCCTAGAGAGTTTCACGCGCCTGGAAGACAATGCGGGCAGAGTACAGCGCTCAGTAAGCCTTAATCCGAAGTCAATTTGGCATAAAAGAAATGCTAAATTTATCTGACCATTTAGCTCGCCACTTTACTCAAGATACTCCAGAGAGAAGCAGTTCTCGACGAGGCGCTAGAGGGCTCTCGACAATCCCGAGTCTTGTTTGTCTTTACAATCATTACAGTTCTTTTTGTAAATATCTTTCCTTTCCGAGAACCCGTTGGTGACGAAGAGTTAATACAGAGAACAGGTTCCTTTATCTTTCAGTGAACAAATACTAGCTATCCCAATCCGAGGATTCGAGGATGGCCATGCTGGGACACACGTGATAATAGTGGCTGGTAAGCTAAAAGCTAAATATGGTGGTGGTTTATACTGGCATGATCCAATAACGTTTACTGCAGTCTTTACCATACTGGGCACTGCGCTACTCCTAATGGCTGTTTGTTGGTTACGTCCTACAATCTCGGACTTCTCCCTAAGCTCACTCAGAAGAAGCTGGCGTGGTCCGGGTTCGAGCAAGAGAAATGTTGAGATGGATTCGCAAGAAAACGAAAGACGCCGATTCAGCTCTCTGCTACCGCAGCGTGTAAGAAGACGACCACGCAAAGGGGCAGATAGTGAATCCGCCCTATACTCCCATTGATCCACAACCGAGTGTTTTAGTCGCTTCGAGTATTCTAGGAACCCAACCGTGCTACAACCCGCCAAAACAACACGAAAACCGCCCAGTGCTACAGGAAATTATATATTAATTTATATGAACTTCGCGCACCTTGAAAAACACACACCCGCAGGTAAAACGTACTGCAGAAAAAAATCTCAATTATAAAAAACCTCTTAACAAACTCATTTCTTAATTCTCTAATTAAACTGTGTAGTTACTAATATAAATGTCAAACGGTTCAACAACTCGTCACCAAGATGTGAATTGTAAGTGGATATTCTGTTAACTGAAGGTGAGAGAGAATGTAAGGCAATCTTTAAAGTAAAGTAGAGTACTATCGCAATAATAAGCTGTAAAGATTGTTAAAGAGTGAATAGTAGTATGCTATTTTCTTGAAAGAATAAAATATAATAAGCTAGATATATGATGGTAATGTCAGAAGATTGCTTATCGCTCAGCTAATCGATAACGTATTCCACGGGTAATCCGGCCACACGGGCAATCCGGCCACTACCCTCGCTACACTCAATTGAAGCAATTCGGATTTCCACTCAGCACTAAAAAATCGCTTATATTTCTACATAGAATTATTCGGGTATGCCGTGCGCTTATGCCCTATTATTCTATAATTCGTACACTTAGGTGGCGCGTGCCTGCGAGGCTGAGAAGCCTTGGCCGGAGTAGTCGATTGGTTAAGAAGATTATCTTCATGAAGCGCTGCAGCAAGCTTTTAATCTTCAGAAACAGTTAAAATATTCTTATTATAAAGCGGCCTTGACCGTTTAGTATGTTTCTTCCTTACATACTCATTTGCAGCTCGTAAATCATGATTTTCCTTCGCTAGAATTGCCGCAGAGTGCATTGCTATTGAGCAGCCTTTTATCAATTGATTCAAAGCATGATTTGTAGGCGAAGGAGGGCTCACTGTACGCTGTTTTAAAAGGCGCTTTATTGACTCAGCCTGGCGCTGTAAAGTCTGAATATTATAAGATGTTGCAAGCGAAGCATTACTTGTTGATGATGTATCTAGCCTTGAGGTCTCTAGAGTGGGAGTCCTTACAATAATTTACAATTAAGATAGAACAACTTCAGGATTGAATAGTAAAATGTTTGTATAAGAGAAGCCGCCTATAATATTTTCTATAGTATAGACCTCTGAGCGTATTCCTGGTAATATAGTAAGAAAATTATATTTATTAATATGATTAATACCGCAGCGCATCTAATCTTCCATTATACGTTTAAAGCGGCGCTTAAGAATAGCAAAAACACCAATATCAAGCGGTTGCAACAGATGTGAAGAGTGTGGAGGCATGTATATAGAAATAATGTTATTATTATGACAATAATAGTCCTATTTAGGTGTTAAATGGCTATTGTGACTATCTAATATCAATAACCGGTACTTGCTAATTGTACGAGGCTTTATTAACTTATCAAATATATTTTGAAGCCAAAGTAATCCAATTTCATCTAATGTCTAGCCATTTGGTGATTGTGTAATTGACTAATCTAGTGGTAAGCCTAGATGTGTATACTAATCGGCCTGCTTAGTACCAGATTTAAATATAATTAATAAAGATAAAGCGAAGCCTTAAGTGCTTATACACTCTACTACAGTAATCTATTCGCGATTTCTAAGTTAAATAAGACTTGGTTTACCTGAGCGATCACAGCTACATATAACTTTTGCTGTAGCAATGATCCTTAAAGTAAATCTAGTCTCATTAAAGTTGTAAATATCTTCATCTGTAATGCCGTACTCGTTTCGGACGCGTTGGATATTGTTAAAATGTTTGTGTATAAGCTTTGGATCTTCACATTTGGCGCGGGAATAGTTCAATTGACGTATAAATCGTGTTTTGAGATTGGTTTGACGTTTTAAAAAGCTGCTCACCCAGTTTATACCGATAGTAACTGGTGTAGTAGTGTTTCCTCGTTTTGAAAGTAGAATATTGGCTATAACTTGAAGTATTTGAGGCCGGACAGGACATCTATGTGATTCTATAGATAAAATCCATTAACGAAGTGATTCCTCCTCAGTAGGAGTTAATTTTCGACGTTTTGGGCCTGTAGTTGACATCTCAATATGACTATTGATTCGATCCATAAGAGTTGATCTTGGCATCTTATAAAGGCGCGCCGCTTTGCGAATATTTGTGATTTTTTTGTTTTTTAACGCGTTAATAGTAAGTAGAAGTTGCCCTTTATAATTGGCATCTTTTTTTCTATTATTTTTGGGCATTTTTGGGTGAAAATGAGGTTCAGAAGTGAGTGGTGGGTTGAGAAGTTGAAGAAATTTTGTGTGGTGGCCGGATTGCCCGTGTGGCCGGATTACCCGTGGAATACGTTACAGTAGTGGACGCTACTTAGATAAGCAAGGCTAACCTGAAATTTCTATAGAGTAGATTATATTATTACATCAGCGTAGCGAGAACTATCTATGTAGATATATACGTAACTTGGCCTTATAAAAAGATAGTTTTAAGATAAAGAACTTAAGACTCTAATTTTAGAAATAATAACTTATATTTTAGAATAATATAAAATTTATTATAGCTTAGAACTATTAATATTGTCAAACGTATCAACCGTTCTTTACCAATGCGGTGAGACATTGGTAGTATTCTGCCGATAGTGTGAGGCCCTGCATGCTAGTCTGTTCCAATTGGCCAAGGATCCTGCAGATCCTCAGGTCTCGGGAATAACCTCAATTGTGATATGTCATAATTGAGGGGTTTATCCCGCATACTCGCATTATACAACCTAATTGAGAAGTAAGAATGCTTCTTAGATTACACTTATAAGCTTAAGGCCTTCCCCTTGGATTAGAAAGCCTCAAGCGGATTATTCTTGAAATCTTATAACCCATTTTTCCAATCCACATAGATCTATATTGCCTCAGTAGCGAGTAGTTGTAAGGTTGTTTGTCTGGATAGACTATGTGGTGGTTATGGGATCCTACTCAGAACCGACTAGGAGGCTACTCGCTACCGAGGCAATATAGATCTTATGTGGATTGGAAAAAATGGGTTATAAGATTTCAAGAATAATCCGCTTGAGGCTTTCTAATCTATAGAAGAAGATCTTAAGCTTATAAGTATAATCTAAGAAGCATTCTTACTTCTTAATTAGATTATATAATGCGAGTATATAGAATAAACCCCTTAATTATAATATATTATAATTAAGATTATTTTTAAAATCTAAAGATCTATAGAATCCTTAGCTAATTAGAATAAATTAGTATATAAAGTTTTATATTTTATCCTTTTTAGAAGGCTTTAGCCTTAATATTTAAAAATTAAATATAGAAATTATTTTAAAAGTTTTTAAAAAGATTATTATAGTAATTAATTAATAAAAATAAATAGTATTATAATTTCTAAATATAAAAAATAATTTAATATTATAAAAAGTAGAGTTTCTATATATATTATATATAATAAATATTAAAAATAAATATAAAACTTTTTTTTTTCTAGACGTTATAGTATCTTAATAAGTAATCTATCTTAATTCTTTTAATTTATAGATAGTTTATAGAAGATTTTAAATATTAAACTAATTAATAGATATATAATTTATTTAGAACTTAATTTTTTACTTATTTTAATTTTCTTATTTTAGCTATAATGGCTCTTTATATTTTTAATTCTATTTATTAATTCGTTTATTTCGTAATTTAATCTTAGTTTAATTTAAATATAGAAGATTTTAACTTATTATAGAGCTACTAGCTCTACTTATTATAGTTATAACTATATCTAATATTCTCTTATAATAAAATTCTTTATTAAAGTTAAATTAGTTCTTATAAAATTAAAATCTTTATAGTTAATTTTAGATTTTAATATATTTTTATCTCTAAGTTAGTTAACTTTTTAATTAATAATTTTAATATAGAGCGATCTTTTTAAATAATTAATTAGATTATTTAATCTCTTTATCAACTCTACCTTACCTATCTTTAAATAGATTATTAATATAATTTTTTAAAAAGTAAGTAATTTATTACTAATTTTTAATTAAATTTATAAGTTAAGTCTTCTATCTTTTTTTCTAATAAATTTTAACTTAGAGTCTAATTAAAGTTAAATCACTAAATAAATATATAGAAAGAAGTTAAATTAAATTTTAGTAATATTTCTAGAATAGATCCTGCTATAGATAAGCTTATAATAGAGAATATTATTAAAACTTCTTATTATATATAGACTAATAATTTAATATCTATATTAGTGATCTTAGTATTAGATCTTTTAATAGTTAATTAACTTTAGTTTAGCTAAGCGCTAGACTTTTTAAGATTTTATAATTCTAAAACTAAGATCTTTTTATATATATTTAATATTTATAGTCTATTACTACTAAATAGTTAAAACTTATATAAACTAGTAAATATTCTAAATAGTTTTTTTAATACTATCTTTATAATAGATAGATACTTAATACTATAGTAAAAAAATCTATATTTATATTATATAAAAATACTTAATATATATTAAATATTCTATATATAGTTTCTATCTAACTAGAAATATTATTACTATTCTACTTTAAATATAAAATATAATTTTATATTAGAAAAGCAGCTTGTCTTATTTTAGATTATATAGTAAATTTTCTAGCTATATAGTATTATTACTAATAGTTATTAAGCTTATTATAACTAGGTTAAAGTAGTTAAAGGTAATATCTAAAAGAATCTCTCTTTATTATCTTTTTAGTTATAAATTTAACTAACTAGTGTATCTATAATTAACTAAATAGCAATAATAGAGGTCTATCTTGACTAGATAGAAAGCACTATAGCATAGATTCTTTAAACTATAAACATATTATAAATATTAATTCTTTTCTAATAATTAGTATATATATTAAGATTTTAAATAGTAAATCTATTTAGATATTATATTAGTTATTTTTTTAATCTTTTAGAATACATATTCTTATAGTAATATTATTTAGTCTTTAAACTAATAAAGTTAATTTTTAAAATAGTTAATTAATTAGATTTTTTTTCTTTTTATTAATAAATAATAAATAATAAATAATAAAAATTTTTTTTTTATATAAAATAT